>VZQC01014540.1:2952335-3190287 GCA_009823505.1 Rhizomys pruinosus
TGGGATTGCATTGAATCTGTATATTAATTTGGGTAGAATGGACATTTTTACTATATTAATTTTTCCAATCCATGAGTATGGGAGGTCTTTCCATCTTTTGATGTCATTTTCAATCTCCTTCTTCAGGGTTTTAAAATTTTTGTTGTAGAGGTCTTTGGTGTATTTGGTTAGGTTTATTCCTAGGTATTTTTTTGAGGCTATTGTGATTGGGAAGGTCTCCTTATTGCTTCTCCAGTTGCTTGTTGTTGGTGTAAAGGAAGGCTACTGATTTTTCTAGGTTTATTTTGTATCCTGCCACTTTACTGAAACTTTTGATTGTTTCTAAGAGTTATCTGGTGGAGTTTTTAGCATCCTTTAGGTAAACTATCATATCATCTGCAAAAAAAGGATAGTTTTACTTCCTCTTTTCCAATTAGTACTCCTTTAATTTTTCTTTCTTGCCTTATTGCCCTAGAGAGGGCACATTTCAAGCACTATATTGAAGAGGAGTGGTGATAGTGGACTGCCTTGTCATGTTCCTGCCTTTAAGGGGAATGCTTCAAACTTTTCCCCATTTAGGATGATGTTGGCTGTGGGTTTCTTGTATATGGCTTTGATTACATTGAGGAATGATCCCTCCAGTCCAATTCCCTCTAAGACTTTAAGCATGAAAGGATGCTGGATTTTGTCAAAAGCTTTTTCTTCATCAATTGAGATTATTGTGTGGTTTTTGTCTTTAAGTCCATTTATGTGTTTTATGATATTTATTGATTTACATATGTTGAACCATCTCTGCATCTCTGGTATGAATCCAACCTGATCATGATGGACGGTCTTTTTGATGTGGGTCTGTATGCGATTTGCAAGTATTTTGTTGAGAAGTTTTGCATCTGTGTTCATCATTGATATGGATCTATAGTTTTCTTTCTTGTTTGTGTCTTTGCCGGGTTTTGGTATTAGAGTGATGCTGGCTTCATAGAAGGAATTTGGGATATTTCCTTCTATCTGTATCCTTCTGGAAAGTTTGAGTAGTAACGGTTGTAAGACCTCTTTAAATGTCTTATAGAATTCTGCTGTGAAGCCCTCTGGGCCTGGGCTTTTTTTAGTTGGGAGGCTTTCTATTACATCTTCAATTTCCTCAAGTGTTATGGGTTTGTTTAAGCTGTCAATCTCTTCTTGGTTAAGCTTTGGTGAATCTCAGAATTTCATATATTCATCCATTTCTCTTAGGTTTTCAAATTTAGTAGAGCATAGGTTTTTGAAGTATTCTTGTATGATTGTCTGGATCTTTTCTTTATCTATTGTGATGTTTCCCCTTTCATAGCAAATGCTATTGATTTGGAGTTGCTCTTTCTTTCTTTTGGTTAACTGGGCTAGACGTCTGTCTATTTGTTTATCTTTTCAAAGAACCAGCTTTTGGATTCATTGATTTTTTTTATTATTTTCTTTTTTCTATTTCATTGATTTCTGCTCTGATTTTTGTTATTTCTTCCTGACTGTTGGGTTTAGCCCATCCAAAGACCAGAGAATATACTTTCTACTCAGCACCCCATGGAACATTCTCCAAAATTTACCACATACTGGGACACAAAAGAAACCTCTACAAATACAAAAGAATTGAAATTATTCCATGCATTCTATCAGACCACACTGCAATAAAGCTCAATATTAATACCAGGGTAAGCCCTACTAACTATAAGAACACACGGAGACTAAATAACACAATACTGAACAATGAGTGGGTCAGAGAAGAAATAAAGAATGAAATAAAAGCATTCCTGGAACTAAACAAAAATGACAATACAACACAACAAAACCCGTGGGATACATTAAAGTCAGTCCTAAGAGGGAAATTTATAGCCCTAAGTGCCCACATTAAAAAAACAGAAAGAGAACAAGTAAACGATCTAACACTACAACTAAAAACTCTTGAAAGCTATTCTTTATTTAAACGAAAAAAAAATTGTTGGTTAAATTTCCTTTTATTACTAACTGTGAAATAGAAAAAGTTAATAGGGCTCAACATCACCTTTAAATTTTATCTGTTCAATTTTTTTTTTTATTGTCTTTTTGAGACAGGGTCTCCCTTTAGCCCTAGCTGTCCTGGAACTCACTATGTAGATCAGGGCAGCCTTGAACTCACAGAGATCCACCTGACTCTGCCTCTCACCTGCTGGGATTTATGGCAGGTATCACCATAGCCGGCTTCAACTCTGTTTTTTAAGACTTATTTTCATTGTTTATTTAAATTGTGTATGTGTATGTGTATGTGTGTATAAGTGTATATGTATGTGTGTGTGTGTGTGTGTATGTGTGTATGTGTATGTGTGTATGTGAGGGTATGGATGTATGTGTGTATGTGTGCATGTCCCAGAGTGGAGGATCCAGTAGAGGGTGACAGATCCCCTAGAATTGAAGTTGCAGGCAATTGTAAGCCACCAGAGTTGGTTGCCTATAACTGACCTCTGGTCCTCTGCAAGAATGGTACATGCTCATAACTGCTGAACTGTTTCTTTAACCCCACAAATCTGCTTCTGAAAGCTCAGATAAGCTACATGGATAGAATTATACTGACCACTTCGTTGTGATGCCCCTCTCCTTCCTGTCCTCAGTCTTTAGATTGAACATCCTATTGCACTCCACATCATGCCAAGTGTAAAGTTATTTCCGTTGATAGCTGAGGCAGTGACTACCTGATTTATAGATTCAGTTTTTTTTTTGCAAATGAATTTGTATCTGGACTTAAAAACAGTGAATGTTCCAGAATGAAATAATTCTCCTATGAAATTAAAAAAAAAAACATAAAAATAAAACTACCAGGGACTGGAGAGAGTTAAGAGCACTGGCTGATTTTGTAAAGGACCCAGGTTTGGTTCCCAACTAATACCTGTACTACAGTTTCAAAGGATCTGACACCTCTTCTGACTTCCACAACCCCAGGCACTCTCATGGTGCCTCCTTACATACATGCAGACAAAATACTCATACACATAAAATAAAAATAAGTAAAACCTTAAAATAAAACTACTATGGACTTTCCTCCTCTACCCCCTCTCTGACACACACACACACACACACACACACACACACACACACACACCTCAATAAGCAGATCACTGCCTCTCTTGGCCAATTTAAATGTAGTCTGCCTGGGGAGGTCCTAGGCTGCTTCTGAAACTCCCTTCCAGCCCTTTTCTATTTTTGATGGAGACACTGTTTTCTGAGGATCTCATTTCCATACTCAGAAATGGAGCGGACAGCTGTTTGCTCACATTGACTGCTCTTGCACCCACACCGACATGCAAATTAGCTCATGCATACTTAGTGCACTTGCCTGTTTATTGAATTTGCTCACTTTCTAATAAGCCTCCTCGACAGAGGCTGAAGGAAGGCCTTCTAAATGTAGATCTGGAATGTACACAATGAAAAAGACATCTTTTAAAAATATTTTTATTTTTTTTTATTTTATGTGTATGAGTATATTGCTGGCATACATGTTAAGCACACCCATGTCATGCAATACCTGAAGAGTCCAGAAGAGGCCATCAAATACCCCAGAATTGGAGTTATGGTAGTTGTTAGCTGCCATGTGCTTCCTGCTGGGAACCAAACCTGGGTCCACTATAAGAGCAGCCAGTGCTTTTAACCGAGCCATCTCTCCAGCTTCCTACCCAAAAGACATCCTGAAGAAGCATTAATTATGTGACTCCAGAGGATGATTCCCTTAATCCCTAACTTCAAGGCTATGTAAATCTTTCCCCAAAATAATTAAACTAGATTGGAGTTTTAAAAATTGTGAAATTTCTCATTGTAATTAACATATGACTTTCCTCTGAGCTCCAAGTCATCGGCAGTGGTTGGGGAAGACTGGACTGCATCAGAGCCTTCTGGACATGACAGGACCACTGCATCCATGAACACACAGAAGCCATGGTTGCCAGCACAAGTCCTATACAGGATCAAGTCAGTAAACATGGAGTAGGGAGGAATTTATAAGCTCTCATCCCTGATAGATACCTCAGGTGATAGCTTCTGAAGGAGATAGTTTTCTTTAAGGGTATGAGCCCCCTGAAAGGTCAACCACACTCCAGGGGATGGCCCATGCCAATGACTATATGAACAGCACAAACTGGACTCTCTGGGTTCTTAAAAAATGAAGATATGAAGTTGGGAAGTGGGGGGGGCTGGATTTGGGAGAGTGTTGAGAGAAGGAATGGAAGGTTGATTATGATCCAAACACATTGTAGGCATGTACGGTATTCTCAAATGTAAATGAAATTTTTATATTTGAAATTTTTCATTTCATTGTAATTTTAAAGTATGAAATTTGTCAATAAACCTATAGTCTTCCTCTCTGATGCAAGCCATCACCCATCACTGTGCAGTGATTTCTTTCAAATTTCATACTGAAAACAGACTTTCTTCTCCACCTATGATAATCTTATATTTGCTCAAAGAATATGTGTGGTTTTCTTGAGTATCTTGGTTCCTAACCCAAGGGCAAGGGATCTTTGAACTTTCTAAGGAATTTCATGTCAGTGTCTATGGGGTAAAGACAAATATCTTATGAATACGTAAATATGGTAATCAACAAAATTTTATGATGTATGAAAATATTCATGTGCAATTGTATTATCCTCTCTATCATTCTCAAGCATGCAGTAAAATAATTACAATCTTGGACAAATAGTAATGTTTTATTTTTTTATTTATCGATTTTCTTTTTTTCTAATTTTTAAAAATTTTATTTTTATATGTGTATGAATGTACTGTCTGCAAATAGGTTTGTGCACCTGTGTCGTGCAATGCCACAGAGTGGTCAGAAGAGGGTTTCGGATTCCCCTGGAACTGGAGTTCTCCTGGAATTGGAGTTACAGATGGTTCTCAGCCACCATGTGGGTGCTGGGGATCGAACCCGGGTCCTCTGCAAGAGCAGTCGGTGCTCTTAACCGCTAGGCTATCTCTCCAGCCCACATTTATGGATTTTCAACATCCAGTGGGATACGGTTCTGAATTACAGGTTTATGTAATTTTTGCTTTTCTTCATCCTGTTACAAAAAGAGAACAAATACAATAATACAAAAAAGCTGTATCTGCAAAGTCTTCCTAAATAATTCTAAGGTTGAATGAGTATATTACTTTAATATCTTAGAAGTTCCAAGTTTCTTTCCACACATCAAAGTTTAAGAGCCCCATGAAGTAAAGAGCTCATCAAAGCCTGCCAATCTCAGGTCCAGCAAGTACATGAGGGTCTGCGTCATGCTTTTGTGAATAGGCTGATGCTTTAATTTGGGAGGGGGGATATTTGAGGAAAATTTACTGAGTATACAATTTATAAATAGAAAGGTATAAATATTCAAGCTTAACCCACTTTTTTTTTAAAGACAGGGTCTCCCTGTAGCCTCAGCTGGCCTGGAACTCACTCTGTAGACCAGGCTGGCCTTGAACTCACAGAGATCTGCCTGCCTCTGCCTCCCAAGTACTGGGATTAAAGGTGTGCACCACCATGCCCAGCAAGCTTAACCCACTTTTTAAAAAATTTGTTTTATTAATTTTGTTTATTTCTGTATGTGTATGAATGTACTGTCTGCATGCAAGTCTGTGCACCCGTGCCGTGCAATGCCTCGGAGGTCAGAAGAGGGTGTCGGATTCCCCTGGAACTGGAGTTCTCCTGGAATTGGAGTTTCAGACGGTTCTCGGCCGCCATGTGGGTGCTGGGGATCGAACCCGGGTCCTCTGCAAGAGCAGTCAGCCACTTTCTTAACCGCTTAGGCTATCTCTCTCCAGCCCAGCTTAAAAGCCTCACTTTTAAAATATTTTATTATTGTTTATGTGCTGAGGTGCATTGCTCTACAAATTGTGTATAAGTGCATTTGTGTCATGCAATGCCATGGAGGTCAGAAGAGGGTTTCAGATCCCTGGAACTGGAGTTATGGATGGTTATTAGCCACTATGTGGGTGCTAGGACACTCTAACCAGGTCTTCTGCAGAACATGCCAAAGCTCTAAACCACTGACGGCCATCTTTCCAGCCCAACCCCTGCCACTTTTCTATTTAACAACCAAACTGCTCATTCCCTGTTAATATCCTTTGACTGGAAGAATTTCATCTCACTTCTTGTTTTCCAAGTCCTAGGACATGTTTAGTAGCCTCTCCTTTAGCTCTACATAATTCTAGAAGACAATATTTTCTTTCCTATTTTCAAAGATTTCCAGGGAAAATAGTACTAGACTTCTTCTTTTTTCTTTTTTTTTTTTTTTTTTTTTTTTTCTTTTTTAGGTCTTTTTGAGATAGGGTTTCCCTATAAGCCCCAGGTTATCCTAGAACTCACTACTGTATACTAGGCTGGCCTTGAACTCACAGAGATACACCTGCCTCTGCCTCCCAAGTGCTGGGACTAAAGGCATGAACCACCACACCTGGCCAGACTTTTTCTACTAATTCGTTTCAGGAGAATCCTCCCTCTCCAGGCTATCTTCAAGACTTCTAACCTCGATCCTATATGTGTTCTTCAAACTAACTCTCTTTCCTCTCTGGTGAAAACTGGAAATATCCAACCATGTTTCCTTCAACCCTTATGATTCTGGATGTCTACAGCAGTAATTATGAATTATGTCTCAAGGTGAGAACCCCAAACTTATGTTTTTCCTCTGTGTCTCTGTTCTTCAGCTTATCCGATCTAGTTAAAGAACTCAGAAAGCGCAGGCCACTGTCCACGTAAAAGTTAAGTGGAGCATCCTGAGCTATTTCTCGCCACTCTCTTCCTCTGTGCTTTCAAGATCCTCATCTTGTGTGAGCCTGGGCTACACTGAACTTGTGAAACACTAAGAATGGCCTCTTTCTGCATGGCTCCCATATGCCTGCTTATGTCTCAAGCCAAGATTTTGTGTTATAAAATGAGAAATCCTTGGGAAGGTGATCGCCGTTACCTTAAATGAAAATACAGCAAGTCGGGGCTGGAGAGATGGCCTAGCGGTTAAGAGCGCCGACCGCTCTTACAGAGGACCCGGGTTCGATCCCAGCACCCACATGGCGGCTGAGCAACCGTCTGAAACTCCAATTCCCAGGAGAACTTCCAGTTCCAGGGGAATCCGACACCCTCTTCTGACTCTGCCGACGGTATTGCACGACACGGGTGCACAAACTTGCATGCAAGACAGTACATTCATACACATCGAAATAAATAAATAAAAATAAAATTAAAAAAAAAAAAGAAAATACAGCAAGTCTCACTGAAAACACCATGCACACAATTTTCTTTTTCTGGCTCTGTTGTTAAAGTTCTATCTTGCTAATCCTCCTCTGGTTTAGCACTTTTTTAAGTGCTCACCATGAAAATTGTTCTAAGGATGAGGAAGGAAGAACATTGCAAGTTCAAAGCCAGCCTGGGCTAAGTAGTGAGTTCCAAGTCAGGCTGAGAGAGAGAGAGAGAGAGAGAGAGAGAGACTCAGATGAAGGAAGGGAGGGAGGGAGGGAAGCAGGGAGGGAGGGAGGGAGGGAGGGAGGGAGGGAAAATAGATTTTCTATCAACTAACTCAACACAATTGAAGAAATTCATGACAATAATCAATAGAGATGGTATAGTAATTAATAACTATCAGAAGGACAAGAAACATCTGCAATTTCTGGGATACTAATAATTGTGATCCTTATAGTTTCTGTTTTAATCCTAGTCCTAATTTAACTGGGCATAAAATTATATGTATACCTATTATTTACTTATTTTGAGATAGGGTCTCATGTTTCCCAGACTGGTTTCCAACGTTGAGGTAGCTGAAATGACCTGAGCATCAGGGCCTCCGTCTCCTGAATGTGCTGGGATTCTAGGCATGTGATGCCACACTATACTTGCAGGATTTGAAATACTGAATTTCCATTATTAGAACAAATGTCAACATTCCAAGGTTTATCAACATTCCAAGAGATTATTCTCCTGTCTGCCAGGATCCAAGAACCCCCAAAGATCTCCCTATTTGTCACACCGCAGAGAAACAACCCAACAACCTTAAGATGCCAGGAGCAACCTCCCCCATTTTCTGAGTTTCTACTCTATTCATCATTCATGCATTTTCATCATTCATGCATAAAATACACCCCACACTCTTTATTGTAATGATGAGGTCAGTGTTTTCTTGTTTTGTTTTTCTTCTGTGTTCATTTCCCCTCCCTGGCAGGATTTTAAGGTATAGTCCTCATTACATAATGATTATTATATTAAATAAGCAAGAAGTACTACTAAAACCTTAAGAAGCTGGCAGAAAAACTATGAATGCGAAACATTTCTTCTCAGATATTTTACTCAAACACATCATTGCCCTATCATTTTGGCTAGCTCTCACTACCTCCCAACAAGTATGACTCAAAACTTAAGAGCCAGTATTAAACTCTGTTTCCACACAGGGGGATGCAATCATTTCTGAGTATCAGCACCATGCTAGGCTTTCCAGACCACTCAAGATCATCCCCGATGCTTGCAGATTTCAACCCAAGGTCTCCATCCAACCACCGAGGGTCTTGCTACATTTCTTTCATCCACACGTCTATAATACTCTCAGCCCTATTCACAGAAATCACTAGAAATCTGCTGTATTTTTGCTCTACAATCAGTCTTTGCAGAAGATATTTGAGACCATTGGTCACATAAATTATAAAGCTTTTCAGAGAAGAAAATAATAAATGTATTAGTTAGTTTGCATTTTTTTTAAATCAAACTCAAAGAGGTTTGCCAAGTAGTTGTGTGTCTTGCCACTGGAGTCTGTGTGTGATGAGCTCTGGGCTTCATGAAGCTGCAGGGTTTCCCACCCACAGCTGCTGGAGAAATAACAGCCATCGACATCCCCGAAACTCCAAGGAAACATCACTGCTGTAGAGTTAAATAAAACCCTCTCTCCAGATTCCTTTAATGAAAAGGCCCATTTTTTTTTTCCCTTGGAGTGGCTTTGAAACAAGGTTCATTCTCCAGGCAAGAGCTGCTGAGCTTTGTTAACTGATTGCCTGTGACATAATTAGCTGACAATCTGGCTCCTGAATATTCTATGTGAAGAGGACAACAGTGTGGGGAGTGTAGTAGGGTTAACCAGTTTGGAAGCCTTTCCACATTAAAGGAAACCCTGAAAAATAAATAGATGAGACCCCGGAGCTGATCTTTTAAGCCAGAATCAATTTGAGTCATTACAGTGGTGATAGGAGAAAGCAGTCATGCCAATTCGTTAGAAGTCTAGAAATACTTACCTTGGGAAATGCAGAAGCTCCCACTAGATATGGCTAGTCTCCTATTTGCAACAATAAAAAAAAAAAAGATTCTGAATTAACTGACAATTCTGTGATTTTAAGATTAGGGAGCCAGTATTTAGAATGCACAGCCTTATAAACCCTGTCTACAAGCTTAGTGTTGTTCCCTGGGAGATTTTAGGTGATTTTATTTTTCATGTGTGACTTAATCTCTGGATGTTATTTTGGGCACATATTACGAAAATCTTAAAATCCATGACACAAAAATAAAAAGCAGGAAAGGAAATAAAAAGGTGGAAAGCAGACTGTGCCACTGGTCCTGACTGCTAGACAGAAAGACCAAAATATATATTTCTTTTTAGAAAGAAAACAAACTCTAGCAGCATGAGTTTATTAATTTTGTTATGACATCAAACAAAAGTGACTAGTGAATATTTCACTTTGAAAAGCAATAACCTTTGTGTTACTGCCGACTTGTCTCAGTCAATACTGTTCTGTTTGTGACCCTCAGATTTCAAAGCAGATCCAGAGAAGTAAAGCTTGAAGATCTGAGTCTGTCCATCCACAGTGTCTCTCTCTCTCTCTCTCTCTCTCTCTCTCTCTCTCTCTCTCTCTCTCTCTCTCTGGAGGACCCTGGGTTTGATTAAAGAGGAGCACCCCCCTGGCTTTCCCAGATCACATCCATCACATTGATCAGCCCCCGAAAGGCAACATATTGTCTGGGACCCGGCCAAGGGGGATATCAGTTTCACAATTGCACTTATGTCTTTCAGCCAGGAATCGGTTTATTTTTGGCCACTGAAGTCTGAGACCCACTTTGAGAAGCTGCATTCACACGTTCACGCTTTCTGCCAGCTTTTCGGGAACTTTCTCTTTAGTCAAATAGAGGCATCTTTACAGAGCAAATTTGTCCTGTGTGCTGTGTTAAAAGTCTGGAATCTGACGCTTCTCTAAGTGATGTTTTTATATTTTGAGAGTTTCGAGAGGCTTTTTTTTCCTTTAATATTATTAACTCTTTTATACCGAGAGATTTCATAAAGGAAGAGGGTTTCCTTTCA
Organism: Rhizomys pruinosus; assembly: GCA_009823505.1. Classification (NCBI taxonomy): domain Eukaryota; kingdom Metazoa; phylum Chordata; class Mammalia; order Rodentia; family Spalacidae; genus Rhizomys; species Rhizomys pruinosus. Next base: position 2,962,604 of record VZQC01014540.1, read on the forward strand.
AACAAAGACTTCAGAAGAAGGAGCCAATGGAACTAGTAATGTTACTATTAGCTATTAAAAAATAATTACATGTTTGTGACATATGCTAATAATAATTATTATTATGATAATTATCAATAAGGCTATAAAAAGAGTCAGCCCTATTGGGTACCTTGCTTCTGGTGTTAGCTATATTGTAAATGTCTTTAAAATAGTTTTTAATATCATATATTGAGAATTCTGTATTGTGGTTCAGGACCTCATCAACATTTGACATAGTCTGTCCATGTAAATATTCTGAACTACAATCACTCCATATTATGCTTCTCCCTTTAAAATATGTATTTCCTTTAATTAATTAATGGTGGTCATTCTTCCTCTGGGCCAGTTTCTCACGCTGGGATTCTTCCTGATAAAGAAGAAAATGCTTATAGGAGACAAATAGGGTGAACATCAGATGCATCATTTAAACCACTGTTTGCTAAGGAAAAATACCATAAATCTTAATAAATATAAAGAATATTTTCTGACTGCTATATACATCTTGTAAAATACCTCAAGCTTTAGCAAACTGGCACAGGTAACTAAATTTTATATGGGCATTTCTGTTTTGTGAGTTATGTAAGGAATTACATAATTAAATTGAGTAATTTCTTAAAAATAAGTCCCTGGTTGGTTTTAATAATCAAAAAGTTTGAAAAAAGGTAAAAATTCAAAGGCCAAATCATCCTTTTTTGTCAGAAACGTATTATGTAGGTTTAGTGACTGCAGCGTTCATAAACTTTTTTAATAGTAAATAATTAAATATCTAATTACTAAGTATGAATATGTGTGTTACATGTATTCAGACTTGAGGCTTACTATAAAATACATTTCTTTCAGCTTTAAATACCACGGCCAGGTAGGTTTTAACACCAGTTTTTAAAGGACTGAATTAAAAATACTGTTTCAATAATTTTCCTCACATAAAACAGGTCTCAGCTAGAAGTGCTCAGGGAAAGGATAATTGATCATGATCCTGGTTTTTCTTTTTGATTCATCAAAAATAGGTGAAACTTCTTTTTCTCAGGAAGCAAACCATAAAAGGACATCACACAGTGTGCTCCTGGAGAATAGCCCAAGCTCTCCATTTCCGTTCTGGTGATGACAGCTCAGACATTTGCAGTTGTAATAAGCGCTGGGACCTCGTCGTGCTTAAATGAGCTAAGACGGTCTGCGGACTGCCAGCAATAACTATCTTTGAAGTGTACTGCTGTATTCTCTAATTACCTGTAAACGCTTTCCTTAAATTATTTCAAAATGCTTCCTTTTGGAGTTCTCAGAATACAAATGGCTCTTTCATAGCCTGTGTTTAAAATTTAACCTTTATACACAATCTTTTTTAACTTTTTTTAGCATAAAGGCCATTTGCTCTATTATGCATTTTTTTCTATTGATACAAAATATTGCAAAATGTCATCTTAATTTCACACTTGTTATTTCTCCAGAGGAGACTGAACACTCAAGTTCATCTCAGAGGACAAAAATACTAATTAATATTTTCAAATGAATTGGTATTTGTATAAATCTTTTTAAGAAAAACCTTTTGCATTAAATATTTCTTTAAATGTGCCAGTGACGACTGCCCCTTAGTCCCAGACAAGAAATATAACAGCTCTCTGTAGCCCAGCATCTTGCGGGTTGGTGAGTTGTGATGGGGTTACAAGCCGAACGGTGTTTCTCTGAAATTTAGTGTGATAATGTAAATGTTTTGCAGTTTTGATTGATTGTACTCTTAAGTGTTTGTTTCTCTCTAAATCATATCTTAAATCCCAGAATTAATTCTAACATTAACTGAGGAGGAAAACTATTATTTGCCTAAATGAATTTCACAAGCTGAGATAATGTATCATTAATATAACTGAGTTCCTTCACTGTCCTCATCCTGATTTTCTGTTAGATACCTACCACCTCCACACATAGCCAGTATTACCATGCACGGATCTAAGTCAGCAGTTCTGACATCTTCATTTCAATGTCCTTTTCTGTACCTTCAGCAATGTTAATGTTACAAATTACAGGAGGGCATATTAATAGCCATACCCAAGAAGCAGAAAGAAAAGTGCATTTTTTTAAACTAAGTACTAACTTGGGATTTCTCGGGCCCATTGTCAAGTCAGCCTAACCCACAGCTCCTCCATTGTGATGATAATGGATTCCGTGTTGTTGGCGCAAAGGTCGTGAGGTCACCGTAAGCTCCTTAATGGACTGTGAAATAACTTTAACTGCATTAACCTCTTTGGATCACATGGGTGGCACCAACAGCCACTCCTGAAATTCTCATTCGCTTATAGAGACAATACCATTAGATTATTATATTTTCCATTTGGAATAGCAATAGGCTCAAAGCAATTATGCAGCTAAGCATTTCCATTAAGCGAATAGGACCTTAAAGAAGATTAACTAGAACATCTCCATGTGGGGGTGGGGTGAGGGCAGATATTCCAAAAATGGTACCAGACCTTCAGATGCTTTAAACTCAAAGTGGCTACTACCTAGAATTTAGGCTAAAGTAAAGCGTGTGTGTGTGTGTGTGTGGGTGTGTGTGTGTGTATGCATGTGTGTATGCATGTGTGTGTGTGTACACGCATGTGTGCATGTGTGCCTGTGTGCGTGTGTGTGGTACACCCAAATGGATTCTTTCTGCCTTCTGAGCTGATATAGTTAGAGCAGACACATTTCTCCATTTATTCATTTTGTAAAATGAAATCTTCTGTGAAGCAAAGGGAACAGTAAGAACCAAGAACTTGGACCAGAGAAAGCTACACTATCCGTTTCTTGTCTTTCAAGTCCTCCGGAACTGAAATGGTCTCCTCTTTTCCACCTGATCGTTATTGTGCTTAAAAGACCCAAATTACTTCCTTGGAAATCACACAAAGCTGAGAAGCCCTTATTTTTGAAGGACAAGAATAACTGTTATTGGTTTGCTGAGACAGAATCATAGGGCCTCTCTTTACCTGCGAGTGAGACCCTGTTGGATAAGTACCCAAGAGAGATTTAAAGAGCACCCTGGCCACCAGTATTATCATTAAAGTGCCTCATTGTCATTTTGACATGACGTAACAGAAAAACATAGTACGTTAAACACATGCTTCAAGTACAATTTGATTCCTAGTGGGCTATGAAGACTGAAAGCAAACCAGATCCTATCTCTTTGCTCCTACGATGTTTTAATGTTTTGAAAATGATAATCTAAATTGCAGTCGGTGTTTATAGTCAACATAGTCCTCTCTTCAATTCTGAGACATCGATCATCATAAAAGGTGTCGTAGAAGTGGGGAATCACCATGAGCTAATTGGGGACATAAACGTTCTTTCTTTGCTCTTGATGTGTGTGTGCTTCTGTCTTAACCTTGGAAAAATGGTTTTTCTTTTTGATTTGATAGGATTGGTTATTGTTTTCTAGCAAAAAATGGGAGATGGGGGCTGTTGAAGATGGTCATCTTGGCTTATAGAGTATAAAATGACAACTTGATGTTATTAAAAGTTTTCCTAAAGGGGAGGGGCCTGGAGAGATGGCTCAGCAGTTAAGAGCACTGACTGTTCCTGCAGAGGACCAGGGTTCTGATCCTAGCACCCACATGGTGGCTAACAACCATCTGTAACTTCAGTTCCAGGGGATGCAATGCTGCCTCCTGACCTTCACAGGCATTGCATAACATGGGTGTAATTACATGCATGCATGCAATACACTCATACACATAAAATGAGAACAACAACAATATATATATTTTTTAATTCTAGTAGGGTGGGTTATAATCCCTGCTAAAGCCAAATGTTTCAAAAATATTATTTGGTCAACAGAGAAGCTGCTATACATAAAAACATCTTTTATGAAATTCTGCCTCTTTTTCAGCAAGCTCCTTTGGTTTATCTGGTCAGAGCTATTACGATTCAGATTGTCCTTCACCAAATGCATCAGTCAGTTCATTCATTTATTAGGTTGAGGATGTGGGTTACTTAGCTGGTAGACTGCTTGCCTAGTGCAGGAATCCCTGGGATCCAATCCCCAGACTGCATAAAAAAAAATAAAAATAAATAAAAAGGTGTGTGGAGACCTTGCTGGGATAGTGACACCCTACCTAAAACAACCTCCAAACTTTCTATGTGCAAGTCAATTATCAGCATGGTGATATTTGGTGTTGTTTGAGACATCAAAAAGGCCGCTGTTGTTGCACTTCCTGGATGGTTGAAGGAGAGCTGCATTCCATGCTCCATATGCTTCTTTCTGCTTCAGGTCACACTACTGCCACCCAGAAGGCTCTGTATCTCCCAAATAGGCCATTCCTGTGTCTTGAGATGGCTTTCCTTACCCACCAGTCTGTGGTGAAACCAGTGCTGTCTCTGTGGAGCACGGATGCACTCAGGGTAGCAGACATGACTGATACGTAAATTGCTTCCTCTTCTCATGAGCCAGTTCTGAATCCACAGCTCACTTAGCTCCCTAGCCTACTGACACACACTGCAGGCGGTGGGTGGGACTTCATTATGTTTGGAGAGTAGACTGATGAGGATACAGTCAATTCTCATATGCTGGAGTCATCTTTAAGAAAGCCAAGTGTTTTCAATAGCACTCAAGTTTCAAGTAAACAGGTTGTGTTAACACAATGAAATGAGTAGAAAATGCAGATTCTTCACTCACATTTCTCTTACTTCCATTGTATTGGCCAGAAAATGACCACACATGCGTGAAAGAGTATGTGAACTTGGAGAAGTCTACAGCATATCCAGCAAACACGGACAACAGAATTGTTATCATATCTAAGTGGGATTCATCCCAGAGATGAAAGATTAATTTAATAATTTAATACCCCCAGATGAATATATATATGTGTATATATATATATATATATATGTGCAGAAAAGTTCTTTCTCTTTCATTTTTCTTCCTCCAAGTTTGACTCTAGGAAGTTCCCAGACCAGTCAGACCATTCAAACTTTTCTCTTTACCTTAGATTAGGGGAGGTGGTAGTTTCACAACAGGATAAACACCAATGTCTGCACAGCCCTTAGAGCTTAATGTGACGCTTCCAGCAGCAGAGGCCTGGGCAGCTNCAGCAGTAATTATGAATTATGTCTCAAGGTGAGAACCCCAAACTTATGTTTTTCCTCTGTGTCTCTGTTCTTCAGCTTATCCGATCTAGTTAAAGAACTCAGAAAGCGCAGGCCACTGTCCACGTAAAAGTTAAGTGGAGCATCCTGAGCTATTTCTCGCCACTCTCTTCTCTCTGTGCTTTCAAGATCCATCATCTTGGTGAGCCTGGCTACACTGCAACTTGTGAACCCCCCCCCCACCCACTAAAGAATGGCCTCTTTCTGCATGGCGGTCCCAATGGGCCTGCTTGATGTCTCACCAAGATTTTGTGTTTTAAGATGAATGAAAATTCCTTGGGAAGGTTGTGCGCCGTTACCTTACAATGAAAGATCAGCAATCCGGGGCTGAGAGCAGATGGCCTAGTCGGTTAAGAGCGCGCGACATCTGCTTAGCAGAGGCACCTGGGTGTCGATCCCAGCACCCACATGGCGGCTGAGAACCGTCTGAAACTCCAATTCCCGAGAACTACAGTTCCAGGGGAATCCGACACCCTTTTCGACCTCGTTCCTTTTTCATCTTTGGTAGTTGCTACGACACGGGTGCACAAACTTGACATGCAAGACAGTACATTCAACGACGATAACTTATTTTTTTATTTAAAATCAAAATTAACAAAAAAACAAGAAAAATACAAGCCATAAGTCTCACGGAAAACACATGCACTACAATTGTATTGTTCTGGTCTCTGTTGTTGAAAGGTTCTACTTGCTAAGTCCTCCGCTGGTGTTAGCACTTGGGTATTATCTCACCATGAAAATTGTTTCTACAGGATGAGGAAGGAAGAACTTGCAAGTTTCCAAAGCCAGCCGGGCGTCAGTATGAGTTCCAAGTCAGTTGAGAGACAGAGAGATAGAGAGAGAGAGAGAGAGGAAGAGAGAGAGATGCTCAGATGAAGGAAGGGGGGGGAGGAGGGAAGCAAAAAAAGAGGGAGGGCAGGGAGGGATGAGGAGGGGAAGTAATTGAATGTTTCTAGTCAACTAACTCACCACAATTGAAGAAATGTCTGACAAATATCAATAGAGATGGTTAGGAATTAATAACTATCAGAAGGGACAATGACAGACATCTGCAAATTTCTGGGATACTAATAATTGGATCCGCTTATAGTTTCTGTGTTTAGATGCCTCTATCCTAGGAATTTACTGGCGCATAAATAATATGTAATCCCGTATTACTTTACTTATTTTGTGAGGATGATGGGTCTCATGTTTCCCAGACAGGTTTCCAGACGTTGAGGAGCTGAAATGACTGAGCAATCAGGGCCTCCGTCTCCTAATAGTGCTGGGATTCAGCATGTGTGCCACACTTATATCTTGCAGGATTTGAACATATCTGAATTTCATTATTAGAACAAATGATCAACATTCAAGGTTTATCAACATTCCATAGAGATGTATTCTTCTGTGCTGCCAGGATCCAAGAACCCCCAAAGAATCTTCCCTATGTTGTCACACGCACGAGAAACGAACCCAACAACCTATAAGATGCCAGAGCAACCTCCCCCATTTTCTGAGTGTTCTACTCTATTCATCATTCATGCATTTTCTCTTCATTCATAGAACTACACCCCGTGGACATCTTTATTGTAATGAATGAGGTCATGTGTTTTCTTGTTTTTTTTTTTTCTGTGTTCATTTCCCTCCCTGGAGCGATTCTATAGGGATAGTATCATTACATAATGATTATATATTAAATAAGCAAGAAGTACTACTAAAACCTTAAGAAGCTGGCAGAAAAACTATGAATGCGAAACATTTCTTCTCAGATATTTTACTCAAACACATCATTGCCCTATCATTTTGGCTAGCTCTCACTACCTCCCAACAAGTATGACTCAAAACTTAAGAGCCAGTATTAAACTCTGTTTCCACACAGGGGGATGCAATCATTTCTGAGTATCAGCACCATGCTAGGCTTTCCAGACCACTCAAGATCATCCCCGATGCTTGCAGATTTCAACCCAAGGTCTCCATCCAACCACCGAGGGTCTTGCTACATTTCTTTCATCCACTACGATCTATTTACTCCTATATACTACATCAGCCCTAATTCACAGAAATCACTAGAAATCTGTCTGTATTTGCTCTACATCAGTCTTTGCAGAAGATATTTGAGACCATTGGTCACATAAATATAATAGCTTTCAGAGAAGAAAATAATAAATTGGTATTAGTGTTAGTTATTGCATTTTGTTGTAAAAAATCAACAACTCAAAGATGTTTGCCAAGTAGTTGTGTGTCTTGCCACTGGAGTCTGTGTGTGATGAGCTCTGGGCTTCATGAAGCTGCAGGGTTTCCCACCCACAGCTGCTGGAGAAATAACAGCCATCGACATCCCCGAAACTCCAAGGAAACATCACTGCTGTAGAGTTAAATAAAACCCTCTCTCCAGATTCCTTTAATGAAAAGGCCCATTTTTTTTTTCCCTTGAGGGCTTTGAACAAGGTTCATTCTCCAGGCTACAGAGCTGCTGAGCTTTGTTAACTGAGTTGCCTGTGACATAATTAGCTGACAATCATGGCTCCTGAATATCTCCTATGTGAAGAGGACAATCAGTGTGGGGAGTCGTAGTAGGGTTAACCAGTTTGGAAGCCTTTCCACATTAAAGGACAACCCTGAAAAATAAATAGTGAGACCTCCGGAGCTGATCTTTTAAGCCAGAGAATCAATTTGAGTCATTAGCCAGTGGTGATAGGAGACAACGCAGTCATGCCAATTCGTTGATGAAGTCTTATGAAATATCTTCACTTGGGAGAATGCAGAAAGCTCCCACTAGGATATGGCTAGTCTCCTATTTGCAACAATTAAGAAAAAATAAAATGATTCTGAATTAACTGACAATTCTGTGATTTTTAAAGACTTAGGGAGCCATGTGATCTTAAAGAATGCACAGTTATAAACCCTGTCTTACAGCTAGTGTGTATCCCTGGGACGATTTTAGGTGATTTTATTTTTCATGTGTGGACTTAATCTCTGGCATGTATTTTGGCACATATTACGAAAATCTTAGAAATCTCATGACACAAATAATAAAAAGGCAGGGAACAGGAAATAAAAAAGGTCGGAACAGCAGAGCTGTGCACATGGTCCTGACTGCTCAGGCACAGAAAGACCAAATATATATTTTCTTTTTTAGAAAAGAATACACAAACTCTAAGCAGCAGTGAGTTTATTAATTTTTGTTATGACATCAAACAAAAGTGACTTATGAATATTCTCACTTTGAAGAAGTCATTTAACCTCTCTGTGTTACTGCCGACATGTCTCAGTCAATATCTGGTTCTTGTTGTGACCCTGTCAGATTCTCAAAGCAGATTCCAGATGAAGTAAAGCTTGAATATCTGATCTGTCATCACAGTGTCTCTCTCTCTCTCCTCTCCTCTTCTTCTCTCAATCTCTCTCTCTCTCTCCTCTCTGCTCTCCTGAGGGAGACCATGGTTTTGATTAAAGGAGTCACACCCCTGGCTTTCCCAGTCACTCCATCACATTGATCAGCCCCCGAAAGCAACATATTGTCTGGGACGGCCAAGGGATATCAGTTTCAACAATTGCACTTTATGTCTTTCTAGCCAAATCGGTTTATTTTTGGCCACTGAAGTCTGAGACCCACTTTGAGAAGCTGCATTCACACGTTCACGCTTTCTGCCAGCTTTTCGGGAACTTTCTCTTTAGTCAAATAGAGGCATCTGTACAGAAATTCTGTGCCTCCCTTACCTTCTTACACTTTCTATCTCTCGTGTTTGTCCTGTGTGCTGTGTTAAAAGTCTGGAATCTGACGCTTCTCTAAGTGATGTTTTTATATTTTGAGAGTTTCGAGAGGCTTTTTTTTCCTTTCTTCATATTCAAGATAACTCTTTTATATCCGAGAGATTTCATAAAGGAAGAGGGTTTCCTTTCAAACAAAGACTTCAGAAGAAGGAGCCAATGGAACTAGTAATGTTACTATTAGCTATTAAAAAATAATTACATTGTTTGTGACATATGCCTAGATAATAATTATTATAATGAATATTATCCAATAGAGGCTAATAACAAGCAGTCAGCCTCTATTGGGTACTCTTGCTCTGTGTTAGCTATATTGTAAAGTGGTCTTTAAAATAGTTTTAATGATCATATATTTGAGAATTCTGTATGTGGGTTCAGGAGCTTCATCAACATTTTTTGGGGGGGAACCCATCACGTCTGTCCACTTTAAATTAATTCTGACCTACAATCAGCTCAATATTTATGCTTCTCCAGCTTAAAATATGTATTTCCTTTTAATGTAATTAATGGTGGTCATGTTTCCTCTGGCCAGTTGTCTCACGCTGGTATCTTCCTCGATAAGAAGACAAAAATGCTTTATGAGGCGACCATATTGAGGGAACACTCCAGGAGTAGCAAGGGTCATTACACCACTGGCGTTGCACGGAAATAAACCCATAACATCTTCACATAATCTAATAGATATTTTTCTGGCTGCTATATAATCAGTTTGTAAACCATACCTCCAAGCTTTAGCAACGGCATCAGGTAACTAAATTTATTATGGGCATTTTCTGTTTGTGAAGGTTATGTAGAGGAATTACAGTAATTCTAAATTGAGTATTTCTTAAATAAGTCCAGGTTGGTTTTAATAATCAAAAAGTTTGAAAAAAGGTAAAAATTCAAAGGCCAAATCATCCTTTTTTGTCAGAAACGTATTATGTAGGTTTAGTGACTGCAGCGTTCATAAACTTTTTTAATAGTAAATAATTAAATATCTAATTACTAAGTATGAATATGTGTGTTACATGTATTCAGACTTGAGGCTTACTATAAAATACATTTCTTTCAGCTTTAAATACCACGGCCAGGTAGGTTTTAACACCAGTTTTTAAAGGACTGAATTAAAAATACTGTTTCAATAATTCTGTTCACTGCACATAAAACAGAGTTCCCAGCATAGAAGTGCTCAGGGAAGGATAATTGACATGGACTGGTTTTTCTTTTTGATTCATCAAACAAATAGGTGTAAATCTTCTTTTTTCTCAGGAAGCAAACCATAAAAGGACATCACACAGTGTGCTCCTGGAGAATAGCCCAAGCTCTCCATTTTCCGTTCTGGTATGACAGCTCATGACATTCTGCAGCTTGTAATAAGGCTGGGACCGGTCGTCGTGCTTAAATGAGCTAAGACGGTCTGCGGACTGCCAGCAATAACTATCTTTGAAGTGTACTGCTGTATTCTCTAATTACCTGTTAAACGCTTTCCTTAATTATTTCAAATGCTGTCACTTTGTTGATGAGTTCTGAGAATACTAATGGCTCCTTTCATAGCCTGTGTTACATCTACGTTATAAGCACCAATCTTTTTAACTTTTTTTATTTGCATAAGGCCATTTTGCTGCATTAGTGCAGGTTTTTCTATTGAATAGTAAACAAAATAGTGCAAAATTGTCATTTCGTTAAGTTTCACCACTTGTTATTTTTCCAGTAGGAGACTCTTGACACTTTCAAGTTTATCTTCGGCAGAGAAAGTACTAATTAATTTTCAAAGTAATTTGGTATTTGTATAAATCCTTTTTTAGAAAACCTTTGCATTTAATATTTCTGTTAAATGTGCCCATGACGATCTCACACTTAGTAGCCAGACAAAAATATAACAGCTCTCTGTAAGCCCACACTTGCGGTGGTGTAAGTTGTGATGGGGCTTACAAGCCGAATCGGATGTTTTTCTCTCGAAATTGTGAGTGTGATAGATTGTAAATGTTTTTGCAATTTTGATTTGATTGGTACGTCTTAAGTTTTGTTTCTCTCTTTAAATCATATCTTAAATCCCATGATAATTCTAACATTAACTGAGGAAGGAAAACTTTGATTTGCCTAATGAAATTTACAAGCCTGAGATAATGTTCATTAATATAATGAGTTCCTGTCACTGTCTCTCATCCTGATTTTCTGTTAGATTACCTACCACTCACCACACATTAGTCCAGTATTGAACCATGCACGGATCTAAGTCGCAGTTCTGACATCTTCATTTCAATGTCCTTTTCTGTACCTTCAGCAATGTTATATGTTACAAAATTACAGGAGGGCATATAAGTAGCCATACCCCAAGAAGCAGAAAGAAAAGTGCATTTTTTTAAACTAAGTACTAACTTGGGATTTCTCGGGCCCATTGTCAAGTCAGCCTAACCCACAGCTCCTCCATTGTGATGATAATGGATTCCGTGTTGTTGGCGCAAAGGTCGTGAGGTCACCGTAAGCTCCTTAATGGACTGTGAAATAACTTTAACTGCATTAACCTCTTTGGATCACATGGGTGGCACCAACAGCCACTCCTGAAATTCTCATTCGCTTATAGAGACAATACCATTAGATTATTATATTTTCCATTTGGAATAGCAATAGGCTCAAAGCAATTATGCAGCTAAGCATTCCATTAAGCGAATGAGGGACCGCTTAAAGAGAGAATTAACTAGAACATCTCCATGTGGGGGTGGGGTGGTGGCACGATATTGGCCAAAAATGGTACCAGACGGTTCAGACTGCTTCTAAACTCAAAGTGGGCACTACCTAGAAATTTAGGCTAAAGTAAAGCGTGTGTGTGTGGTGTGTGGGGTGTTGTGTGTGTGTATGCATGTGTGTCATGCACACACATGTGTGTGTGTGTGACACGCATGTGGTGCACCGTTGTCCCTGTGGCGTGTGTGTGGTACACCCAAATGGATTCTTTCTGCCTTCTGAGCTGATATAGTTAGAGCAGACACATTTCTCCATTTATTCATTTTGTAAAATGAAATCTTCTGTGAAGCAAAGGGAACAGTAAGAACCAAGAACTTGGACCAGAGAAAGCTACACTATCCGTTTCTTGTCTTTCAAGTCCTCCGGAACTGAAATGGTCTCCTCTTTTCCACCTGATCGTTATTGTGCTTAAAAGACCCAAATTACTTCCTTGGAAATACACAAAGCTGAGAAGCCTTATTGTTTGAAGGACAGAGAATACTGTCTATTGGTTTGCTGAGACAGTAATCAAGGGCCTCTCTTTACCTGCGAGTGAGACCCTGTTGGAATAAGTACACCCAAGAGAGATTTTAAAGAGCACCCTGGCTCACCAGTATTATCATTAAATGCTCATTGTCATTTATGACATGACGTAACAGAAAAAACATAGTTACGTTTAAACACATGCTTCAAGTACAATTTGATTCCTAGGGGCTATGAAGACTGAATAGCAAAACCAGATCCTATCGTCTTTGCTCCTAACGTGTTTTAATGTTTTGAAAATGATTAATGCTAAATGCAGTCGGTCGTTTATAGAGTACAACATAGTCTCTCTCTCATTCTGAGACATCGATCATCATAACAAGGTGTTCGTAGAAGTGGGGAATCACATGAAGCTAATTGGGGACATAAACAGTCTTGTCTTGCTCTTGATGGTGTGTGCTTCTGTCTTAACCTTTGGAAAATGTTTTTCTTTCTGATATTGATAGGATGGTTATTGTTTCTAGCAAAAAATGGGAGGACTGGGGGCATGTTGAAGATGGTCATCTTGCTTATAAGTATAAAATGACAACTTGAGTTATTGAAAAGTTTCTAAAAGTGGGGAGGGCCTGGAGAGATGGCTCAGCAGTCTAAGAGCACTACTGTTTCTTGCAGAGGACCAGGGTCTGATCTCAGCACCCACATGGTGTGACCTAATTGCAACACTCAGCTTAACTTCATGTTCCAGGGATGCAATGCTGCCGTCCTGAACCCTTCACAAGCTTGCATAACATGAGGTGTAATTACATTCAGCTGCATTACATCATACACATAAAATGGAACAACAACCAATAATATTATGTGTTTTATCTATAGGTGGGTGATAATCCCGCTATAAGCCTAAATGTTTCAAAAAAGTATTATTTGGTCAACAGAGAAGCTGCTATAGCATAAAAACATCTTGTTATGAAATTCTGCCTCTTTTTCAGCAAGCTCCTTTGGTTTATCTGGTCAGAGCTATTACGATTCAGATTGTCCTTCACCAAATGCATCAGTCAGTTCATTCATTTATTAGGTTGAGGATGTGGGTTACTTAGCTGGTAGACTGCTTGCCTAGCGCGGTAATCCTGGACCCATCCCGAATGCATAAGAATAAAAATAAAAATAAATATAAAAAGTGTGTGGTGAACTTTGGCTGGGATAGTGACCCTACCTAAAACAACCTCACACTACTTCTATTGCAAGTTCACATTATCACATGGTGAATTTGGTGTTGTTTGTGACATCAAAAAGGCCGGCTGTGTTGCACTTCCTGGATGGTTAAGGAGAGCTGCATTCCATGCTCCATATGCTTCTTTCTGCTTCAGGTCACACTACTGCCACCCAGAAGGCTCTGTATCTCCCAAATAGGCCATTCCTGTGTCTTGAGATGGCTTTCCTTACCCACCAGTCTGTGGTGAAACCAGTGCTGTCTCTGTGGAGCACGGATGCACTCAGGGTAGCAGACATGACTGATACGTAAATTGCTTCCTCTTCTCATGAGCCAGTTCTGAATCCACAGCTCACTTAGCTCCCTAGCCTACTGACACACACTGCAGGCGGTGGGTGGGACTTCATTATGTTTGGAGAGTAGACTGATGAGGATACAGTCAATTCTCATATGCTGGAGTCATCTTTAAGAAAGCCAAGTGTTTTCAATAGCACTCAAGTTTCAAGTAAACAGGTTGTGTTAACACAATGAAATGAGTAGAAAATGCAGATTCTTCACTCACATTTCTCTTACTTCCATTGTATTGGCCAGAAAATGACCACACATGCGTGAAAGAGTATGTGAACTTGGAGAAGTCTACAGCATATCCAGCAAACACGGACAACAGAATTGTTATCATATCTAAGTGGGATTCATCCCAGAGATGAAAGATTAATTTAATAATTTAATACCCACCAGATGAATATATATATGTGTATATATAATATATATAATAATATATATCATATTATATATCAATAGAATCTGAAAAACAACCAAACCCATGATCTTGTCCATGTAGAAAGAAAAGCATTTGACAAAATCCAATATCTTTTGATTTAAACATGCAATGAGCCAGGAAAAGCCACCAAAAAGAAAATAAATAAAAACAACACTAAAATGGAAACCATCGTCTCATTATACTGCATGAAGAAAACTCAAGACATGCTTTCTCTTTGGATCAGGGATAAACACAGCCATATCTGAGCCAGGCGTGGTGCGCACGCCTTTAATCCTAGCATCAGAGCCAGAGTAGGGGACTCTTGTGAGTTCAAGGCCAGACTGGTTACAGAGTGAGTTCCGGCCAGCTGGGGCTATACATGGCCGATGATCCTGTCTGAAAAAGACCAACAAAAAAAAAAAAAAAAAAAAAAAAGAAAACGCATATCTAGGGTGGAAAAATGATCCAGCATTGAGCACCGGCTCTCTTGCAGAGGACCCGGTTTGCTTCCCCAGCACGCACATGCAGACTAAAAGCGCATCTGTAACTCAGTTCTAGGGGATCTGCTCTTTTCTGCCTCTGCAGTGTCATGTATGCACTTACATGTAGGACAAAGCATAATACACATAAACATATAATTAAATATACAAAATTGTAAAAGAAAAATCAGTATGATCTTGCTACTTTTTTTGGTCACATATCTTATCACAGCCACATAAATGAAACTAGAAAAATGTGAATTGTCAGCACCTCTCAAGGGGAGAGAACTACATTTTTTAAAAAGGTCATTTTACACGCTGGGCATGTGGTGCTTACGAGGCCTTTGCATCCTGAGCACTCGGAGGCAGAGGCAGTGAGCTCTTGTGAGATCAAGCCAGCCTGGTCTACAAGTGAGTTCCAGGACAGCTTGACTACAGGGGACCGCTATCTCGAAAAGACCAAACAAAAAAAATAAATAATAAAATAAAATAAATAAATAAATAAATTAAATAAATAAAAGAATTTATAACAAAGGGCAGACACAATGATTAGTGCAATAAGTTAAATGACTGTACTTTCACAAAAGTAATTAACCAACGAAAAAAAAAAAAAAATCTAAAAAAAGATCTCAAACCATAAAATTGTTAAAAGAGAACACAGGAGTAAATTTTCATGTTCTTGGGTTTGGTGAAAGACTCCTAGATCTGCTGTCAAGTACATGAGAGGGAAACATAGATGGATTGGATTGCAAAAATTTTTAGAACTTTTGTAATTCAACGAATTCATCAAAAAAATTGGAAAAGCAGACTCACACAGAATGCTGGAACAATATTTGTAAAATATTTTACATTTATAATACGGAATCTGGGTAATAACTTTATATATATATATATATATATATATAAAGTTCTTTATAACTTAGTAATAAAAACTATATTTATTTAGTTTTAAATTTTAATTAATTTTCGAGATGGTATCTTGCTCTGTTCCCCTGACTGGCCTGGTACCTCACTATGTAGGTCAGACAGGTCTTGAACTCACAGCAACCCTCTAGTCTCAGCTTCCCAAGTGCTGGGACTTAGGTGTATGCCAAATCACCCAACTAGTAGAATCTAAGTTTTAAAATGGATGACGATTTGAATCAATATCATCTCAAGGAAATAAATCTCAGCAGAGCTGCACCACATTGGTGGTTTTCAGGGAAATCCAAATCAAATCAGCTTATGGGCACTAGGAGGGCCACATTTTAGACCGTGAGAGAACTGGGGAGGCTAAGGGCACCCACACTATACCTACAATGCTGATGGGAATATAAAGTGGTCCAATCACTGGGAAAACAACCTGGCACTTCCGTGAATGCCTGAACACTGAGTATCTGTATAATGTAGCAATTCTGCTCCTGGATATACACCTGTGGTGGTTTGAATGAGAATGTCCCCCATAGGCTTCAACTATTCAGACATTTTGTCCCCTGTTGGTGGCACTGTTTTGGAAGATCTTAGAAGGTGTGGCCATGCTGGAGGAAGTACGTCATTGGGGTGGGCTTAGTGAGTTTAACAAGCCTTGCAGTCCCCAGTCTCTCTCTCTTGACTTCCTGTGCTCACTGGGAGATGTGAACCTCGGCTTTCTGCTCCAGCCCTGGCCACCATGCCTCCTGCCACAATGGACTCTAATTCCCTGGAACCATCAATCGTAAGCTCAAATAAACTCTTCCTTTTATAAGTTCCCTTGGTCATGGGGGTTTTATCACAGCAACATAAAAGTGACTAATATAACACCCAAGAGAAATGGAAATGTATTTCTGCACAAAAAGTTGTACATCAATGTTTATGCTTGAATTCATTATAATAACCCAAAAAAGGAAGTACTGAAATGACCACTGGCAAATGAATAAAGAAAACACAGGGTTTCTACACAATGGAATATTATGCCACCCTAAACAAGAATGACTTTAATGATACATGACGCATAGTGGTTTGAAAGCACCTTACCAAGCAAAGTCAGCTCATGGCAAAAGGCCATGCATATCACTCCATCTCTGTGAAAGTCTGCAACAGGGAGATTTGTAGAGATGGGCCTAGATTAGTGGCTGGTAGAGCCAGGTGGTTCAAGGGATGGTAGTTTATCGGTACAGCGTTTCTTTTCACAGTACTAAATTGCTTTAATTTGACCATGATGGTTGTGTGCATATTTGTGAGTAATCGACAGTCCACTGGCAATTTAAATGAATGAATTGTACAGCATGTGAATTGTATCATAATAAAGCTATTAGAAAGCTCTGTAGTATGTAATTTATGATAGGAACTTTAGAACTCTATAATTGCCTTTCAGGTACAGAAAGTTATTGCCCAATGATAAACAGGCAAGATAAAGAATTTGTTTTTCACAGAATTAAACTTTGAGAATCATATTGGGATGGACGTTAAAGCAATAGGCAACAGATCTTTGAAGCAGTAGGAAAATCAAAGTTTTATGTACAAATAGTATAGGTCACTTTAACCTTGGCCCTTCCTTACACAGGTGGGATTAGGAGCTGGAGTTCTTCAGTCCCCCAAATTAACACTATTCCAGTGCCTACCATCAGAATTACCATTGTTTGAGCACCCACGGCCTCAGAATTTTCCAGTTCTCACAGTTTGCCCCATGTCTACCATTCCATTAGAGTTTTTAAATAACAGCTGTCTCTTCTACAGTAGATTCTGGTGGTAGCTGGCCCCTGAAAGTCAGAAATAATATTTTTCCCATTCTAAAATGAAGCAATATTTAATAAGTAGTATATGACCCTTTTGGGATAAATACAACTGCCAAGCTCAAAGAGGAGCCCTGAAACCATTTCTTGGCTGTGTAGAGAAGAGAGATAATGAGTGGCTGGGTCTTGTGTAAGTGTTCTCACTAAAGTTTATTTGCTTCAGGTCCTAAGGTGGCTCTCTGTGCCACAAAGGCCTGTACCGCCTTGCATTGTTCTGTCTGAACGGCTTTACCTTCACAGGCCTTGGCCCCATTAGCTCCCACAGCATGATGGATTTTTAATCCACAAAGGCATTTTTCATACATCAGAAGACAGTTTAAAAAGCCTGCAGATACCTATATTAACTTCACAGTCTTCAAGGACATTTCAAAATTCCCCAGTGGGCAGTTCCTTTTTCTCTCTTCAGTGTACCTGGTCTAAGAAATGTTGAGCACTGTTCTGTTTGGCTTTTCATCTTTAGGAAGGGACAGTTCAGGAAATCCTCTGGGATGGTTCGATATAGCTGGCCTGCTGGCTAGTGTCCTCTGGGAATGACATTAAGACCCAGTGATATGGTCAAGCAAACCAAGCTTCAAATCTGAGATAATCAACTTCAAGGAAGATGGCTTTGGGCTCATGGTTTTAGAAGTTTCATTGCATGGTTGGTGGGCATTTTTGTCCTGAGGCCTGGGGTGAGGCAGAGTATCAGTGCTAGGAGGGTGTGGTGGGGAAAATCTGCAGGGAAGCAGAGAGAAGGGGACAGGACCCCAATATTAACCCTGAAGTTGCCTCCCAAAGACCTGACTTCCAGTGTCAGGAGGATTACAGGCTGGTGACAACATCTGCACATGGACTGTGGGGCCATTTCAAAAAATTAAGTAACTCAGTCATCCAACAAGTAAGTGTTTCTCTTTCTCTTGTGCTTGTAACATGCAAAATGCCAAGCCTCTAGTGAGGGCAAGTCAAAGGGGAAGAGATAGATAGATAGATAGATAGATAGATAGATAGATAGATAGATACATAGATAGATAATCAGCTTTCCAGGGGGATGAGGAATGTGTTATGCAAAGTCTACCCATAATATCAGGGTCTGAGCAATAAATGCCTTAAAATGGGCAGTCAGCCTGGCCTACTCAGCAAGTCCACACTAGTGACAGACACTGCATTAAAAAGTAAGGTGGTGGCTAGAAAGATGGCTCAGCAGTTAAGAACACTGGCTGTGCTTGCAGAGGATCCAGGTTCAATTCCCAGCACTTACAGTGACCAACAATTGCCCATAACTCCAGTTCCGGGGGATCCAGCACTCTCTCTTGACCTCTTTGGACATTGTACAACAAAAGTGCACTTACATATACCCAGGCAATACACTTATACACATAAACTAAAAATAAATAATAAATAAAATATCTTTTTAAAACATAAGGATGACTCTGGAGGGACAACACTCAAGAGTTGATCCTTTGGTCTCTACACACGTGTGCATGCACATGCACAAGAGTGTACAAATACAGGAGCATGAACACATGCCCACATGCATATGGATGCACAGAAAATAAAAGAAGACATGGAAATAAATTCCTGTGAGAATTCCTAGGAGAAATCCTGTTTCCAGGGACTTGGTAGTATTTCAGGTACAATTTGGAAATGGATCTGATTTCAACAAGTTAAACGGGTGACCAGTGTATTGAAAACAAAAAGTAGATTGAAAATTACTAAGAAAAAAGTTTTGGAAAAGTGAGTTAGAACTAGAACCTGAATGAAATTATAATTCCAGGAAAGATGGCTCAGCAGTTAAAAGCACTGGCTGCTCTTGCAGAGGATCCAGGTTCAGTTCACAGCACCCACAAGGCACCTAACGACTGTCCATAACTCCAGTTCCAGGGGATCCAAGGACCTCTACTGACCTCTGTGGGGATTTTAAGATATGGGTACACTTACATATATGCAGGCAATATACTCATACACATAAAATAAATAATAAAAGAAAAGAAAAATTAAAGAAAATAATTGAAGAAATGTGAATTTTGTAATGAGTATGTTAATTAGTTAATGACTTATTTTATAAGCCCAGACAAGTGTTCATCAGGGTTTTCTAGATAGGGAGAAGGGGAGATTTTGCTGTGGAATTCATGGAGTACCAGGATTGGAGCAGTTTGTTCCCCGAGAGGGTTTATGTGTCAGGAGGCTGGTTCTTGGTAAGGTGATATTAAACGGTGGTGTAGAAGCTCTAGTTAGGCCATTTAGGACACTACCTTCAGAAGGGATTAAAGTAGTTCTCCTGGGACTCTGACCTTGTTTTTGTGAGAGGTTGCTGTAGAAAACAAGTCTGTCCCCTCCACATCGTCTCTAGGATTTGCCATGGGACCTCACCCTCTGGCATACATTCCCACCTCAATGCCATCCACCAAGGTATGATTCAGCACCATGTGACCTCCAAACTGTGAGCCAAATCAACCTTTCCTTTGCAAGTTAGTCATGATAGTAATAGAATAGGAAACTGTACAGTTGGAGATGGGTTGCATCTAGTGCACAAGGTGAGGAATGAAGAAATACTACATGCGAGGCTCAAGGTTAGGATGCAGAGGAGAAATGGGAGTGTAAGGAAGACAGATTCTTGGTTGAGTTGTGAAATAGAGAGTAGACATTCAGCTTACCAAAAAAGGTGACCTCAAGCAGCAGACCAGAGTGTAGGGAGTCTGAGAAGACGTCAGGACACAGAGTGTAGGATTAGGGTACACCTACATGCATGACGAATCGTAACATGAATAAAATGTACACAAATGAAATAATTTGAGCTATGTTATGACCTCAAAGGAAACACTAAGGAAAAAAATTATAGGTTGAAAAAAAGTAATCACTAAACTCACAGGAGACATCCGGAGCTCCAAATCTGAGGAAAGCAAACAAGTCAGAGGTCTTGACTGAGGCAGCCTTGATGGGGTAAGAGTAGAAGAAAGTTTCTAGGAAGGGAAGTTGGATAGGACACTAAAACAGAGATTGTGACACAAGGAGAGGGAGTGGGTAATGAGGAAGGTGTTCAGAGACAAATCCCCAAGCTATAAAACTGCACAGGAGGCCTTGCTGGCCCTTCCAAGTTCATCCCTGAAACCCTATTCTCCAAGGCTAGGTGTGAGTTGGGGAGTCTTTGGTCATGAGGGAGAACCTTCACGAATGGGAACCATACCCAATTAAGAAGACCAGACTTCAGGAAGATCCCTTGAGGGATGGTACCCTGTGTGAGGAAGAAATAGGAATCCTCAACTGACCTGGAGAAAACAAAAACCTGGGCTAATCGTGTGGCCTTAAGCATCCAAAAGGAAAGTACAGCCAGATATAAATAATCAGTAAGACTAGAGAAACTGTACTGCAGACATAGAACTTGAGATCTTAGTAAAGAGATAAAAAGAAGAAAAGAGAAAGTACTGTTGTTTGGCCTGTCTTCAATTCTTACTGGCAAGTGCATCAACTCTGTGGCTGCCACCGCTTTTGGCACTCCTCAAAGACATGAGACACAGCTTTTTAACCTTCCAATATGGACTGCGGACTCATGTCTCTTCAAGAATCCTCCAAACTTTCAATGCCAGATGGGGACTACTGAGATACCCAGCTTGTGGACTAAACAGCTAAGGGGATGTCAGCCTCATCAGAATATAGACTGCCATTGTTGGACTACCTGGGTTGTACCATGGAGACCAGTACAGGGCGACCGAGACAGGATGCATGCTTGCTGGACTTCATTTGGGGGACCATGGGAGGGAAAGACCCCAATGTGGAGCAAAAGTGCAGGATTGATAGTTGTTTGGGATTGCCAAGGAGGAACCTTCGAGCACTTCCTTAAGGAAAACATGACATCTTTTAGGAAAAAAAAATCCTCCAATTCAAGTGAGAGGGGAGGGACAGAGATAGAGCAGATACGAGAGATAGAGATATCTCTATCTATGTATAGATATATATATATGTATGTATAGATATATATATATACCTATATATATATATATGTGTGTGTGTGTGTGTGTGTATAACTATGTATATATATGTATACTGTAGCAATACAAGTTGGAGAGAACAACAAAAGAACTGAAAAAAAAAACTCTGGAAAGACTCTGAAAAAGATACAGGACATTTGTGGCAGAGTGCAGGGACTCGGGTGGGGTAGGGGCATGGAAAGGGACGTGATTCTAGATTCGATTGAGAAATGATGTATGACCTATGGAAAAAGTTTAATACAAATAAAAAAATTTATATATTAAAAAAAAGAAATAGGAATTGGTTTTCCCCAGACTAATCTGCTAGAATCTTTATCTTGGTACTTCGAAGCATCCAGGACAGTAAGGAATGTTTTTCTGTTGCTTTAAGCCATCCAATTTATATTTTGTTAAAGCAGACTATAACAGACTAAGACAAATGCTGTTTATGAACTTAGAGTTTTATAATATTTTGCAACTTATAAAGCACTTTCAAACCTTGGGAGGACTGTTGGGGATTTTACTAGCCAAATTCATCCTCAAACAATTTCTAGCTTAAATATTCAATTTTCAGAAAGCCAAATGTGAAACCAAGAGAAACCTAAGAATAGATTAGAAGATAGGATAATTATCATTAGAATAATTAATGCATCTTATAATTAATTAATAGCGACTAACCTCAATGAGACTCTCAAATTCCTGGATCATTTGTAGGTGGATCAATTTTATAAAACCGTCAGATATTAAAAAGGAAAAAGGATTTGAGTTTTGAATTTAATAAACTGTGAAGGTCAGTCTTAACTTTTATAACTATGATTAAAACAAAGATGATTCTTTCCTAAATTCAAAGGTTAAATAAAAGAATCAAGATAGGGGAAAGGTGTGCCTGTTTCCAACTTTGGAACTCCATATGATTAAATACACTCAAGAGACAGACTTACAATGCAAGGCTTTTTCTAATTAAAAAAAACCCTTCATATATCTATTTTTTCTCTTTCTTCTAAATATATACCATATGAAGAATTCTTCCCTTGCCAGTAAACTAAACTCAAGGTCTAGATGAAAAAAATGCACATTTAGCAAATTGTTTCCTTTTTTATTTTTCCAGCTGAGTATCTCAAATCTAAAGGCTGTTTCATTTGGCTCATTGGAAACCTTTCTGTTTGTTAAACTCTATTTGGTTAGAAGATAATTCTGATTGCTTTGAAGGATAGCCTTGACTGCTCTGATCAAATATTTAGCCATACAACCTTAAGCTCTATTTAAAAATATTTTATTTATTGTTAATTATTAGTTATTATTATTATTATTATTATTTTATGTGTGTGAGTGTCTTGCCTACATTTATATAAGTGCACCTGTGTGGTGCAATGCCTACAGAGGTCAGAAGAGGCTGTCAGGTCTTTTGGAACTGGAGTTATCGATGGTTCTTAGCTGCCATGTGGGTGCTGGGATCTGAACCCTGGTTCTCTGCAAGAGCAGCCAGTGTTCTTAATCGCTAAGCCATCTCTCCCGCCCCATTGTTTTATGCTAGAGGATCTTGAAGGAGGTGAGTTTTCCCAAGTGTGTGGAAACTGGCAGCGTCTGTTTCCATTTTCCATTTAACCATCGCTTTTCTATTCTTTGGGTATACCAAGACCTGATTTTAACCTTGCATCTGTAATATACTTATTACATATTATATATATATATATATATTATCTAACAATTTACGAACATTTCATAGACTCAATAGCACTTGGCTTTTTTTAATTTTATATTTTTTATATTATGAGTTATTGCACTGCATGTAGTGCACTTATTGATGCATTACTATACCATTAGTAATAGAACATGTATGAATATTAAAAGTCCGTGACATAAACAAACACTAAATAAATGTTTTATGCTTTTATCATTTATCTACATGCAAACCGCAATGTATGGGAGATATAAATATGTCTAGAAAATGATGGAAAATATATTCTGGAGGACAATATAATATAAATATGTAAATAATGGAGAAAATCACAAGTTAGCATCTGTATTTAGTAAGTAGAAAGTTAACAAACAGAAATAAATGCTAATGAAAAGTACTTGCATGTGTAATAAATTACAAGGTGTATGAGAAGCTGGGTGCCACATACTAGAAAAGTGAGCTAGATAAAAAGAAATGCTACAAAGACTGGACAATTTGTGCAGGATATGTGATTGACATCCGATGGTGTCCGCGGAAACCAACATTGGTCCTTCTTGCACAGACGCAGCCATTCCTCCTTTGTGAGCCACTCCTCAGATCATTCCAGTTTCCTTCTTTTTTTTTTTTTTATTTGTTTTATTTTTTTGCAGGGATTCTCCCAATATAAGAGGTCGTGTGTTGCCAGATCACATTGACGTGCTCAGTTGCCATTAGGTAATGGTTTGCTGGAGCGGGATGAATATTACGAATCCTGGGAATCAACCAAACTCACAAAAATCAAACAAACCTAAAACAACATAATTATATGAAAAAAAATTGATAAAAAAAACAAAAAAAAAAAAAAAATCTCCCAACTAAAAAAAGCCAAGGCCCAGATGCGTCTACTATTCACCGACATTCTATAAAACATTCAAAAGACTTACAAACCGGGCTGGAGAATGGCCTAAGCAGTTAAGAGAAGCTGACCCTACTTGCAAGCGACCCGGGTCGATCCCCCAGCACCACATGTGGGCTGAGAACGTCTGAATACTCCAATTCCAGCGATACTCCAGTTCCCGGGGAAATCCGACGCCCCTTTCTGACCTCCCGCGGCATTGCCACGACACGGGTGCACAAACTACCACGTCATGCAATACATTCATACCATAAATAATTAAAGATTTAAAAACAAAAAGATGTGCAAGCCATTATTACTCGATCAATGTTTAGCAAGGATACAAAACCTCAGGATTCTCCCAAATTCCTTCTATGAAGCCAGCATCACATATTACACAAAACACAGGCAAAGATCAACCAAAAAGGAGAACTAGACCCATCTCATTAATGAAACACAATGCAAAAATTCTAAACAGGATACTTGCAAATTGCAAACAAGACCCGCATACAAGAAAATCATGCCACAGAAGACAAGTGTGAGGATCTCATACCAAAGCATGCAGGAATGGTTTCAACATAAGAATCAATACAATATTACATTCAAGCATATAAATGGACTGATAGACAAAAAAGACACACAATCATCTCAACTGACCACCAAAACAGCCTTTTTGAAGCAAGTTCAGCATTCCCTTCATCTAAAGTCCTAGGAGGCGAATTGGATGGAGGGTGTCATCTCTCAATGTAATCAAAGCATTATACAGGAAACCCACAAGCCAATCAATCATCCTAAATGGAAGAAATGGAAAATCTCCTTTAAAATGTAGTGAACTTGAAGGCTAACCCCCTGTACCATCCGCTTCAATATAGTGCTTGAAAAACCATGCTAGGCGCATAAAGCAAAAAAAGGACAATTAAAAGGTGTAAATTGGAACAAGAGGAAGTTTAAGTAAACGCTCTCCCTGTTTTGGCTGATATATGATTGCTTTACTTAGGATGACTTAAAAAACTGCCACCAGAAACACTAGAAACCTAAGTATAGCTTCAGTGAAGTGCAGGATCCAAAATAACATAGAAAAATCAACAGTGCCTTTTCTTTAGCACAACAACAAAGCAAGAACCGGAATACCAAGGAACGCAACCTTCCCACTCACAATAGCCTCAAAAACAATAAAATACCTAGGAACAAACCTAACCAAAGACACCAAGGATCTCTACAACAAAAATTTTAAACCCCTGAAGAAGGAAATTGAAGAAGACATCAGAAGATGGAAAAACCTCCCATGCTCATGGATTGGGAAAATTAATATAGTAAAAATGTCCATTCTACCCAAACTCTTGTATAGATTTTATCCAGTTTCCATCCTTTACTGTGATAAAATATCCTGAGAGCAAGTAAATTAGGAGAAAGGGGGTTATTTGTTGTATCATCCATCTCTGCGGGGAGGACAAGACAGGAACTAAAACATCACATCCACAATGAAGAGGGAAACAGGATAAACACATCCTTACTTTCTTGTTTTCTGTGCTGGACCAGACCCCTGCCTAGGGAATGATGCCACACAGAGTGGGCTGCATTTCCCCAAATACCACTTAAAAATCAAGATCAGGGGCTGGAGAGATGGCTCAGCAGTGAAGAGCACCGACTGCTCTTGCAGAGGATCTGGGTTCAATTCCCAGCACCCACATGGTGGCTAAGAACTGTCTTTAACTCCAGTTCCAGGAGAATCTGATGCCCTCTTCCAACCTCCACAGCATTGCACAACAGGGGTGCACCAACCTACATGCAGACAGTACACTCATACACATAAAAAATAATAAATAAAAAAAATCAAGAGGATCCCTCACAGACCAACCAGATTTAGACAGTTTCTCATCAAGACTCTTTTTTCCAGGTGATTCTACATTGTATCAAGTTGACAGTTGAAACTGACTGGCAGGTAGGGTGATCAATATTTTGCCTACCCATAACTCCTGATTTTCCTTATAATAATGTCAGGTTAATCTACTGCTCTAGCATTTATCTTCACACTATCAAACTCATGCTCTGTGACTACAAAGTCTGAAAATTTAGGAACCAAGATAAAGCCACAAGCCATGGACCAGTTAGAGATGGCCAGGTGAGCAGAGGGAAGAGAGAAGAAAGCAGAAAAACAAAAGGATCAGGAAAACATCAGAGAAAGCTTACCGGCTCTGAGAAGTTTTAAGAGAACAGGAAGGAGAAGGGATTGTCATAGTTAGCAAATGAAATTTACAGCATGGATTAAATTTGAAACATATGGAATATGCTTATAATAAAAATATTACTGTATTGCAGAAACAAAACTTGAGATCTTAGTTAAAAGACATAAAGAAAAAAGAGACAGCACTGTTGTTTGGCCTGTCTTCAATTCTTACTGGCAAGTGCATCTACTCTGTGGCTGCCACCGCTTTTGGCACTCCTCAAAGACATGAGACACAGCTTTTTAACATTCCAATATGGACTGAAGACTCAAGTCTCTCCAAGAATCCTCCAAACCTTCAATGCCAGATGGGGACTACTGAGATACCCAGCTTGTGGACTGAGCAGCTAAGGGGATTTCAGCCACGTCAGAATATATAGACTGCCATTGTTGGACTACCTGGGCTATATCATGGAGACCAGTACAGGGGGATCAAGACAGGACGTGTGCTTACTGGATTTCATTTGGGGGACCATGGGAGGGAAAGACCTCAATGTGGAGCACAAGTGCAGGATTGATGGTTGTTTGGGATTACCAAAGAGAAACCTCCGAGCATTTCCTTAGAGAAAACATGACATCTTTTAGGAAAAAAAAATCCTCCAATTCAAGTGATATGTGTGTATGTATGTACGTATGTATGTATATATTTATGTATACACAACTACATAATCCCAAGATATATATATATATATATATATATATATATACTGAAGCAATACAAGTTGGAGAGAACAACAACAACAAAAGAACTGGGAAAAAACACTCTAGAAAGACTCAGAAAAAGATGCAGGACATGTATGGCAGAGTGCAGGGACTCAGGTGGGGTGGGGGGGCATGGAAAGGGAAGCGACTCTAGATTCGAATGAATCTAGACTTATGGAAAAGTTTAATAACAATAAAAATATTACCTGTGTATAAAAAATTCAGGAGCTA
Source organism: Rhizomys pruinosus (assembly GCA_009823505.1). Classification (NCBI taxonomy): domain Eukaryota; kingdom Metazoa; phylum Chordata; class Mammalia; order Rodentia; family Spalacidae; genus Rhizomys; species Rhizomys pruinosus. Next base: position 2,989,516 of record VZQC01014540.1, read on the forward strand.
TAGAGATGGCTTGGTGGTTAAGAGCACTGGCTGTTCTGGCAGAGGACCTGCGTTCAGTTCCCAGCATCCACATAGTGGCCACACAACTGTCCATAATTCTGTTTCCAGGGTATGTGATGTCCTCTTCTGGCCTCCTCAGGTATTGCATGCGTGACATGGACACACTCAGATACATGTAGGCAAAGTTCATAGACATAAAATAAATTTAAAACAAAACTTAAGAAAATAATTCAAATTCAACTATGTAGCCTTTATTTTACCTTGGAGCCCCAGAGTGAAGGAGATAAAGTGTTAAATCTGAAAAAACTCATGAATTAAGGTAGGTTTTATATAGGTTCTAATTATGGAAATTTGAATTATGGAAGTTTTATTGTCTGACAGATTCCAGATATGGACTTTTTTTTTTCTTTTGCTGGTGAGAGATGCTGGAAAATCCAGAATCCAGGGTTGTGATGAGAGAGTTTGATGTTTGACTTTCCCAATTCCTCACTGTGCAAAACGAGGCACAGGACTCAACTCTTCCACACTTCAATTCATTCCATTTCCATCATTAAAGGTATTTTTATTTTAATGTACCTAGAACAGGTTAGGTGTATTTAATTTGGAGCACAGCTAATGAAACACTTGTTACTCAGGTATAAATGTTGCTGTTATTTCGAAAATAGGAATCCTCCCTTTATATGTTTAAATTTTCTCATTGTTTTAGTTGCGCATTTTAACTATACAAAATAATGGGCTTCGTTATGACAATTCCATATGACATATTCAAGCACCCTTTGCCTGTTTTTGCCTTCCCTCCCTTTCTTCTCATTAGTCTAATCCCTCTACCCAAGTAAGATCACTTCTATTTCTTTTTTTTTTTTTTTGCCTTTAAAAAAATAACTTGAATTCCTCATGTGGTGGTCAGCTTTTTCAGCTTGATGGATGAAGCAGTGTCTAGCATATTTGAGAAGCAGGCTCTGGGTGTGTCCTTGAGGTGGGCTTGTGGAGGATTCCCTGGAAAGGGAAAATCATGCCCTGAATGTAGATGGTACCATTTTATGCATTGGAATCCTGGAATGCATGCAAGGGGCAAAGAAGAAAGCCAGCTGTGTGTCCACACCCACCCTTCCTTCCTTCCTTCCTTCCTTCCTTCCTTCCTTCCTTCCTTCCTTCCTTCCTTCCTTCCTTTCTTCCTTCCTTCCTTCCTTCCTTCCTGATCTGCCCACATATGAATAAGCAGCATTTGTGTTGCTGCTCCTACAGGCAGAGCCACTCTGCCAGATGGACTGTATCCCCCAAAACTGTGAGCCAAAACAAACACCTCCACCCTTAAGCTGCTTTTTACTGTTTGGTCACAGAAATGAGAAAACTAATTTGTTGCCTGTGACAGGACCCCCATGGGTGTGACAGGAACCCCATGGGTGTTTTTTGAGTCTGGCTTATTGTGCTCAGCACAATGCTTTCCACTGTCCTCCAAATACCAAGCTGTGGACAACTTCTTCCCAAGTTTGGTTGCACCCCTTTGCCTAGCTCATCACAGACTTGGCCAGAAAGGAGGGGAGGGAGAATCAGCCGCACCTCCTAACCAACCAGTCGGCCCTAGATGTGGGAAGCGGGAGGCGGGGACGACTAAGGTTTTAGGCAAGGGGGAAGCTGTAGGGAGGGCCTCTCACCATTTTGCACAGCTGTGAGGAAATCGCTATCCATGCCTGGAGACTGCAGTGCAGCCTCCGAAGGGGAGCATCCACACTCATAAGTAAACCCTCATCTGCTGCTCTGTAAGCCCAGTAAACTCACTGTTTCCCAGACTTGGCAAAATTGTACCTCAGTTTGTCATAAGGACCTAGTGGGGAGGGGAGAAGATGTCATTTGCACCACCCAGAAGGAATTTTAGCTACAGTGGTGTAATCCTATACTTCTTTAGAGCTAAATAAAATTCCATGCTTTCTGTAGTCATTCATCTACTGATAGACACCTAGGCTGATTCCATCACTTGGCAGTTGTGCCAGTGAAGCACTAAACATGGGTGTACAGATATCTCTATTTCTATACTTTTTTTAAAAAAAGGATTTATTTTATTTCAAAAATACTTCATTTTATGAACAGCAATGCAATTTATATATTAAATAAAATTGTTTAATGTCATCTTGATATAGTTTAAACAGAAGAAAAAGGAAGAAAGTTCAGGTTACAAAACAAAATAAGACCCAACTTCTTCTAAGTGGGTTGATGTGAAAAAATGTATTCAATGGCTAGTCACATCTAATTCCTATTGCACTAATGGCCAGTGGAATTTCAAAAGAAAGCCCAAATTTCACAATGACAACTTCAAGTGGATAACACATTGGATTCTCATGGAATGCAAAAATAGTTCTTGCTACTTCAACACCATTTCTAATTATGTGTGTGTGTGTGTGTGTATGTGTGTGTGTGTGTGTGTGTGTGTGTGTGGAACATGTGTGGTGCTCACAGAATCCCATGGTATAGGAGCTCCTCTACCTTGATTTATAGGTAGTTGGGAGCTGCCCAACATCGGTGCTGCAACTGAACTTGCGTCTTCAACAAGAGCCATCTCTCCAACTTCCAGTTTTGTTTGTTTCCTTTAATTTGGGGTGTGGGGAAGAATCTCACTATGTAACCCTAGATGGTCTAGAACTCACTGCATAGAGCAGGCTGGCCTTGAACTCACAGAGATCCACCTGTCTCTGCCTCCTGAGCACTGGCATTAAAAGCTAGCACCACCTACATGGCCTTTATTCTCTTAAAAAAATATATTAATACATTCTGAGAATTTTTAATATCTCAGTAGAATGTGTTCCCTATGCAAATTTTCAGTAGAAAATAATCAAGGAGGCCAAAGAATATCCAAAAATTCATGCAGCTGCCTAGGAGTCAGCTGTAAATTTTGGAAATGGGCTCTCCTAATGATGAAAGCAAATGAAAATAATATCAAATGATTAAGTACAATCTTGTCACTTTAACAAAGTTAACTATAATACCAAAATCATATATTCCTGTGTATGTGTGTGTGTGTGTGTGTGTGTGTGTGTGTACATGCACATGGCAGTCAAGTGTTCCCCAGGCCCTATCTACCTTGTTTTTAGCGACACAATTGCTAACTGGCAGAGAACTGACTGGGTAGTGTCTCCCAGCAATCCCTCTGCTTCTGCCAGAGCAGCACTAGAATGCAGGTGAGGTTTTTGTTTTGTTTTGTTTTTTGTTTTTTGTGGGTCTGAAGATCAAATTCAGGCCTTCACCTTTATAAGCAAACACTTTATGGACTGAGCTCCCCTCAAGTGCTGTCTCCCCCTGCCCCCCCCCAAATCTTTTCATGCTAAAGTAGTTAATTTCTATTCTTTGACCAGTGGAATCTAATGATGCCCCTGGAAGGATGAGAAGTCAGATGCATCTCTCTTTCTCTTGGGAGAAATGGCTGGAGGCCATGAAGACTGGTGGATCTTTCTTCAGAATTGGTCCTGGGTTTGGAGAGATGGCTCAGCAGTTAAGAGCACTGGCTGATCTTACAGAAGTCCCGGGTTTGGTTCCCAGCATCCACATGGCAGCTAACAACCCTCTGTAACTCCAGTTCCAGGAGATCCAATGCCCTCGTCTGGCCTCCATGGGCATGCATACACATAGTGTGCTTACACACGTGTGGGCAAAACACTCATGCACATAAAAATAAATAAAAATTAGAAAAACTTGATCCCTTCCCTCTCCCCCTCTCCCTCTCTCTCCCCCTCCCCCTCCCTCTACCCCTCCACTTTTTTTTTTTAATTTGAGGCAGTGTCTCCCTGTAGCCCAAACTGGCCTGGAACTGGAGATGTAAATTCAGGCTAGCCTTAATCTCATGGAGGTCCACCTGTTTCTGCCTCCCAATTAAAGGCGTGGACCACCATGCCAGGCTGTTTCATTAGTCTTTGATGGTAGCCCTTAATGAATTGTCAAATTACGAAAGTAAAACAAGAGGAACAATCTGGAGAATAAGGAGCAGAGGGAACAGGAAGCCTTGACAGACTGGAAATCACGTGACCCTCAGACTTCCTGCCGGCTGATCTCAAGCTGGTAAGGTGGGTGACTGTGCAGGCTAGAGCTCAAACTGGCAAGGTGGGTGACTGTGCAGGCCAGAGTTCAAGCTGGCAAGGTGGGTGACTGTGCTGGCCACCAAGCCTGAAGACGTGCATTTGATCCCTGGAGCCCGCGGGGGAGGGAACAAACTCCTCCAAGTTGTCTTCCTATACTTGTCCCCCATCCCCACAAAATAAATAGAAGTTGGGCTGGAGAGATGGCCTAGCGGTTAAGAGCGCCGACCGCTCTTGCAGAGGACCCGGGTTCGATCCCCAGCACCCACATGGCGGCTGAGAACCGTCTGTAACTCCAGGAGAACTCCAGTTCCAGGGGATTCCGAGACCCTCTTCTGACATCCGCGGCATTGCACGACACGGGTGCACAGACCTACATGCAAAAACAGTACATTCATACACATAAATAAATAAAATTAAAAAAAAAAGAAAGAAAAAAAAAGAAAACGTATAAGAAGAAACCCTGTTTTCTGAATGATCTTGCCTGATTTTTAAAGGACAAGTAAGAACTGCTTTTTCTTCGGTGTCTAAGAAGCTCGCCTTGAATTTAGTCACCATTTCCGGCACTAATTTTCATGTTTTTCTTAGATGTATGGACACATACTTTAAAGTGAAAATAAGATTGTTCTCTTATCCCTGATTTTCCTTTTTGATTGTGGGAGAGCTTAATTTCTTTCAGTCAAAATAAAATTTTTCCCTTTTAAGATAGATTTCTATGGTACTGTGTTCTAAGTCACTCTAGCCTTTCTGTCTAACATTAAATCTTTCCCTCTCCATTTTCGCACAACACTCTCTACCTTCCCAACCTAAATCTGAGTTACTATTTTTCCCTTTAAATCAATAACAGGCGATCTTATTTAGAAATAGAATTTTGGTTTTTTAACATACTATGTGTTAGTAAGATTGACTTTTTTGTTTATTTTTAATACAGTTCAGTGCTAACAAAGAGTCAATACAACTAGTTGAAAGACAACATCAGTATATAAAAATCTATACTATAGATTCTAAAATCAATACTGCAATATCTTGAGAAAATTCTTCTTAGGGAAGGTTAGAACTGTTGATAGCAAACAAACCATTTTCATTTTCACTTGCAAAGTATATGTCATTCTTCTGGTAGCATTTCATTTAAAATAGGAGTTATGGAGAAATGATAAAGACTGGAGCCAGTCCTATGGGAACCAAGCCATCGAGAGACCAGCTGTTTCAAAATGGGTGTTCTAAAACAGAATGTTACCAAGGGGCAGGCAAGATGGCTCAATGGGTAAAGGTGCTTGCTGCCAAACCTGACGATGTGAGTTCTGTCCTTGGGACCCACATGGTAGATAGAAGGACTGGCTGCCACAGGTTGTCCTCTGACCTTTATGTGGGTGCCATGACATGGACACACATACACACACAGAAATGTAATAGGGGGAAAAGGGAATATGCCTAAACTGAACCGAAAAATGTTGTCTGAAGTACACAAAACATCAATAAAAGCATTAAAAAAAGAAGTTACTTTAAAGAAAAATCTGAAATTATAGATCAAATGAACATTATTCAATATATAAGATAATAATTATGTGGTTTGAAACAGAATCAAGATGCTATCACATGATCATAAGGTAAAATGAGAGCTGGAAAATAGGTATGGGACTGAGTGTGGAAAGGCTCGTTCCCCCTGACAGGCCTGGGTTCTGTGGTACGGCAAGGTTGAGAGCTTGAGATTAGACCACAGCAACTCAGGAGAGGAAACAACTATAGGTGAAGGAAACAAGCGAGCATAAAGATGCTCATCATTGCCCTGATTACAATACTTAATCTACCAACTAGTTACATAATGGGTGTTATATATACCCAAACACATGGCTGTGGGTAATGACCAATCTAGAGAAGCTTAAGGACATAGAAGATTCTCCTAACATTCAAATTCCATCAGAACACAGTCTCTGACATGGGGATTCTGTCTCAGTAGCTCTTTATTCTAAAGCTCAGTGGTCTCACACAAAATGTGTGCTTATTAATCACTTGTCAAGTAAAAGAATAAACAACAAAACCTGGCAGACAGACTGCATGTACAGCAATTGCTCAGCTTTTTTATTGTTAGAAAGTTGATGGTGGATAAGGGATATAGCTCAGAGGTAGAGCACTTGCTTAGCATGTGAAAAGTCTTGTTCCAACAGCAGCACACACACACACATGCACATATGCATATATGCACACAGAGACAAAGTTGAAGGCAGTATCTGGGTCTTACACAAAACCAGATTTTCTTTGCTCCTAGGGTCTTTTATCTTTTTTGGATTTAATTTTTTTTCAATGTATATTTTTACTGAATTTTTGCAAATTTCACACATTTTAATCATATTTAGACCTCCCTATCTGCACCCCTCTGTGGCCCACCCACAGGATCTTACACATTCTTTCTTATATGGTAAGGCCTATTGAGTGAAGTTTGTGTACCCAGCTGCCCCTCAGTGTGAGTTCACTGGAGCCTGTTCATCCTGTGCATCATCACTCTCTTAAAGAAGACCAACTCTCTTTTACCCAGCAGTGATCAGCTGTCAGAAGTTCCTCAGCTAAGACTGGAGTCTCCTGTCTATCTCCCCAGTTCTATGCTGGGTTTTGTCTGATTGAGTTTGCAAGGGTCTTGAGCACGCTGTCACCACAGGCATAAGTTCATCTGAGCAAGTTCCCAGGAGCCCATAAGACTCTATTTCTTCGTGGTTGTGCACCTCCCCCACTCTTGCAATCTTTCTCCCCTTCTTCTGCAATGGTCTCTAGGACTGGATGGTGAGGTTTAACATACTAGTCCTATGCAAGGACAGGCACTCCGCAGTCTCTTATGCTCTACAGCATGGACAGTCATGGCCTTCTGTGTGCATCACACTGTTGCAAGAGGAAGCTTCTCTGGTGACAGTGAGGGATGCATTGGTATTCTCTCTACCCCTCTTCTGCTATTTTCCATGAGCCCTAAGTGTAGAGGTTCCATTGTAGGAATGTCGCTTGGGGCTGAGCATCTCATAGACACCTCTTCTCTGTGTGTGACTAATTGTGAAACTCCGTATTATACTGTTGCAAAAGAAGATTCCTTTGATAACTGGTGACTGGTATAATTGTCTGTAAATATAAGGATCCATATTTAGCATATAGTAAGAAAGTATGCTTGTCTAGGGAAGTGACAGCTGTAGGGTTTTCTCTAGGATCTGTGCCTCTCCAGCCATGTGTATTTGGCTATATTTACAGTGCCACACATCATCAGTTCCTTTCTGTTTAGTGGGCTTTAAGTCCAATCAGGTATCTGTTGATTATCCCCAAGATAAAAGTACCATCACTACTGCCCTGATATAGTTTGCTGTGCTGGTCATTGTCCTGGTAATTAGAAGCCAGACTTTTCAAAAAGTCATCTAGAATCTATGTGGGGGTTTTTTTTCCCCTTTGGTCTTATTTTTATTTATTGTGTGACTGTTTTGCCTGCATGTATGCAAATGCAGCAGACACAGAATGCCTGTGGAGGCCAGAAAATGGCATTGGATACCCTAGCTGCCAGTGGGTGCTGGGAACCAAACCCAGGTCCTCTGTACGAGCAGCCAGTGCTCTTCGCTGCTGAGCCATCTCTCCAGACCACAGACTCTATCCATTAAATGCATTATGTGCTGAAACAATTCAAATCTGAACTGAGGGATAGATGGGCTTTTCAAAGTGCTCACACAATACTCTCCTAGATGGAAAGGACAGATTTAATCACTCAGGCAAGTGTAGGAAGATCAGAGATGAGTCCGAGGGAATCCCCAGAAAGCTTTACGTGTTTCTGAAAACTTGCTCCCACACAATGGCTTCTGAGAGACTGAATCCAAACCTTGATGCCTACCACTTTCCTGGAGGGTCTCTGCTCTGTGCTCATCACTCAGCTAAGGATGCCAGTTGGGCACCTAAGGTGCACACAAATGCTTGATGATTGACTGGATGATTGGAAAGAGGGAGATGTGAATCTGCAGGACAGACTGTCGGCTCCAGATGGTCCCCAGAGGAAAAACAGGAGGCGATCCCAGATCATTTTCTCAGGAAAACAAAAAACCCAGGATGTCAATTACATGCATCAAGCCCTGCTGAGTAAGAGGGATAGTGGAGGTACAAGACCAGGATGTTACCCTTTCACAGTGTGTGCTGATCTGTATCGAGGAGCAGGGAACTGCCACCCGTGCTCAAATCCACACGTGGGTCTCCAAGAGGCTCCTCATCCCCTTCCGTTTGCATGTGTGTGAAGTCAAAACAAATCCCTTCTACGATTCTATTTATGTTTCTTCACACATGAGTTTCGAATAATTTTCCTTCTCTCTAAAAGAAAAAAAAAGTTTATTTGCTGCCAAAGAGAAAGAATGGGTCTTTGTTATTAATGTTGTAGAAATACAAATATGTCCACTTCAGGAAGGAGTCTTCATTAACTCCCACAGCCCAGAAAATTAAGGCACGCCTCATCAGGATCCGAGCCTGCCGTGGACTAAATTGCAAGGGACTAGTTGAGTCGCCGTGGTCCATAATGCTGATAGAGCGGTTTCCACGTGAGTGAAGGATAAACAGCGATTAATTTCAGCCAATAAATAATGGTTTGAGGCCCACATTGAAAGAGGAACAATTACTTTTCCATTTTTCCTGCCAAATGAGCTGATAAGAGAAAACAGGGGAGTTGGCCACGTAAATCAGTCTTAATTTTATCTTCCCCATTAAAAAGCAGCCATTAAGACCATCTTCGGCTCATTTCACCCTCCTCTTGTTTCACTTTTTCAATTTGCACAAAAGGGGGGAGTTTGCTCCTCATAAAATTTCACTTTGGCCAACCTATCATTTGCATCTGGGCCAATAAATAGCAATTAGCATAAACATTTAAATCAGGAACTGGAACAAATTCTTGTTCCCCCAGCAAGCTGTTAAATTACAGTATTTTACTATATATAAGAAGCACTAAACAAAAGATCTGCCGGGCACTATTATCTTCTTCCAAATAGGACATGGTTGAAAGAGAAATAATAACTAGGAATCCAGGAACTTCCAGCTCACTTTGATGGTTATGTCTTTGGTGGTCTTGGCCCCTGGAAGCAATGTCACTTGCCCACTGCTGAAATTCTCATCCAAATGAGTAAACTTTAATCTAGTTTCATGACTATGAAAATCACAGTGAAGATGTTTTTGTGAATGAATGTTTTGCATTTTTTTTTTTTTGAGACAAGGTTTCCCTGTAGCTTTGGCTGTCCTGGAACTCACTCTGTAGACCAGGCTGGTCTTGAACTCACAGACATCCACCTGCCTCTGCCTCCCAAGTGCTAGAATTAAAGGTGTGCCCAGCATGTTTTGCATTCTTTTGGGGCTGGAGAGATGGCCTAGCAGTTAAGAGCGCTGACTGCTCTTGCAGAGGACCAGGGTTTGATCCCCAGCACCCCATGGTGGCTGAGAACCATCCGTAACTCCAATTCCAGGAGAACTCCAGTTCCAGGGGAATCCGACACCCTCTTCTGACCTCCATGGCATTGCACGACACAGGTGCACAGACCTACATGCTGACAGTACATTCATACACATAAAATAAATAAATAAAATTTTAAAAATATTTTGATTTTTTGTGATATGAGTGGTTTGCCCGTATGCATGTAAGTGCATCACATGTGTGCGGTTGCTTTCAGAGGTTAGAAGAGGGCATCAGATCCCCTGGAACTGGAGTTAAGGATGGTTGTTAGCCTCCATGTGGGTGCTGGAAACAGAACCCAGGTCCTCTGCCAGAGCACCCAGTGCTCTTAACCACAGAGCCATCTCTCCAGCCCCTGTTTTGCATTCTTATTAGAACAGGGATCAGCAGGAAACTTTGTGCATTGATATCAGAGTCCCCCTCAGAGAATGGAATGAAATGGATATACACCTGGGAGAGGAAAGATGGCCCTTTAGCTTCCAGGGGAGATAAGGCCTTTTTGTGTGTGTAGCTGTCTATACCGTAGACCTTCTGCTTGATACCTTTTTCTTACCCTTGGCCAACAGGTGTTTTATATCATGGGAGATGCGTTCGTTGTCTTACAAAATGCTGTTCTCAAAGACAGAAGTACAGCCTTGCGCTTCCTTATCTAAATCTGGCTGCTATTTTGATCTATGCTCTTGCTAGACACGAAGAAAGTTATGATGTGTTGTTAAAGAGAAATACTAATGGAAGCAGAGGTATGCCCAGGGGGCTGTCTCCAAACCAAGCCTGGAACCTTCTTTTCCCTCCAAGCCCCTTTGTTGTCAACTGAAACTTAGTTCATTACTTATCTATGGCTCATCGAAAGTCAAGGTGAGCGCTTCTCTTGATCAGGTCCTAATTGATTCTGGCTAAAAACCCAGAGTGGAGCAGAGTGGTTGTGACTTTGTCTGTGGATGCCTCCATGGGAAGGTCTGGGTCTTCCTGTGAAATACTATTAACTGCTTCTCCTTTGCTCACTGGTGAAGTGCAGGAGCCACGAGAAACGTTACCACGTAAAGCCAACCATTTCCTATTGCTGTCTGTGGCAAAATGATCCCTTCATTTCTGTAAGGCATTTCAAAAGGTGAGGGGAAATCACGTGGATCATGAGGAGTTATACAGTCAGCACAGTGTCAGCTCACACATCAGCGCGATGCTCAGAGACAAGTGAAATGCTAACCAGGATCCCTTCCTCCTTTTGTAGACAGGGGCTCTGTACTGCATTGGCTTAGTTATGTTTACCTTGCACTCTTTTCTCCAAACATCTCTCCTTCTCACTTGGTCTAAACTATTTTCTCCAAGCTGGAGAGATGTCTTAGTGGTTAAGAGCACTGGCTGGAGGTTTGGTTCCCAGCACCCATGAGGTGGCTAACAACCATCATAACTCCATTTCCAGGGGGATCTGATGCCCTCTTCTGGCCTCCACAATCACTGCACACATGTGGTGCACTCGTATGCAAGCAAAACACTTATCCACATAAAAAGTAACTAAGTAAATAAAAGTTTAAACCATTTTCTTCCCTATATTCCCACATATTTATATCTGAACCTGGAGAAATGACAGGAGGGAAAAGGGAAGAGAATCAATGAAGACTCAGTTTTGCCCTTGTGTTCAGGAGGGTGGGCAGAGTCAAAGGTAGTGGGGAAGCCGAACGCCTCTTTTCTTTCCATGTCCACATCTTCAAAGCAGACAGCAAAGTCAATCAACACAACCCACAAATACCTGCTATATGTGTGCCATGTGCCAGCTCCTGAGAGCCACTGAAATGAAGGGCACTGGCCTTCCAGCTTCAAATTTTTAGGCTACAGAATTTAACATGGCAAGTTCACTATATACACTAGGCTGTATACAAGACTTGAAGCACCAATATTACATCAGTTTGCAAAGCAGAGAAACTTGCCACTCTTCATGCTGTTGCTTAATGTATGTCATCCCTTAATAGCAATCCAGCCCTGTGCTTCGTCTTACTTCAAACATCTACTACAATAAAAATGTCATGTAAAGCCCACATCGAGGAAATAATGACCAAAAAAATACATGTTCAGATCAGATGAGATGCAGCTCCATGCCCACTGCTTTTCTTTAATTCAATTTTTATTTGACCAGAGTTTATATTTATGACATTTTTCTTCCAGACAAGGTACCAAAATAATATGGTTTTGAGCTCTTCTTTAGCTGAAAGTCTCTTAATTTGGTTTAAATACAAGTACTAAGTCGTCTTTGTATTTAATTCTTTTTTTGTCTTTTTTAAAAAATTCTTAATGAGTTCTCTTTTTTCTTCATAACTTATCTCTGTAGACATGCAGTGACTTTTCCCTTATCACATTCCTTTACAAGATTAAATAATAGTATAGAGAGATGACAGTTGATAGACAAGTTGGCTGACTGGTTTAGGAAATATATTACTAACTCCTTTAAAAAATATTCAACATGATTGCATTGAAAAACTACAAAAGTAGTAGAAGAAAGGAAGAGTGAAGAATAGGCTTTCTTCAAAGGTCACTACACCTCAGAGATGAACTCCAAGTCAAGGCTCCTTTCTCCATTCCAGCCTTTGCACATTTGCAGGGACTCAGGTGGGGTGGGGTGGGGGGAGATGGAAAGGGGAGCAACTCTAGATTCGATTGAGAAATGATGTATGACCTATGGAAAAAGTTTAATAACGTTTTTTTTTTTTTGTCTTTTTGAGACAGGGTCTCCCTTTAGTACCAACTGGCCTGGAGCTCACTATATAGACCTGGTGGGCCTTGAACTCACAGAGATCCACCTGCCTCTGCCTCCCAAGTGCTAGGATGAAAGGTGTGCCCCACCACACCCAGCTATATTTAATTCTTAGGCTGCAGTTTATTTTCCTGTCTTCTGTTGGAGTTACATGTGCTGGAAAAGAAGTCTGAGTCCATTCTTACATTTCTATGCAGAATTTTATCTTACATGTTATTTTAATACACTTTGTTTTATGCATACTAATGAGATTTACTTATTAACTAACATTATAAATGAATAATTTAATATAGTATTAAACAAATTTTAAAAATCGCTCTTTCTAAGTGGGTTAATATGAGAAATATTTTCAAGATTTTTGGATTATATCAATCACTTTTCATCAAATTTGTCTGGATTTTAGAACTCTCTTCAAATTCTAGATTGATATTTATAATGAGCTCATATTTTTCTATTGTATTTGAACAATTCTGTCTATTCTTTTCCCTGTAGAATAAAATTAGCTTTTCCATTTTACAAAAGTTTATTGAGTATATGTCAAATCTTGTGCTAGGAATTTGGTGGTAAGGTGAGAATGATTTAATAAATAGTAAACAAGACAAGATTGTTGCTTCTGTCTTTGATTTTAGAGGCTTGGTAAACAAAAAGATTCCAAAATTTGGAAAAGTACAGAGTAAAACTCCTGGAAAGATGAAAATCAAAATATATATTAAATTAAATTTATTTGTGTATTGGGAGGGCACACAGAAAAACTTGCAGAAGTGAAGACTTTCCTTCTTCCATGTGGGATCCAGAATCAAACTCAAGTCTTCACGCTTGGCACAAGCCCCTCTACATACTGAGCCATTTTGCCAGCCTGAAGGATCCAAATTTAGAATCTTTAGGATGAGTGTCTTCCTTTCGCTGTTGCTCAACCTAGTAGTCATCTCCAGTTTATGTGAACTGTTCAAGTTTTCTCATCACTCTTTAAATATTTTTATTTATTTATATTTTATGTTTATGAATGTAGTCCCTGCAAGTATGTAAGTGTACCATGTTGTCCAGTTCCCATAGAGGTCAGAAGAGGAAATCAGATCCCACGGAACTGGAGTCACAGACAGTTATTAGCTGCCACGTGGGTGCTGGGACCTGGTCCTCTGCAAGCACAGTCAGTGTTCTAACCACTGAACCACTTCAAGTCTACTCATATTTTGTTTCTTTTTAAACAAATTTTATTTATTTACTTTTATGTGTATGAATGTACTGTCTGCATGTAGGTTTGTGCACCTGTGTCCTGCAATGCCGCAGAGGTCAGAAGACGGTGTCAGATTCCCCTGGAGCTGGAGTTCTCCTGGAATCAGAGTTACAGACAGTTCTCAGCTGCCATGTGGGTGCTGGGGATTGAACCTGGGTCCTCTGCAAGAGCAGTGGGTACTCTTAACTGCTAGGCCATCTCTCTAGCCCTCATATTTTGTTTCTTAAATGTTTTTCTCATTACTGGGTCTCGCCATTTCCCTTTTCAAAATCACTTCCTTCTCTTTATTACAGAGACTGTGTCTTCAGAAATCTTTTCTCTCCTTAAAATTAAGATATATTCATGAGCTGGAGAGATGGCTCATCAATGAAGAGCACTGACTGCTCTTGCAGATGCTCCCACATGGTGGCTAACAACTGTCTGTAACTCCAGTTCCAGGGGATCCAATGCCTTCTTCTGACCTCCATGAACATTGTGTGGCATGGGTACACTTACATCTATGCAGATGATACACTCATATACATAAAATAAAAATAATAAAGTATTAAAAACTATATTCATATACTTTGAAATCTACTGTTTTATATTATTAAATGCAATATCTTTATTATTTTCTTGATGCTCTTCAACCATCACTATCTAAATCTAATTCTAGAACATCTTCAGCATCCCAAAACTAGCCCCTTACCCATTGTGGTGGTTTGAATGAGAGTGTCCCCCATAGGCTTCAAGTATTCAGACATTTTGTCCCCAGTTGGTGGAGCTGTTTTAGGAGGTCTTAGAAGGTGTGGTCATGCTGGAGGAAGTACGTCACTGGGGGTGGGCTTAGTGAGTTCAACAAGCCTTGCAGGCTCCAGTTGCTCTCTCTTGACTTCCTGTACTCATTGAGAGATGTGAAACTCGGCTTTCTGCTCCAGCCCTGGCCACCATGCCTCCTGCCACAATGGACTCTAATTCCCTGGAACCCTCAATCATAAGCTCAAATAAACTCTTCCTTTTATAAGTTCCCTTGGTCGTGGTGGTTTTATCACAGCAACAGAAAAGTGAATAATACACCCCTTTAGCAGCCACTTCCTGTCCGGGTCAGCCTGGTACCCAGCACTTGCTGTCTGCTTCTGTGACATCTCCTGTTCTGGAAATGTGACACATACAGAATCATGTAGCACCTGGCTGTCTCTAGCTTCACACACTTAATATAATGTTTTAAAATTCATCCATGTGGTCAAATAAATCACTGGCTTACCTTTTTGCACAGCCTAACAATATTTCAGTATATTAAATGCCATATTTTGTTTCTTTTTTTATCAGTGAAGAAAACATTTCAGTTGTTTTTACTTTGTACTTGTTTTAAATAATGCTGTTACCAACATTTCAATATGTTTTAAAAATATTTTATGTATTACTTTTTATTTTATGTGTGTAAATATATTGCCTGCATGTAGGTAGGTGCATTCATGTTGTGCAATGCCTAAGGAGGTGAGAAGAGGGTGTTGGATCCCCTGGAACTGGAGTTACAGATGGATATTAGCGGCCATGTGGGTGCTGGGGAATTGAACAGGGGTCCTCTGCAAGAACATCCAGTGCTCTTAACCACTGAGCCATCTCTCTAGCCCCTCAAAGTAAGTTTTTATGTGAATAAATAATTTCAGATTTCTTGGAGGTATTTTCTCTCTCTCTCTCTCTCTCTCTCTCTCTCTCTCTCTCTCTCTCTCTGTTTTAGTTTACGAGAAATGATTATGCCATATAGCCCAAGCTAGCTGGAAACCCACCGTGAATCCCAGGCTAGTCTTGAACTTCTGATTCATCTCCTCACACCCCTTAAGTGCTGAGATTATAGGTGTGCACCATCATGTCTGTCTTCTTCCCTGATTATAGCTAAATTTTAACAATATAAATGCATATGAAGTGGCTTCTCATTATGGTTTGGAATTGTATATCTCTAATGAATAACCATACTGAGCACCTTTTCATATGCTGATTGGCTGTCTGTACACCTTCTTTGGGGAGATGTCAATTCAAATCTATTGTCAACTTTTAATAGGATATTTGTCTCTAGGATGTTGAACTTTTGGAATTTTGAATATAATCTGTGCATCCGAACCTTATCAGATACATAGTTTCAATGGTCTCTGCTCTTTCTTGCTATTGATTTGTGTGTTTGTATGGTTGTGTGAATATGTGTGTATTAATGTTGCTTTGTGGGTGTGTGTTGATATATGTACTGGTTTGTGTGGGCTTGTGTACTTGCTTTGTGTGTGTTGATGTACATTTGTGTTTGTGAGTGAGTGCACCTATGTGTTGATGTATGTACATGTTTGTATGCATGTGTGCACCTATGTATTGATGTATGTACATGTTTG
This sequence comes from Rhizomys pruinosus, assembly GCA_009823505.1. Taxonomy (NCBI): domain Eukaryota; kingdom Metazoa; phylum Chordata; class Mammalia; order Rodentia; family Spalacidae; genus Rhizomys; species Rhizomys pruinosus. The sequence goes on from VZQC01014540.1 coordinate 3,005,363, forward strand.
TATGCCTGTGTGTACCTGGGTGTGTTGATGTTGCTTTGTGTGTGTTGATGTAGGTTTGTGTTTGTGTGGATGTGTACACATGTGAATGTATATTGGTTTTGGGTGTGCATTTTTATTTCAATGTAGTCAAATTTATATACTTTTCATAACTACTTGTGTTCTTGTTCTCAATGTAGGAAACGATTCCTGAGTTCAAGATCACAAAGCTTGTTTGCCTGTTTTCTCCTCTGGCTTTCATAGCTTCACCTATTATGTTTAGGTTTTCCACTCCTTTGGGGAATATTTGCCCTAGGATATGAAATAGGGCTTCAGCTTCCTTCTCTCCCAGGTGGATATTCAGTAGTTTCAGCAACATTTGCAGAAAAGGCCACACTTCCCCAGTTGACATAGGTATAGTTTTTGAATGCTTAGTCCCTGGTCCCTGATCTGTACGTCCATCCTCAGGCCAGTACCATGCTGTCCTCTTAGTGACATGGAAGCAATCTGAAATTTCAAAAGACGAAGCCTCTTCTTTCCAGGTTGTTCTGGCTATTCTGGGATGTTTGCATTACAATATGAATTTTAGGATAAGTCTGTGTATCTCTACAATGAAGGCAGTTGGGATTTAGGGTAAGTATTGCCTTGAGCTTGTGTGTCGGTTTCAGGAGCATTACGTGCTCAACAAGATAAACTCCTCAATCCACAAATACAACACTGCTACAATTACTTGGAGATTTTAATTTCAACAACATTTTGTAATTTTTGTTTTATGTGGTAATTCTCTTTTGGTTAAATATGTTTCTAATTGTTTTTATTCTTATTCTTTTATTAATGGTCCCTTATTTTTTGTTAGAACACTTTATTTTTTCTTTTATTTTTTATTTTTTATTTTTTTGGTCTTTTTGAGACAGGGTCTCCCTATAGCCCCAGCTGTCCTGGAACTCACTCTGTAGACCAGGCCGGCCTTGAACTCACAAAGATCCGCCTGCCTCTGCCTCCCAAGTGCTAGGATTAAAGGCGTGTGCCACCATGCCCGGCCCTAGAACACTTTAAATTACAGAGTTTGACCTTTCAACAATTTATTTCCTCTTGTTTCTCCTCAGTTTTTCTCCCTTCTTATGTTCTCCTCTCTGGAAAGCATCTTTCTGAACTTTAAAAAACAGTATAACAATTCATCATTATGAATCATGCACTTTATATTATTTGAAAACTGCTAATTTAAAAAAAAAAACAACATTAAGGGGGTGGAGTGTTGGCTTAGTGGTTAAGAGCACTGGTTGCTCTTGCAAAAGACTGTGATTCGAATCCCTGCACCCATATGGCAGCTTACAACTTTCAGTAACTCCAGTTCCAGATCCAATGCCCTCTTCTGACCTCTGGAGGCTTTGCACAACATGGGTGCACTTAGATACACACAGGCTAAATACTGATACACATAAAAATTTATAAGTGCCGGGCATGGTGGTGCATGCCTTTAATCACAGCACTTGAGAGGCAGAGGCAGGAAGATCTTTATGAGATCAAGGCCAGCCTGATTTACACAGTGAGTTCCAGGCCAGCTGGGGCTACATGGGAACCCTGTCTCAAAAAAGACAAAATAATAATAATAATAATAATAATAATAATAATAAAGTAAAAATTAAAACAGTGCTACTGTACTTTCTCTATTGATACAAAGGATGCTTCCCTCTCTGAATATTATTATTTTGAATGTGATTATAGTGTTGAACATGAACCATAAAGACTGTTAATAACACCTCCAGGTTTGAAAATGAAAATAAAATGGTTTCTTTTGTTGTATATACAATGACATACATTCTGTGGCAAGACAACGAATACAGACAGAGGGCAAGACTTCTATGGAACTAACACGGTCCCATTTAATTGTAGCTACAATGTCTTATCATGGCCCAATGGACATGCAAATGATCATTCAGATAAAAAAATGTAGTTTTCTGCATCATTCATTTAACATATCTATTTGAGTATCTGTCATTACCAGGAACTATGAATACACTGATAAGTAAACAGATCTAGTCCTAACTCTGATGAAGTTATGGCACAGGTATTATGACATAGCTACAACTATGATAGAATAAGCAATTCCTGTATGTGTGTGTGTGCATGTGCCTATAAAATTCTTTACCAAATGTTTTGATATCTAAATTAGTGATGAAATATCATCATTAATTCCTTTATAAGCTGGGCTAGGATGAGGCAGTTGCTTCTGGTAAGAAGGGAGCCCAGCAGTAAGTCTTAGATCTCGTGAGGGTCAGGAACTAGGCATGTCTCTCCAACACACAGTGGGAAGGCTAGTGTAATTCCTCCCCCATAACTAGAATTAAGCAATGAAGTTTTATTGGTGAAAACTGTACTGTAATAAAGTGTTTACTCTTATCTTAAAACTGCTTCATGAGCAGAACTTTTCATGTAATTGTTAGGCATTCATAAAAAAGCAAGAGGAATTTTCCTTGCCCATCAAGCTTTGAATAATCCCATGAAATAAAATAAAATAAACAATGGGATGTTAAATATGCAGAAAAATTCTGCAAAATTAATTTAGTCTAGTGTCACATTTACATGATGGCGAATATTGGATGAAGAAAAATACTCTATTATCTAATTATTTGATGATTTCATCACATATCATCTATACCAGGAGAATGGAAAATAGCAGATAATTGGCCAAACATTTGGCTTTTTTTTTCTTTTTTTAAATTTCTATTTATTTATTTTTATGTGTATGAATGTACTGTCTGCATTTGGCTTTTTATTTGATTGGTTGGATTCGAATTCTTTTCTACCTCAACACACCAGAGGGTTGCAACACACCTCATCAGTTAGAGTAATTCTCAAGAAGGGGAGGAGGCCTGCTCAACTCCAAATCGAGGGCGGGCGCTGGAAAAAGTCCCTCAGGTGACTCTGAGATGCGCCCCTTGGGGACCATCATGTGGCAAAGACTAAGTCGAAATGAGGCGTTTTATGAGAGAGCTGATGCAGCAGCATCACACTGAAATGACATCATCAATTATGGTATTTAAGTCCTTCATTTCCAAATGTGGAAACTCTGGACTGGTTTTTAAAACTAGACTTAGAAGAGAAAATGGAAACAGAAATCAAGCCGAGAAGACTGGGGGAATTGATCAGTCTGAAGACCTTGGTATGGAGACAAAACAGCCACCCCTGTCTTATTTCTGCATAACAATACAGGGATGGGGACTGTTGTTTAAGAAAAGAACATTAGTTTCCTTTTTGCTCACCTTCTTAAACTTGTCTGTTCACTTATTCCATCTGTTTGTGATGCTTGTACTCTCTATAGAGAATTCTACTAGTTTCTGCAACTTGATATTTTATGGTCCAAATAGTTGTCAATTTATTGGAAATTTTGAAAAAACTTGAATTACTTTAAACAACCAGTCCAATGAATGCATTTCAGCCTTGTAAGTATACATTTTTAAAAGCCAACTTGAAACTGGGAAGTAAATTTCTCTTTTTATGCTCTTTTAAAAGGGCCAAGTCACAATTACCCCCTTCCATGTTCTGTATGTTTGTATAACTACATATAATATATCTGTTTCTAAATGCCCACTATCTGCAGACACACACAATTTAACTATATTAAACTAAAGATTAATGTCCAGAATTAGTTCACTAACATACCAGATGAGCTTGGCCATTTAATTAATATCAAATGTTCAAACATAAAATAAAATACAAGAACTCTTACCCTCACTTTAACATATAATTTACCTAGATAATTAGGAAAGATGGAATCACAGAAGTATAATATGCTTATAGGTCTGTTCTCTTTGCCTTGATTAATTGTTTTGTTCTTGACCATGCCTGGGTGGATTGCCAATTTCTGAGCTGCCACTCTATATGCGTCCAAATGAGGAGGTCCTTCCTGTTTCTTATGACTCAGAAGAAAAATGGCCTTACGGATTTACTTAAAAGGGCAGGCGACTCCAGGGAGGACCTAATGCCGTCCAACTGTAAAATGTACCTTCAAGTTCTTGGTATAGTTCTGTTATATGACCAATTATAGGACAAGACATCTCCCCCAAATTGTCCCCAAGAAAGCAAACTCTCCTAATGAACATTTTCATAGCTAAGGGATATAGTCTCAATTAGTTCATTTGAAAATTGGCATTGTTTTGGGGAGAAAAAAAATGAAGAGAGTCTCAAATAACCTCAGTTAAGGTTGCTGATGGAAATGGCTTAGAAAGTCTCAGGCATGTAACACAAGGAGTCATTCTTCTGGAGTGTACATCACAACTGCAGTACTGGCTGCCCTTATAATCAGAGTTTTAAAAGTCATTTTAAAGCAATCCCATAGATAGCATTGCTGTGAAGAATACAAAGGCACGGGCAGTACGAAAAGCTGAAAGCTGTCCAAATACCATATGAATGGTCTCTGTAGCCAGGAGTAACATTTTCCATGGTGCTCTGAGATGCAGACTTAGAGGCTTTGCATTGAAACAACTTGGAAAAAAGGGCAAGGAGAGGCCCTGTCAGGCTCTGGTGATAAGGACAGACACCAATGTCAAAACTACTGGAACAGTGAACAAGACTGACGTTGAGTGTGGGCACGGAGAGAGCATTTATTTCTTAAACCAGTATATTCTGTTTATGTCTAGAGAAATGATTTAAGTAGACATTTGACTATTTTAGAATCATTCCAGTTCAGTAATTACTTTAAAAATTTGATTGAAAGAAATGAGTTTTACCTTACACTTGAGCTCATGCTACAAGAGGGATTCACAGTGATTTGTAGATGCTTTCAAATTTCAGAAAGGATGAGTCTATGCCCAATTCAAGTTACTCATTCACATTAGAATCCAAGATAACTGCTGAGCATTTAAGCATCCCTTCATGTTCTGTTGAAAAGTGAGGCCATCTCTACTTTTATTTCTTGCTTATGTTAAATTACTGCAGTCAGAAGGCAATACAGGATCAATACAAAAAGGATCACTTGAAATTTTAATATCTGTAATATAAAATTGTCCCTGAAGTGAGATAGCCAAAATTTAGCAACTAAAAATAAAATACTTGTGTTTTATTTATATAAAAATCTTCATTGTTTTTCTGAAAATTAATTTTACTGAAATGTCCTATAGTTTATATGTCAAACATTTCTTGGAGGGAAATAAGAATTGACTTTTTTTCATGTTAAAAATGAATGAATGCAGAAAACTGTTTATGGGGATGTCAGTATGTTGCTTTAGGTGATACATTTACAAGCATTGAAAAATGGGAGCAAGCCGAGAGTCTCATGTTGACTGTGGATTTATGAGAGATCCCATCCAAAATAATGTCTTTGTCTTCATGCTGTCTGTGATCCCAGCATTGATGTTTACATTTTGTACTTTCATTCTACCGGGCTATCTAAGACAGAACTTGCATGAAGGATGCCATATCAACTGTGTATGTGGAGCGCGATACTGGAAAGAAGTGTCTGGGGGTGGGTGGATCGCATATCATTCTGATAGTGGGAAATGTCTGGTTCATCAGGAGAACATTCCTCTGAGGGTTACTCCAGACATATATGTAAATATCATAAAACTAGAGGTCTTCCCAATAATCTTACCAAGCTTCACATACACACATCACAATTTTTAAAAAGAGTAACACAAAAAAGCCACATAGGACTGGTGACCCTCCTATAAATTTGCACCCATTACTGGTCCATATACATTATCAACATTCACAAGGGTCACTGTGGACCCTGCAGTTCATACTACCATCTCATGGGCACCTATTCCTCCTTTGTACACAGGAACAAAGTGCACCCTAGTAATAAAACAGCAGAGAAAGCAGTGGTAGTCTCTCTTCCCCCCTACAAGTGCAGAGCTTGGTAAATCAGGCTAATTCTCTCTCTCTCTCTCTCTCTCTCTCTCTCTCTCTCTCTCTCTCTCTCATCAGCTCTGGCCCGACTACAAAAGTCACACTCCTTTGGCAGTCTGTTATTGGTTAACTAGACAAAACCCAACAGGTCGAATGACCTATTTTTTTGCTTTTTGACAGTGCAAGTCAAAGTACTTAACTTCAATCACAATCTCATTTACAAAGCCCCCAAAATAAAAAGCATGACAGTGAACACTAATATGATGGTAATTTCATATTGTTTCTGCTTATGAATTTGTCTTTCCCTTATTAATCATCCAATAGAGTACTGACACTGCAGAATCCTGACGAGGCTCAACAAACCATGCACTAAGGACAGTAACACCCTCAAGGAAGAGCCTACTGCCAAGCTGGAGAAGCGCAAAGCTTTTATTAACACCAGAGGCCCATTAGAGTGCTCTGTGTTCACCTTCACTGGAGCAATAAATGAAGAGATCAGCACGGGAGAGGACTCCTACTGTCTGTGTGCTGGTAATGCCCAGCCAAGCTGTAGTCATGTTGTAACGCTTGTAAGAAACAGATGTTCCTTCCCTGACAAATCTCCTTTCTTGATTTATTATTCATTTGCTCAAATCACAATGGAAAGTCTTTGGCCCATTAATTAAATTCCAAGCAAAATAAAATTTGCAGCAGAACTCATTACTGCTAAATGACTTTGACACTTCATCAGATTTGAAGGTAAAACAGGCGACTTTAGGAAGTTAAAGGTGGAGGCAGCCTAGGCCTTTTCTGCAACCACCGCAAGATGATAAAGATTGTGATGAAATTTTTATGTTAAGCACTGATCTTGGAAAGTTCAATTTTCTCTCTGCACTCATCCCCGCCCCCACCACCCTCTCTCTGTCCCTACCTTGGGTTACTTTCTGCTTTCTTTTAATGGAAGGTCTGAAGGAGACACCCAGAACTCAAATATGTTTATGTATATGTGTGTCAGATCTTGTTTCATGCACAAAAGCACATATTATTTTTTCCAACATGCAGAGAAACTTGGTGCTCTTGTGTATTCTAGGCATTACATTTTGAATAAAGGTCTGGGGAAAATCTAATCACTGTGGTGCACAGCTTGATAAAGGATGTAAAACGAGGAGTTGAGAAAGACGAGGAGGCCTTGATCTAAATATCCAAAAATATTAGTTATGGCAGAGCAAAAGTTGTTGTTTTTTTTTTAAATTCAAGGCATGCCTGACTTACACCAAATCACAGGAGGGAGGGGGCTGCTCCTGCTTTCAAAACAAGGCCTGAACTCCTACTTCCCAATGAAGTCTGGATTTTGAAGACGTGGGAAGCATAACCAGCTATGCGATAAAATTCACTTCTCTGGGAGACGGAATTCTTTTCCTCTTGAAGCAACACCAGCTTCTGTGTGAGGCATTGATGAAATCTGCCTTGTTTCTATAGTTCTGATATATGCACTCTTATGGAGTTCAGAGTATGCTGCTTCCCTCTTGAAGCTAAAGACAAATCAAGTGCATCGAGATTAAAGGTTTTTGTTTTCAGACGTTAAATACTGAAAATAGCTATTAGATAAAGAAATAGCAACTGAGCAACATTAATGTGATCTGAAAACAGCTGTGCTCTTATATTGTAGAATCCCTTAAAAAATAAAGAAATAAAAATTTTAAAACAGAAATAGCAAAACCACACTGCCAGTGACTGTGCTAAAGAAAGTAGAAATATGCCTCTCCCACTTGATTCCAAGTATCCATTATTAATCCCTGGAGAATTTCATGCAATATATATGTGTGTGTGTATGTGTGTATGTGTGTATATATATACATATATATGTATATATACATATATATACATATATACATATATATGTATATATGTATATATATGTTGGTATAATATCTCTAATACATATATCTCCATAATATATATGGTCTATATCCATAATATCTCTCTATATGTACTCTCTATATATCTCTAAGATCTCTATCTAATATATATTTGGTATTTTTGAGACAGGGTCTCCCCATAGCCCAAGTTGTCCTGGAACTCACTATATAGACCAGGCTATCCTTGAACTCACAGATATCCACCTGCCTCTGCCTCCCGGGTGCTGGAATTAAAGGTGCACACCACCACACCTGGCTCATGCAATAATTTTTATCATATTTGCCCCCATTCCCCCTCAGTCTCATCCACTTCCCTACCCCCTCCCAACTTCACATCCTTTTAAAAATAACAACCTATAGAATACAGTCCGATGTGTGGTGTACGTGGGGGCCCACCCACTAGAGACTTGACCCACCCGAGGCTACACCCTTAAAGAAACCTGACTCTTCCTCCTTCAGAAGTCATCAACTGTCCTTAATGCTTCGGTTTTAGTACCATTTTTTTATTCTTTGAAAGTTCATACATTTATACAATGTGTATTGGTAGATGCAGGTGAATCTTTGAATGAACATTGTCTTGTCAAATTAGTAGAATTTAATAAACGGCCTCCACCAGTGCTATGATTTGGGTCTCCTGCAGGGCTTGGGGAATGCTTTGGATGATGAAGCCTTGCCAGAGGAAGCAGGTCCCTGGAGGTGGGATTCGACGTTATACCCCATCCACTTTGTAAAGGCCTCTGAATCGAGTATTAGACACAAAGTGCCTTCATCAGGTGAGGGCTTTCATCTGGTAAGGGCCTTCATCTTGGACAGGGCAGAGAACAGGCTCCAGCCTCCACCTTCTTTACACATAATACCTTCTCAGCTCTCTGTCCTTATTAAAGTAGTTTGACATAGGCATTTTGGGGTTGTTTTATTTTGTTATTTATCCTTCTTCCTGCCTAGTCTCTGGACTTCCTGACTGACACTGTGTAACAAGCTACTGCCACAAGGTCATGCTCTCACAGAAACACCCCTATATCCTTCCCTACCAGGGTGACTGTATATCCTCAAACCATGAGCAAGAATACATCTTTCCTCTCTTAAATTGATTTTTCAGGTATTTTAGCACAGAAATCTAATACAAGCAACATCTTCAAAATAGGTACCTTTAATTAAAGATTTATGATGATTCTAGAGACCTCATGCATCTCTTTTGTATAGTTAACAGTGTTAATTACAGAAAATGGGCCCATGACAGAGGGGTCATTCATGTTGATATGCTCTGGCAAATTGTATATGCTACCCAAAAAGATCAATGATACGGTCACAGTTTATTTTTATAAGTACTTAGTTGGTGTCATCATGGTACTGGTTGTATAGAAAGCGCGAACTGAACGAGCATTCCCACAGACTTAAAATGTTCTCCGTTCCCTGGCTGTTGTTCTTCTGTCCCCATATCCACAAGTTAAGTATTTGCATGGCGTTCCCCAGCAATCCCACATTGCACTTTGTCCTTTTCTTTTTTCAATTTATCATTGACCTTTCCTGAGTGATTGAATTCCTCTACCTTGTCTTCCAGCCTCAGTTCTCTGTTTTCTGCAAGATCCATTTTCCACTGATGAGGTTTTCATTTGACTTAATTGAGTTTTGGGTTTCCAGAATCATTTCCATTTGGGTTTTCTTCAACAATTAATTCTCTGTATTGAATTCTATTTTCACATCCTACATTGATTTCCTTATTTCATTCACCCCTTTTTTGTTTTCCTGGCATGCATTTATATCTTCTTGAGTTGTTTGAAAATGCTGGTAATCATTCTTTTTTTTTTTCATTTTTTAACAATAAGTAATAATTTATGAGTACAAGCATCCTTCACGTAAAACCAATTTGCAAGCAGTTGTGCCCAAACCCACACAGCCCATGGGTCCCACCATCCAGCTGGGGTGGGCTTGTATGTTCAATCAAGTTGATCAGATGAGTGTCCAGACTATATTGCTGTAGTTTTGTCATTCACCCCAATAGCAGCCCTTACATTCTATCACTCCCCCTCTTCCGCAGATTGTTCCCTAGGCTTAGAAAAGGAGCACAGGTGGACAAGAAGCAAAACAGTCTACTTTCTCTGGAGCTGTTGTTTGGGACTCTGGTCAATTCTGGCTGTTTTCTTTCATGGGCTGACAGTTTGTCCAGGAATAACCTTTCGATCCTACTAATGAAGCACAAGTAATTAGATATATAGGTATTTAAACAGTACTAATTGTTATGATAGGTTATTTTGGTAAAGACACAGATGTTTGTATGGTATGTTAATCCATGAATTACATTTTTTCTGTAAAATATGACAGGGTCTTACTGTGGCTTATAACTTCTCCTATCCACTAGAGGATGTAAGCTTGTGGCATCAGCCGTGGGTTATTCCTCCAAGGAGAGAGCTAATAGCCAATTAGATTTGGGATATACAGGCATATGGTTGCCACTGCTGCACAGTATTTCCAGGCAGGTGAGGTGTAGCTGGTGCTGACGGAGGAGTCTTGCTTGACTCAAGGAGACCTATATTTGCTTTATTGGTTTAGTGGCCTTTGGTAACACTCTCTGGTATTCCAGAGACCAACTGTACACTTGCATGTGTGGTCTCAATGCATCTTTCCCAGGCTTACATCAGGTCTTCGACAGCAGGGCCTCATCACCTCTCTTCTTGCAGGTATCCCAGTTTACAGGCAAGAAGCACTTTCCTTTTGGGGGTGGGGGCTTGGATCCCCTGGCCAACATCTCCTTGGTAGAATAATCCATTGCTGATATCAGAGCTCTCCTGTATTAATATATTTTGCTTAAGTGCATAGCTTAAGGAGACTTTAGTAATTCTATTTGAATCTGAATAGAGAATAATCCTTTTCACAGTTCCTATGTCTATTAGTCAATTAAAGAAGGCAGTTTTATCAGTTTTATAATAGATTACCTCTATAACAGTTGGCTCCAATTTACAGTTAGAGAACCACCTCATTATCATCGTATTTCTCCTTGTTCTATGGGGGGGGAGACGAAAACCTCCTTGTTCTATGGGGGGGGACGTAAAACCTTGTGGCACTTAGAAGGTAAGTTTCATTAACACTCATTATAAATAGTTGTTACAAGTAGGATCCACTGAGGGGTTTGATGTCTGTAGCAATCTGAGGCTTTTCTTCCTTTCAATGTTCAGACGGGCCAACCTTTCTGCTGGCACTTCCTGGTACATCCTACACAATGCAAAACTGTATCTTTTCTTTCTCAGCCATTAAGTTGGTGACATTTTGACCTGTTGGAACATACAAATAAAAAAGGGGGATACAGATAGATATGAAACCTTTTTTGTCAAAAACCTTGCAATTCAAATCTTAAAACTAACTACGGGAAAAGATTTGTAATCATTCTTTTTAATTCTTTGTCTGAAAAATTTTCCAAGTCATTTTCATTAGAGTCATTTGTGGAAGAGACATGTTTCTGTGCTAAGAATTACACATCTGGAGTAGTGTTTGTTTGGGGCCTTTTTGTGTTCTTTTGTTCTATTACTCCCTGACCCCCTTTTTGTTGTTCAAGTTATGTGTCTTCTTTCAGTGGAAGCATTTACAACATTCACGATGACTAAGTTGTAGTGGGATTGAGATGCCCATTTTCCTCTGCGGAGCTGGTGCAGAAATTTCAGGAGCAGTATAGGGTTGGGCTTAGTAGGAGGAGATGGTATCCTCTACTTGTTTCAAGAAGCCATTCAAGTTGGGATCCTGGAGCAAAATTTCTGGGACCTGTGGGACTGGGTATGGGAGGTTGGTGGTTGGAGCTTGGTTGGGCAATGTAGGCCGGCTCAGGAGGGAAACCTCTCCACAGACTTGAAAGCATCCTACCTCTGAAACATTTCTCATGAATCCGTGCTAATCTTGTCTCGCTGTCCCAGTGAAGCTTCCTGGCTTCAGCTTCAACCCTTACTATTCAGTCTGGGGAATAACAAAGAAACAGACAAACAAAATCCCTACATCAACAACTTGTAATTCCAGCACTCAGGAGGCCAAGGCTGGGGAGGCTGAGGCTGGAAGATTTCAAGTTCAAGGTTGACTGGGCGACATAGCGTGAATCTGCCTCAAAAAAGAAAACATTAAAAGCAAAAATGAAACAAACAAAACAGAACAAACAAAAACCCATCTGTGAAAAGAACACGATAAAAGACAGAAAACAAAGATCAAGTCATGATAACTAAAGAAGGAGAGTGGGCCCTAATTCCTGCTCCCAAGAAAAGCCCCTGCCTCTGTCTGGGCCAATTGAGGGAACTTTGGGTCTAATGCCAGATAGCACAAGACTTTACATTTTGAATTTAAATAAGATTTTAATTTAACAACCATACCAGAGCCTTTCCATCAAATAGACAACTGCCTATCAAAGCAGTCAGCTTTGGGGGCCCCCGCCTTCTCCAGTGACTCTACTATTGCTCATGCATTTCTGTAGGAGCTCTTTACAAAGCATCTTGAGGATTGGTGATATTTAACAAAATTAATTAATTAATTAATTAATTTTGGCAGTGCATGACAGAAGTGCACTTACAACCATGTAGGCGAAACACTCATACACATAAAATAAAATTAATAAATAAAAATTTTGAAAAAGAGGCTGAAGACTAGAATAGGGAAACGGTTACACAGTCATCTCTGTTCCCTTAAGTTTATTGTACTAACAGTCATGAACAGGGCGTGCGAGTGCAGTGGAGTCCCAGCTTCCTTCAGTCTCTACTTCTCTTTTTTTTTTTTGGTCTTTTTGAGACAGGGTCTCCCTGTAGCTCTGGCTGTCCTGGAACTCACTCTGTAAACCAGGCTGGCCCTGAACTCACAGAGATACACCTGCCTCTGCCTCCTATGCACCACCACGCTCATGCTCAGCCAGTCTCTACTTCTCTACCTCAGCATGAAAACCAGCAGTCAGCTAAGCTTTAGAGGTGGAAACTTAGGAAGATACCAAGTTAAATGTATTAAAAGAATATAATTTATTAGTTCTCCTTATGTGATACATTAGATATGTGTGGTGATACTATGCCAACATTAAAATTAGCTGAATAAAATGCCTGACTATTAACATTAGTCTCTTTATTTTAATGGATGAATTTCTTTTTTTAATTTTTATTTTTTATGTGTATGAATGTACTGTCTGCATGCAGGTCTGTACACCCGTGTCATGCAATGCCAGAGGTCAGAAGAGGTGTTGGATTACCCTGGAACTGGAGTTCTGGAATTGGAGTTACAGATGGTTCTTAGCGCCATGTGGGTGCTGGGGATGGAACCCAGGTCTTCTGCAAGAGCAGTCGGTGCTCTAAAGCACTAAGCTATCTCTCCAGCCCCTAACATTAGTTTCTTAAGATTAATGCTCAGAGGACAATCCTTCCTCCAGATCTCTATCAGGACTATCTGTGCCCTGGAACTTGGTCTGGAATTCTGTTTGGAACTGTGTCTTCCAGTCAGGCCCCACCCATAATTTTTATTCAACCTGGTTTCTCTAGCTTCAACTGTGAAAGTACAAGCTAGGAATTACCCTCATCTTAATAGATAATCTTGGCTTTCATGCTTAGTTCAAGAATATCTCATGTACCTTGGATTAAGTATCCTTCCTGGTCTTCATTGTGTTCTATGAAAATGGGTGTGCTGCCTTTCAGGGCTTTGCTATGTTACTCCTCAAGCATACCCTCATTCATTCATTACCTTTTAGGCAGAGTACCAAACTGAGGTTGTCCAGGTTACTTAAAAGTTATTAGTCTATTAGTCCACAGATTCTGTCCATTTTATAAGTTGTTCCTACAGGTATGTAGTGATTTGATTGTTATAAAAATGTATACATACTAGTCTTGAAGCAACTGATTAGGAAATTACAGGTACAAATAAAAATGATGACTGCATAAAATGAGATTAAAAAATTGAAGATACCAGGAGTCAAAAGTTAGATCTAAACAGAACAAATCTTCTTAAAGACAGTTAATTGAATAAAGGATACACTTTTTTAAAAAGTAGGTCAGGGAAGGAGGCAATGTCAGTGGATGATTTCTTCAGGAGGTGATAAAGGGTGAGAGATCACAGACTCAGATGCAGATTAACATAAAGGAGGTGGTGGTCTCATCTTATGTGCATATTCTGATAATCCACAGTCAACTAATCTGCCACTGCTCCACAGCCCCTGTCTGAGGTATCCCTAGAAAGTCAGCAGTAATCCAATGCCCTAGGCTTGATCCCATGTCAGCCATCTCAGTCTGACTTCTGCAATACGGTGTCATTTCATATCATCCCATGCAGAGGAAAGATGAGTGTAGGGTGACACTGCATTGAGAGAGAGAGAGAGAGAGAGAGAGAGAGAGAGAGAGAGAGAGAGAGCATGAATGCTTAATTGCAGTTTATAATTATTCTTTTTATAGCTGAATCTCTCTTTCTGAGATCAACCTCAGGGTTTCACACAAGTGCTCTACCACTGAATTATCCCAGTCTAGTTGTTAACATCTTACTATACCTGTTTTATAAATTCACTGACTTTAGCTATGCATGTATAGGACAAACAGGTAGTATACTTAGAGTTGTTTAGCATCCAATATTTTAGGCATCTACTTATGGTCTTAAAACATCACCCACAGGTGAGGGGAGACTATGACAGGCTTTGGGGTTGTACAGTTTAGTTGTTTAAAGCAGTGGGCTTCTGGCTACAGTATAGTAAGGACAAGACTGCTGTCTATAGAGCAGCCCAGACCCAGAGAGATCCATGTCTAGATCATTTCTACATTTTCATTCTCTCCAAGCAGTCTAGACTCTACCTGTAAATTCGTAGAGCTTCCATAGAAACAAGTGTCTATTTAAAGAAGGCTGTGGGAGTTATGAGTGTCCATCATCCAAGGAGGTAATTCAAAGGATGCTGTCAGAGAATTGTTAAGCTAATACAAAGTTTAAGAAGAGCAAATTAGGGTTGGGAGAGATGGTTCAGTGGCTACTCTTGCAAAGGACCCAGGGTCAGTTCATATCACACACATGGTGACTAACAACCATCCCTAACTCCAGTTCCAGGGGCTCCAGCGCCCTCTTCTGGCCTCTTTGGGCATTGCACAACATGGGTGCACTTACATATATGCAGGCAAAATACATATATGCATGTATAAAATAAAAATCACTAACTCAATAAAGAAAATTCAAAAGAGGAGAAAATTAATCTATGACATGTAAATAACAGACAATAATATATACAAATAATATGATTGATTGTTAGGGAAAAAAACAAAAGACTAACAAAGGGGTTTTTTGGGTTTTTTTCGAGACGGGGTCTCCCTGTAGTCTCAGCTGTCCTGGAACTCACTCTATAGACCAGGTTGGCCTTGAACTCACAAAGATCCGCCTGACTCTGCCTCCCAAGTGCTAGGATTAAAGGCATGTGCCACCACGCCTGGCAAGGTTTTATATAATAGCATATGCTTCCTTGTCAAGCAGAAGAAAAGACTAAAATTAATAAACATATTGTCCAAATGGAATTCTAGTTATCAGAATAAAAAATGAAATCTGTGTAAATTCTCAGAGAACACTGTTCACACAGTCCAGTCTCAATATCTAGACTAGAATTAAATTTGAAATCTGCATTTGCATCCAGCATCTGTCTTCAGATACCCATCGTGGGGGCTGAGATTCTAGACTTGTTGCTGTGCCTTCCCTGACTACTTGTGATAAGAGTCAGGAGGTGACTGCTCTCTGAAGAGCAGCCCAGACCCAGGGAGGACCTATGTTGAAATCGTTCCCTGCTGAGACCCAGCACAAAGCTGTGACCTGGGTCTGTGGTGAGGGGCAGCAGAGAGAATGCAGAAAAACACAAGCAAGTTATGGTTATGAGCCTGGAATCTCAGTATCAGGAGCACCAGTACGTCTCTAGAATCATCTTTATGGCATCGGTTTTGAAGTCCCACTGTTCAAATCATGAAGAGCACCACTCTATCCTTGTTCTCTAACCAGCGATCATTTCTTTGTCTTCCCCTTCATCATGTGTTCCCATGGTCGCTGCCACATGCCATGAGATAAATCAACACATGCAGCATGCCAAATGGAATGGACGGAAGCTACACACACAGAAGCAGCAGAATTGACCCTCGTCTACTCGTCAGTTTCTGCCACTGTAACAAAATATTTGAGGCAGCTGACTTGATAAAGAGAAAAGACTTAATTCAGTTCACCATTTGGGGGATTTAAAATCTAAGCTTGGAGTTCCCCTTTGTGTGGCTTCTGCTGCTGGAAGAAGAATGTGTGTAGGAGCAAATAGTCGCTTCTTGAATCCCAGTAAAGAGGCTGAAGTTGGGGCTGGAGAGATGGCTCAGCAGTTAAGAGCACTGGCCGCTCCTGCAGAAGACCTGGGTTCCTGGAACCCACACAGTGGTGAACGACCATCTACAACTCCAGTTCCTGGGTACTTGACACCCTTTTCTGACCTCCCTGGGCATTGGATGACATAGATGCACTTACATCCATTCAGGCAATACACCCATACACATAAAATATAATAATAATAATAATAATAATAATAATAATAAGAAGAAGAAGAAGAAGAAGAAGAAGAAAAAAGTCTTAGCTTCTTGCAAGAGCAGCTACCAATAATTCAAGGATCTATCATAAGGTATCATCATTTTTTCTTTTTAGCAGTTTTTTTTTCTAAATTAAAAATTTTTACTTATCTATTGTGTTTGTGTATTTGTGTGTGTGTGTGTGTGTGTGTGTGTGTGTGTATGCACTGGTACACATACCATGACATGCTTGTCAGAGGGTGATATATATGTATTGGTTCTCTCTTTCCACAGTGTGGGTCCTGGGGATTGAACTCACTTGATGGCAAGTTCCTTTACTCACTGAGCCATCTCACCAGCCCTGAGACTCCATCACTTAAAGGTCTATATTACTTCCTAATAGTGCTGCTCAGTTGACCATGCACTTAACTATGAGAAGGAGGTGGAAACACCATACTACAACCTTAACACCTCTGCAGAGTGTTGGCTGCCATTAGGAATTAAAAAGAAAACAATAAATTCATTAGAAAGTGAACAATGCACATATAACGAGAGGATCAAGACTTGAGTCTTAAAACTTCTCCTTTCTGCAAATTTACTGTTAAAATGTGAATTTCTAAATGTGCTTAGGAATCAACCTACAGTGTATTTTCAGAATTTTTAATTTTGACTTATGTATGGAGTGTATACATGCATATTTTGGAATAATATAAAATAAAAAATATTGATTAAAAAAAAACTTTCTCCTTTCTAGATGTAAAACCTCAGGCAAGTAAGATACCTGATCTGTGTCTTCAATTCTACAGAATCAGGGTTTTAATCCTAAATCCCTTCCTGAACTAATGTCCTATGTCTTTTTTTTTGTTTTGTTTTAAATTGATTTTAGTTTCCATTTCTGACTCTTAGGAGTGAGAGATTTCTAACATAACCAGAGCTGTTCACTGAGTGCTTGCCAAGCCTGACCTCTGCATGGATTCGTTACTTTTCTTACTGTTGTTTCCAAACACCTAACAAGTAGCAAGTTAAAGGAGGAGAGGTTCATTTTGGCTCAGAGTTCAGAGGATGCAATCTCTCTTGGCCATGGTGGTGAAGGTGAGGTGGTTGGAGGCTGCTTGCTCACATCTCTGTAGATCAGAAAGTAGAGAATGCCAGGGACTAGCCGATATTCTTTCCATTTTAAAAAATAATTATTTTTATTTTATGTGTATGGGTGTTTTGCCTCCATGTGTATCAGGGCACCTTTGTGTACAATGCACTTGGCCAGAAGAGGTCACTGGATTCCGTGGACTTGTTAGCTGCCATGTGGGTGTTGGGAACTGAACCTGAGGCCTTTGCCAGAGCAGGGAATGCTCTTAATCAGTGAGTCATTTCTCTGGCCCTGACTCAGCTTGTTTTCCATTTTTTGTTCTTTACATTCAGTCTAGGATGTTAGCCTCTGACATAGCGTCAGCACATTCAGGGCAAGTCTTCCTCAACAGTTAGCCTTCTCTGAAAATACCCTACCACACCCAAATGTGCTTCACTTATGCTTTTTGCATTTCTTGGTTGAATCAAGCCGACAATCAAAATTTGCCAGTAGGATCTGAGCTTAGGAGCTCACACCTCTAGTCCCAGCAGTGGAGAAGCAGAGGCAGGAAGATCCAGAGTTCAACGCCAGCCTCAGCTACAAAGTGAGCTTGAGGCCGTCCTGGGCTTTATGAGACCCTGTTTCCAAAGACCAAGAGGAAGAAAGGAAAATATAATTAGCGATCAGACTGGGAAAGGTGTTTGTGGATGCGTTTTCTACTCTGTCTAATAATCTTTCATTATCTTCCATTGCACGTTAAGAAAAAAGCTTGATCTTAAAGAGACTGATAAATTGTGTCAGGCTAGGCATCATGGTGGATTTTAATTTTAATTTCACTGTTTGAGAGGCAGAGGTAGGCAGATCTCTGTGAGATCAAGGCTAGTCTGGTCAACATAGCAAAGGTCTAGCCCAGCTGGGGCTTATAGGGAGATCCTGTCTCAAAAAAACCAAAAACCCACAAAAATAATCTCCCCCAACAATAGCAACAACAAAAGGAAATTGGATCAGATAACTCTCAAACAGAGATTGAAACTAATTCTAAAACTTACACTTTTCCAACAAAAGTACAATGTTTCATCTCTAGTATTCCAAGTAATTCTCTTTTAGAAACACAGTGGTTTAGAGAAGTTGAGAATGAAAACAAATCTGAGTAATCAAGGTGAACATTTAGCACAAAGGGTTACTCACATAGAAACTCCTTATGCAAATAATTGTGGAAGCCCTCTTAAGTTAGAGCATCAGGAGACAGGTTTCACACCTAACACTGATACATTCTCCATGAGTCTAACCTAAGTCTTTAAGTCAAGTCAGTACACAACAGTATCTGTTCATTTATTAGGTTCAGTAAACACTTCTTGGGCATCTGAGTATCAGTAGGGAGACCAGGGACACACAGCTTCTCCCTCAGAGAGGTATTAACCACAGAAAGAAAACTGGACCATACTATATGGCAGTGGAAGTATGGCGAGGCATGGAGAAACATTGCCAGCCAAATGGGGTATTGGGAAGGATGGATTCCGCTATACAGCTCTTTCCTCTAGGTTGGATGTGACCGTGTCATCTTAAGTCAGAGTAGCTGTGATCATCCTTAAGAGATCCTCACGAGACTGACTCTATTGATATTCCCTCAGAGAGGGATGAGGTAGCTTCACAGAAGTCTTTGAGGCTCATAGGCCATTGCTCTCTCTCAGGTTATAGAAGCAGGAAATAGTTGTTGGAGGGAGACTGACCCTATTGATAGTCCCTCAGAGAGGGATGAGGTAGCTTCACAGAAGTCTTTGAGGCTCATAGGCCATTGCTCTCTCTCAGGTTATAGAAGCAGGAAATAGTTGTTGGAGGAGGATGACTCTGGTTGGTAGTGGAGTACGTGGCTAGGACGACTCTTCAGTAGTTTGTAAGTTGCCCTGGAAACTTCCCAGCGACATCACTGCTTTTAATCTCCCAAGCTCCTGTAACTAACCCCAATATACTCATGCTTTATCAGGCTGCGTTTACATGGAATCATTTGTGCCCCCTCTATCTGGGGTTGCAGATTGGGGGGGGTTGTTTTTTTTTTTTTTTTGCAACACCAAGCCCAGCTTCTTCAATTCTTTTTTTATTAATTAAAAAAAAAAAAAAAAAAAAAAAAAAAAAAAAGACTAAAAATTAATAAACATAGTTGTCCAAATGAAATTCTAGTTATCAGAATAAAAAATGAAATCTGTGTAAATTCTCAGAGAACACTGTTCACACAGTCCAGTCTCAATATCTAGACTAGAATTAAATTTGAAATCTGCATTTGCATCCAGCATCTGTCTTCAGATACCCATCGTGGGGGCTGAGATTCTAGACTTGTTGCTGTGCCTTCCCTTGAACTACTTGTGATAAGAGTCAGGAGGTGACTGCTATCTGAAGAGCGCGCCAGACGCCGGGGGACCTATGTTGAATCGTTCCCTGCTGAGACGCACAGCAAAAAAGCCTGTGACCTGGGCATGTGGTGAGGGGCAGCAGAGAGAATGCAGAAAAACACAAGCAAGTTATGGTTATGAGCCTGGAATCTCAGTATCAGGAGCACCAGTACGTCTCTAGAATCATCTTTATGGCATCGGTTTTGAAGTCCCACTGTTCAAATCATGAAGAGCACCACTCTATCCTTGTTCTCTAACCAGCGATCATTTCTTTGTCTTCCCCTTCATCATGTGTTCCCATGGTCGCTGCCACATGCCATGAGATAAATCAACACATGCAGCATGCCAAATGGAATGGACGGAAGCTACACACACAGAAGCAGCAGAATTGACCCTCGTCTACTCGTAGTTCATGCACTGGTAACAAAATATTTGAGGCAGCTGACTTGATAAAGAGAAAAGACTTAATTCAGTTCACCATTTGGGGGATTTAAAATCTAAGCTTGGAGTTCCCCTTTGTGTGGCTTCTGCTGCTGCGGAAAGAAAGAATGTGTGTAGGAGCAAATAGTTCGCTTCTTGATCCAGTAACGAGGACTGAGCAGTTGGGCTGGAGAGATGGGCTCAACAGTTAAGAGCACCAATGGCCCTAGCTTAGCAGAAGGACCTCGGTTCCTGAACCCAAACCACATGGTACAGTAACACATCTACATACTCCAGTTTCCTGGGTACTTGCATGTCTAACCAGCTTCTTCTGACTCCTCTGTGGCCATTTCGGATGACATGATGCCCTACAACAGTCCATTCAGGGCATACGCCATACACAGTAAAATCATATAATCATAATAATATTAGTAATTAATATATTATATAAGAAAGAAGAAGAAGAAGAAGAAGAAGATGAAGAAGTCTTCAGTCTTCTTGAATGAGCAGCTACAATAATTCAAAGGATTCATAATAGGCTACATCATTTTTTTTTTTTTGCTTGTTTTTTTCTAAATTAATAAATGTTTTTACTATATCTATTTGTGTTTGTGTTTATTTGTGTGTGTGTGGTGTGTGTGTTGTTTGTGTGGTGTATGCACTGGTAAACATACGATGACATTGCTTGTCAGAGGTGAATATATTAAGTATTGAGTTCTCTCTTTCTCCTGTGTGGGTCCTGGGATTTGTAACTCAGTCTAGCTTGCATGGCAAAGTTCCTTTACTCATCTGAGGCCATTTCACCAGCCTGAGACTCCATCACTTATAAGGTCTAGTTATTATCTTTTTCCTAATAGTGCTCGCTCAGTTGACCATGCACTTATACTATGAGAAGGAGGTGGACAACACCATACTATCAACCTCTAACTACCTCTGCAGAGTGTTGGCTGCCATTAGGAATTAAAAAGAAAACAATAAATTCATTAAGAAATAGTGAACAAATTGCCGATAGTATACGGAGTGATCAAGACTTGAGTCTTAAAATCTTCTTCCTTTCTGCAAATTTTACTGTTAAAACATGTGCAATTTCTCTATATGTGCTTAGGAATCAACCTACATGTGTTTTTTTTTGATACAGGATCTCCCTGTAGCCCCAGCTGGCCTGGAACTCACTCTGTAGACCAGGCTGGCCTTGAACTCACAGAGATCTGCCTGCCCCTGCCTCCCGATTGCTGGGATTAAAGGCCTGTGCCACCACTGTGTCCAGTGGGCAGATGTTTCTTTCCATTCCCCCAGTAAGAATGGGATAAACCCTAATATGGTTTCAACCTTGAAGAACGTACACAGATCTGCAGAGGATATGCCTGGGGGCGGGGGAGATGACCTCTCAGCTGAGACAGCACAAGTTTGAGAAGGTGGGGGATGAGTGGAAGGGTATGTAAGACAGTTTCCACATACAGCCATGCTCCATAGTGAAGCTGAAGAGGGGTGAGTGGGCCAGTTCATGGAAATCTGTGGGCTCTAGGGAATTGGCTTCAACCTAGGGCAACTTGAGTCACAAAAGAATATTAGGGTTAAAAAGTTACCTGATAAGTTTTTTTTCACAGAAGGCTGACCATGGCAGGAACAGGAAGGACCTGCAGGAAATAAGATATACAAAGTCGAGGTGAAAGACCATAGTGAAACATAGACCAAGGAGAACTGATCCAAACCCTCCTGTTGGGTGTTGTGTGGCTGCTGATGTTACCAAGCACAGGATCACAGTGAGCTATAGGAAAGCTGTTGATAAAATGCAATATCTGGTGACCTATGGAGTCACACATGGTCCCAACTTTCAAAAGGACCTTGAGCTTGATTAATACTCTGCTGTTCACATTTGATTTCGTAGATGAAGTCTGATGGGACAAAGGACATAGGTGTGAGTAGAGCCTGGTGCACAGGTCTGCTCTTCTTCCCAATTTCAATGCTCCATGAGCCCAGAAGGTGGGGGATTCCTGATATGTTGGAGTTCAATGAGATGCAAAGCAAGCATCACATGCATGTACTGCATTTATGATTAAGCAGAAATTGACAGCTATAAGAGACTGCTTTGGAGCTGAACCAGAAATGCCTCAAACACAGGGCAATGGAAGGCTAAGACATGAGAATTGCTACTGACTCCAGGACATCCTTACCTGAGTTAATGCACACACTCCTGTTAAGGTGAAAATGATAACACAGAAGACAAAGAAAAGTGAAGGCACCCTGTGGTCCCTTATCATCTGCATGAAGTTCAATACCCCTTACTTATCATTTTCAAGCTGAAGGTAGAGAGTGTTAATAGAATATGTTTACATCCAGAGGTGAGATGAAAACAGTTGTTCCCATTGTCTTGTAGGAAGGGAAGGCATGCATGTCTGGGCTATGGAGTGTGAAAGGTGTAATTTTGGCAATTCTTCATGCGATGAAATCTACTCTTCTATTAGAATTTAAGACTGGTATTGTGCAGTATATGGATAGAGAGAAAGAGTAATGCTCATAAATTATAATTTTAAATTTTCTTTACTTAGAATGACTGTCAATAGCAAATAACAGCAGGACAAAAATCAAAAGAGAGACCATAAAAAATGTAATAGCTTTTATGTTTCAGTACCTTTAATGCTGCTTGTCTTTCCTGCTTTTTGAAAACTGGGCTCCTATCTTTTTTCTTTAAAATAATATTTCAATTTTCGTTGTTGTTGTTGTTATTGTTGTGTGTGTGTTGTGTGCATGTGTATGCAAGTGCCCTTAGAGGTCAGAAGATGTACCAGATGCCTTCAAGCTGGAATTACAGGCAGTTGTGAGTCACCCATTGTGTGGTCTGGGAACCAAATTCTGGTCTTCTGTAAGAACAGCAAGGACTCTTAACTACTGAGCCAAATCTCCAGGCCTCTGAAGTCTATGCTTCCATTTTTGCATGGAGCCTAGGTTCCAGGCTTACAGAGACTTTCATAGACATGGCACAAAGCATCTGATCATACCTTAATAGAAGAAGAAGACTCTCCTGTGGGTACTAGAGATGTGGTCCGTGCCCTGGAGCTGGTCCCTGAAGAGATGTCAAGATGCAGCACTTGAAGTATTTGGAAATATTACGGCACTTTGACACTGTAATTTTATGTCTGTTGAATCTGGTAATAAAATATTTGAGCTTATAAGTTGTGCTTTTGAGTTTCAAAATGTATCTCACACTGACTCACTTTTTATTCCATTTTACAAAAAGAATGTCAGATTACAGCACATGGGGAATGAAAACAAACCAACACAGAGAAGCCTGAAGAAGGGCTCATCCCCCACCAGGGGCTACGGATGTTTCCTCCAGGAACTGCTTTTGCATATACATCCACTACCGAAACTGCAAGAATGTGTCCATTTGGGAAGCAGATGCTGCACTCTTTTTTTTTTTTTAATATTTTATTTTTTATGTGTATGCGTGTACTGTCTGCATGCAGGTCTGTGCACCCGTGTCGTGCAATGCTGCGGAGGTCAGAAGCGGGTGTCGGGTTCCCCTGGAACTGGAGTTAAAGACGGTTCTCAGCCGCCATGTGGGTGCTGGGGATCGAACCCGGGTCCTCTGCAAGAGCAGTCGGCGCTCTTAACCGCTAGGCCATCTCTCCAGACCCGTGCACTCTTTTTTTAAGTTCAAGGCCAGCCTGGTCTACAGAGTGAGTTCCAGGATAGCTGGGACTACAAGGAGACCCTGTCTCGAAAAAACAAACAAACAAAAAAAAAACAAAACAAAACAAAAAGAAAAACAGTGACAAGAGATTTCAACTTCATAGACACTTCCAGAAGGAATTTTTACCTGACAAGACTGTTCCTGACTACCCACAAACTCCTCTCCTGCTCTGGTATGTTCATGTGTTTGTAGGTGCGTGTGTATTTACCTGCGTGTAGAGACTGGAGGACAACTGAACCTATTGTTCCCTGTGTACTGTGTCACTTGTTTCATGAGACAGGATCTCTGATTGGGCTGGAGCTTGCCAAGTAGGCTACACTAGCTGGCCTGGGAGCCCCAGGGATCCACCGTCTCCAGTTCTCAATGCTGAGGTTACAGGTGTGCACCACCACCATACCTGGCTTCTTAAAGGCCGGTGCTTGGAAGTTGAACTCGGGTTCTCATGGCTGCAGTTTACCAACTGAGCTACCCTCGGCCCATCTTATCCTGCTCTTTACTCCCCAGTTTGCCTGCTCCCCAGGTCTGGCTACATGAAGGCTCTCTCTTTTTCTGCACCTCCAGAACCCTACCATCAGTCTTCATCTACCCTGGGGGAGTTAATCACGCACATGCACCTATTATTACTTCTTTCTTCCATTTTTCCAATATGATTTTGCTCAGTTATGATCACTTGGGCAGCCTTTTAGATTATCTTGATTTTTACATGCATTTTATTTTATTTTATTTTATTTTATTTTGTGTGTGTGTGTGTGTGTGTGTGTGTACATGTAGAGGTCAGAGGACAGTTTACAGAAGCCCCATTCTCTCCTTCCTCCATGTGGGTCCTGGAGGAAGGTTGTCAGGCTTGTTGGCAAGTGCCATTACCCACCGAGCCACCTCTGCAGCTTTCTAAAGGCAATTCCTGAATTCCACCATCAGTCTTTTCACATGGCTGCCCCAGGAGTGATCCCAACGTCAAGTCTTTCTTTAAAGCTTCCTAGAGAATCCAATAGCCGAGCTCATCCCAACCCTTGGCAAATTCACAGTTCAGTTTCTCTGGTTTACCCTCTGAGCTGCAGCACTGATGAACAGCTCCACAATGGGCCACTTCATTTCCTCCTAATGAAGGACTATGATTTGCCCCCACCCTGTGGTTGGCATTTGTGCCTTTTCCTTCCAGGTGACTGTTGACAGAAATGTTGTACATTGCAGAACAGTGAGATGGAAAGAGGACTGCCTGGGTGATTAGGACTCTGCTGCCCTCTTGGCTGTATAAACTTGAGCAAGTTTCTTAGTCTCTTTGTACCTCAGTTTCCCCATCTGTAAAATGGAAGTTGAGGGTGACATTCAGACTCTTAAAAATATTAAGCTAATGAAATAGGTTGAAATAGTTATAAATAATGTTTGATGACCAGGAAGTACTATCTAAATGCTTGTTACAATAATAAACCAAATTTTCTGAGGTAGCTTCTCCAGTATACTTTGAAAATACCCATGTTTGGTTCCTTTCCTCTTTTCATTAACGTAGTCTCATATTTATTGATAGCACTTGACATGAGCTTCCTCCTTTTCCTTTAGATCGACTTTTTAAAATTATTTTTAATACTTCATTATTTTTGTTTTATGTGTAGGAGTGTGTTGCCTGCATGTGTGTAAGAGCACCCTTGTTGTACAATGCCTGCAGAGATCAGAAGATGGTGTCGGATACCCTGGAACTGGAGTTACAGGTGCTTATTAGTGGCTGTGTGGGTGCTGGGAATTGAACCTGGGTCCTCTGCAAGAACAGCCAGTGCCCTTAACCACTGAGCCATCTCTCTAGCCCTTTAAAATTAATTTTAAAGTTAGCATACAGAGTAATGGGTCTCATTAAGGCATTTTGTTACAACCGTTGCTTGAATTCATCCCCTCTCCGTCCCCTCCCCCATCCCCCGCCTCTCTCCGCTGGCTCCCCTCACTTGCCCCCACTTGCTGACCTCCTTCCTTCCTCTAATAGCTCATCTCTTTGGCTTTTCACGTGGATTTGTCCCTTCTGCACCCCACCTCCCCTTACCTTATGATCTAGCCCCTTTCACAACCCCTTCTATAATTTCATGATCTACTCATACATATACACACACACACTTAAATATAGGTTCTACGTGTTAGAAAAAAACATGTAGAATTTGTCTTTCTGAATGTGACTTAGCTCACTTAACAGAGTGTTCTAGTTTCCTTTCAATTGCTGAGATGAAGCACTCTGACCAACACTAGCTTGGGGAGGAAAGGGTTTATTTGTATTACATCTCCCAGGTCACACACAGTTCATCACTTAGGGAGCCCAAGGCAGGAACTCAGGGCAGAAACCTGGAGGCAGGAGCTGAAGCACAGGCCGTGGAGGAATGCTGCTTATTGGCTTGGTCCTCCAGCCTGGCCCTTGCTCAGCCTGCCCTCTTATACGATACAGGACCACCTGCCCAGGGGTGGCACTGCCCACAGTGGGAACAGTGAACAATCAAGAAAATAGCCCACAGACGTGGCCACAGGACAGTCCAATGGAGGGAATTCCCCAACTGAGGCTCCTTCAACCCAGGTATGCCAGTTGACAACTAAAGCTGTCCAGCATACATAGTAATTTCCAGTTCCATCCATTTTCCCCTGTAAATATCATGGTTTCATTCTTTCCACAGTATATGAATCATCTAGGCCGATTCCATTTCCTGGCTATTGTGAACAGCACTGCAATAAACATGGATGTGTGTTTCTGTGCTGACTTAGATAGAGTCCTTCTGGTCTACACCCAAGAGGAGCATAGCTGTTCCGTATGGCAGCCCTATTTTTAGTTTGTTGAGAAAGCGTCCATACTGATTTCCACAGTGGTACACAGCTTGCATTCTTCTTTTGCCAGCATTTGTTGCGGTGGTTTTCTTGATAATACCCATTCTGACTGGAATGAAGTAGAATCTCAAAGCAGACTTAATTTGCATTTCCCTGGTAGCTGAAATGTTGATCCCCTTTTCAGTTATTTGTCACTTGTTTTTCTTCTTTTGGAAATTGTCTACCAGTTCATTAACCCACTTATTGATTGGATAATTTTGCTTTTGTTGTTTAATTTTTATAGCTCTTTATATAGTGTAAATTCTAACCTCCTTTCTCATGTATAGTTGGAAAAAATCTTTCCCATTCCTTAAATGGCTTCTTTCTGCTGATTCTTTTTTTTTGCTGTGTAGAAGCTTTTTAATTTCATGTAATCCCATTTGGCAATTCTTAGGAATATTTCCTGTGCTACTGAAGTCCTTTTCAGAAAAATCCTTGCCTTGCCTCCATCTGTGCCTTCAAGTGTTTTCCCATAGCAGTATCAGAATTTCAAGCTTTACCTTAATTTCTTCAATCCATTAGAATGGATTTGTGCAAGGCACGATACACAGTCCTGGTTGTATTCTACTACATGCCTGCATCCAGCTCTCCCAGCACTCAACTTTTCTTCCTGATGTTCTGTCCTCTTCCCCTCCTTCCTGGCATTCCCCACACGGATGCAGCCCTTGCTGTATGCATACCGACCCTATTCACCCATGCTGTTGTCTCCACACTGCTGCCTGTTCCCAGGTCTTGGTCTAAAAGTCACCTCTCTTTTTCCTGATTTGATCCTTAGTCTCCCCTTAAACTCATGCCAGTTGTTGCTTCACCCCCAAATGTAGCTCTGATCTCATTTTCCTCTTCCACCTATGTCAGACTTCTTTAAAGTTCTCCCTTCAAGTTTTATCTTTAACATTTGGAGCACTCTCTGAAGATCATGCTGGGACTTTTATTAGTTACTTTTCTGTTGCTTTGATAAAACCCCAAGACCAAGGCAATTTATAACGGAAGAGTTTATTTGGTCTTATGGTTCTGGAGAAATGAGAATCAATCATGGTGGAGCAGCATGGCAGGGGGCAGCAGGAACAGAAGGTTGAGAGCCATGTCTTCAAGCAGGCACAGGAAGCAGAGAGACTAACAGGAAGTGGGACAGGGCTATAAACTCTCAAAGCCCACCCCCAGTGATGTGCTTCCTCCAATAACACCACACCTAAAGATTCCATGATATCTCATGATGTTTTTATCCCCAGTTGCTAACTGGGGGCAAAAATATTCAAGTAATGGACATTCTCATTCAAACCACCACAGGGATTTAAACCTCACTGTGAGGTACTATGAAAGCAGAGACTTGATCCAGTCTAGTATTGAGAGTGGCATCCTTTGGGGAAGTAAGTAGGTCAAAACTGGATTGTTAGGACAGGCCCTCACCATCAGATACTTGTGGCTTTATAAGAAGAGAGAGGCAAGATGACCAGCAGAGTTTTGCTGTCTCGCCCTGTGACACAGTCAGGAAGACAACATCCATCAGCTTTGACCTCCAGACCCACCAACCAAAGTTAACTACCTTAATCAGTGTGGGGGCCACATGAACCTGTCTAGCTCACCCTTAAAAGATCAGTTTGCCTTTATATGTCTGCCACATATATGTCAAGAGGTCATTTTAACTGACTCCATTCCTCTCAGATATACTGTTCCTTTGTAGTAGTGAGTAGTTTGACCACCTTCTCTTAAAAACTTGCCTTCCTTAACTCCCATGATGCTCTAGGCTCTACTTCTTACCCTCTCTGGGTTTTTTCTGTCTAATTTACCACTGCTGTGTCCTGGGCTGTCACTCTAATGCAGCATTACCTAATGATCTGACTTGGTTTCTCGTTTCTTCTCTTTGCTCTTTCTCCTCTGATAACCACTCAACTTCTCGACTTTTCTCTGTAGCTGAAATGGAATTCTCTCTGTCTCTGTTCTAGACTTTATTTTCAGCTATCAAGTAAACATCTCTGCACTGGTCTCACAAAGAGACCTCAGATTTATTACAAAGAAAATTAAATTAGTCAGGAGGTTAAGACCTCTTATTTCCCAGTTTTAATAAATGCACCCTTTTCAGCAGGGCCTTTAATCCTAGCACTTGGGAGGCAAAGGCAGATGTATCTTTGTGAGTTCAAGGCCAGCCTGGTCCACAGAGTGAGTTCCAGGATAGCTGGGGCTATAGGGAGACCCTGTCTCAAAAAGACCCAAAAAAAAAAAATGCACCCTTTTTTTGGCAGTCAACAGTCTCAAAACATCAGTGCTGGGCAGGATGACGTCCAGAAAGAAGTGGATCAGTTTTACCTCCACAATGGTTTTTTTCTTGTTTTTTGCTGTTTTTTTCTTTTTGAGACAGCTGTAGTCCCAGCTGTCCTGGAACTCACTCTGTAGCTTGAACTCAAAAAGATCTTCCTGCCTTTGCCTCCCAAGTGCTAGGATTAAAGGCGTGCGCCACCACACCCGGCTATCCTCCACAATGATTTTGTTTTTTTTATTATTTATTTCTGTATGTGTATGAATGTACTGCCTGCATGCAAGTCTGTGCACCCGTGTCATGCAATGCTGCGGAGGTAAGAAGAGGGCGTCGGATTCCCCTGGAACTGGAGTTCTCCTGGAATTGGAGTTTCAGACGGTTCTCAGCCGCCATGTGGGTGCTGGGGAATCGAACCCGGTTCCTCTGTAAGAGCAGTCAGCGCTCTTAACCGCTAGGCCATCTCTCCAGCCCCCTCCACAATGTTTTTAACATCTGCTTTCTTCTCCTACTGCAAATCTGTTCTGAGGACACTGCTGTGTCTTGAGATAGCTGCTGCAATGCCCTTGACACTGCCTGTAGGCTCTAAAGCTCTAGGTGCATCGTGCTCTGAACCTTGTTGCCTCAAAAGTAAAGGGTTAATTCATAAGCCTAATATTTAAGGGTTTTTTTTTTTTAGTCCAGTCTCAACTACTTTCCAGTGCAAGAAAGGAGCATCCAGCTCAATGTTTCCATGCTCCTGGTCCATGCACAGAAGTTCCTTACCTTCCTGTCTTTACCAAACTCCATTCACTTCACCTATGCTCAAATCCTGCCTGCTCTTCAGTGCGGAAACCTTGAGTAAGACTTAGGAACAAGACCAGAGACTTGTCCCCAGGACACCAAGGTTGTTTGGCAATCACAGATGGAAAGGTGGACCTGTTCATTTTAGTTCTCTCACCATGGCAAGAACACAGAGGCTTGGTGTGCCATTCAGCCTGGATTAATGATATGGTCTGTGCCCTAAAGAAGATCCAGAAACCAGGATGAATAATGACTGTGTATTCTGAGAATTTATCTGTAACAGAAACAACCTTAAGTAACTATAAATGGTATGTGAGTAGTTGGGAAGTTTGCCTTCCCACATACCGCTTATAATTATTAACCTTGCAGTATATTCACTTAAGATAATACAAAGCTGGGTGTGGTGGCGCACACCTTTAATTCTAGCACTTGGGAGGCAGAGGCAGGTAGATCTTTGTGAGTTCAAGGCCAGCCTGGTCTACAGAGCGAGTTCCAGGATACCTGGGGCTACAGGGAGACCCTGTCTCAAAAAGACAAAAAAAAAAAAGATAATACAAAAGAAAGATGTATCCGAAAGGGATTTCATCTCCAGGGGTTGGAATTGTGTACAGAGTAGAACAAAACAGAGCCCTGGAGGCTGAGGTTGGTCGGACTCCTTCGGTTCCCCTTCTTTCCTGAACTTCTTCACACATCATCTTCTTTTCTTTTTTTTTTTAATTAATTTATTTTTTTTATTATTATTTATCTTTGTATGTGTATGAATGTACTGTCTGCATGCAGGTCTGTGCACCCGTGTCGTGCAATGCCGCGGAGGTCAGAAGAGGGTCTCGGATTCCCCTGGAACTGGAGTTCTCCTGGAATTGGAGTTACAGACGGTTCTCGGCCGCCATGTGGGTGCTGGGGATCGAA
This sequence comes from Rhizomys pruinosus, assembly GCA_009823505.1. NCBI lineage: Eukaryota > Metazoa > Chordata > Mammalia > Rodentia > Spalacidae > Rhizomys > Rhizomys pruinosus. The sequence goes on from VZQC01014540.1 coordinate 3,035,927, forward strand.
CCCGGGTCCTCTGCAAGAGCGTCGGTGCTCTTAACCGCTAGGCCATCTCTCCAGTCCCATCATCTTCTTTTCAAACCTTATTTCTTCCACAAAGGAGTAGCCAAGCGGATGTATCAAACACAGCTCTCACTGCCCGTCCTCTCATCCTTTGACACACCTATGAAAGGCTATTTCTGATAATATAATTTGTAGCGGGCAGCAGTGCTGGCGATCCAACACAGGGCTTTGGCCTGCAAGGCAAGAGTTCTGAACTGACCTAAAGCCATGGCCCTTCTGATAGCATGATTCTTTATAAAGAAATAAATATTTATTCTGATTATACGGTAGCTTTATTTTTTTTCAGCTGATATATGTGTGAGCTTTTTGAATGTGCTGGTTTCATTTTTGTAAGGACTTTACATAATTTTCCCAATTGGATGACATGAAGGTTGAATTCATATAACAATAGGACTAGAAATGGAAAAGGAAAAATAAAATGAAGGCAAGCTTATAAAGGGGAAGAAAGGATGGAAAGAGTCAATCTGGAAATTAAACAGGGAGAATTCTTGCATCTCCCTCATACTTTGATGAAAAATACTATAAGCTGATATGCTCATATCACTTTGTGCCCACAGCCAAGCCAGACCCCATTTCTACAAAGCACCCAAAGAGTTCTGAGTAGATAGAAAGTATCTGTGCTATAGCTCAAGTTCATATTTTCCAAAGAACTCCAAGCACATCCAGTAGTTAGAACTATAAAGCCTTTTCGTGATATTGCTTCTTACAAATGGTTCACAATAATAAGAATATGACTTCCGCTAAAGCAAGAAACAAAGAGGAAGAAAAGTAGGGATAATTTGGGAATCTGAAAGTTGACTTCAGGTGCAACCTTGGAAAAGCCATGAAGCCTGTGGGCCCAAGTTTTCATACCTTAGAATAATAACTTGGATTTCTATGAAAACCCTTTAAGCAGCTCTGAAAGCCAGGGTGCAGTGAGATATTTTCCCAGTAGCCAAAACATTCTCTAAAACTGATGATGGCTTTTTTTTTTAATGCACAGAAAGATAGACACAAATATTACAGGTCAGTTACTGATTTAAAAACTTTTTCCCCCTGTACAAAATAACAATGCAAATAGCTGGGACACACAGAGCTGAGGGTAACGACTCTATCTGGGTTAGATGCCCCCACACTCCCAGGGCAAAGAGCTTTGAACAGCCCTGGGAACCCACCCACATGAGCAGCACAAGGCCCCTTTACATTTAATTAGGCAAAGAAATGCAAGCTGAATGGGTTAAAAATTGCTACTGCTTCACAGTAAGTGATTTTCTTAACCCCCAAGGGTTCAAATTACTTTGGCAGGAAAAGCAATTATGCAATTAATAGGGGGGAAATCTCCAGAGCTCTGTAATTTGCAAAGAGGTAAAAAGGTTCCAGTCTGGCCTGCAGGGGACAGCTGATCTCTAAAGCCTTTTTCTTTCTCTCTCTCTCTCTCTCTCTCTTTTTTTCAATTTGACCACACCCGAAATAAAAACCAAGGATGTTTCCAGGGGCAGAAAAGCACAACAGCCCGGATAATGTCTCAGACCAGTATATTCACGACAGGCTCATCAGGGCTGATGCCTGCAAGCCGAAGATTAAATACCCATTTACCAGCATCGGAGGAGAGTTTGGTTTTATAATGTATTGTCCTCTATTCCCTAGGAGGCCGCTTTGTTTGATAAAACGCTGAGTGTGGTGTAAAAATATCCTTCTCTCTGTAATTTGCACTCCTCTCCATTTAAGCTATTCTTGCTGCAAACGAGAATTGAAAGTGGTGTCAGTTCTCAATGACACTTTAATGATAGAGTGCTCTGGAAATGAGATGAGAATGAATCCCAGCATGTCCGTATAGATAGTGCCCACCCTGTACAGATAGTGCCCACCCTCGAACGCAGAGTGCTCCAAGGGACCACTCTTCACCTGCTTCATTCATATGGAGTTACACCTAAAATAGAGAAACTATCATTTAAATGGCCTTCGAAAGAAAGGTGAGCGTATATGACAGCCATTGGTGGAAAGGAATTAGAGCTGGGGTTGCAAGTCTAAGGTTCTCTCTTGTACTGAGCACCTTCCTGGTTTAAGAACACATCCCCTCAAACATGGGACATTATATTTCAACAGAGGCCAGCACATGACCAAAAAGGACCACTAACTAAAAAGGTCTTTTCCAAATACTATGATCAGGAGCGCACAAGACTCCAACTGACCTCATTGAATGAGTAAACGCTTATTCTGAGTATTGATTGAAATTCATTTTACTGTTGATGTGTTCTGACAAACTGAATGTATGAGTCACATTTATGATGTCATGCCATCAGTGAGTGAGAAAGATTCCCTCACTGTGGGCGAGGAGTTTGGCGTGACATCATCCCTCTAGGACACCTGAGCATCGTCCAATACCACATAAGAAGCCAGCTGAACCCAAGTGAATCACACACACACACACACACACACACACACACACACACACACACAGAGTCAGCATCATGTGCAGAATCATGGAAAGCTGAACTTAAAAGTAAATTCTTGAGCAAGTGGGATGGCTCTTCAAGTAAAGGTACTTGCCACCAAGCCTGAAGTTGGATCACTGGGACCTACACGATAGAAGGAGCACTCACAGAAATATACACTAAATACATAAAAATACTTTAAAAAGAAATTGAAAGTAAATTCAGTAAAATTTCCTCTCATGGGCATTCATCAAAATTTAATGATTAATCTTAATACTTAAGGCTACAAAAGCCACTCTAGAAAACTTAAATATGTATACATGTACACATACCTATATATACATAATAAGGCATTAAAGCACATACAATCTGCTCAACAAGACAAAGGCTTGTGGAAAAAATCCAGGTGACTGTTTATTTCAAAGTGATACATAGGGATGACTATCAGTAGAAGACAGAATAGATGGCTAAGTATGGCAAAAAAAGATCATCTCATCACAAGGAGGAGCATAGGTTAAGAAAGGCTTCCTGGAACAGGTGCTCTGGGGGTGGGCTTTGAACAAATGACAGACCTCAGTAAGTGGAGAAGATAGAGAAGATGGAAAAGTTGTTGAAGAAGAAGATAAACAGGCATTCTGGCCAGAAAAAAATATGAAAGAACCCTGTCTACCCTGCAACCATCGACACACTTCCAGGATGAGACTGGAAACCACACTGTTTGTGCTTTGGATCAGCCTGGTGAGGCAGTTAGAACCCCTCCCACCCACTGTCATCTTCACACTCACAATACTAATGTGATTGCCAGTCTTGCACACTGGACCTGCTTGGAATTACTACTGTCTCTCTAAATGCAATGATGAGAATCTGGAGCATAAACCATTCAATGACTCATACCAGGTCTGAAAACAAATAAGCTGGGACAATGACAAAACAGAACTGAACTTCCACTCTACAAAAGCAAGCTAAAAGTTCATATCAGTACCAGCCAAAGAAGCCCACATGCCCAGGTCACACTGCCCAAACACAAGCACTGTGAAAAACCAAGATAATACATTTCCAGCAAATCCCACGAGTCCTATAGAAATGATCTACAATGAGAACTACACAGGGGAACTCTGGGATACAGAGCTGAAAAGAACAATCATAAACATGACCAAAGAATTTAAGGAGTTTCAAGGAGACATGATCAAACACATCAACGAACTCCAAGGACAGGAATAAACTCCTGAGTGAAGCTCAAGAAAATACAAATACACAGCTGAATGAAATGACGAAGATAATTTAAGATTTAAAGACTGAATTCAGAAAAGAGAGACATTGAAGGAAAATCAAGCTGAGATGAAGATGGAATTGAAACACTCAATAACCCAATTAGAAAGTCAGGGGAAAGTCTTGCCAGTAGATTGGATCAAGTAAAAAACAGATTATTCAGATTTGAAGATAGGGGTTGGAAAGATACCTTAGTGGTTAAGAGCAATGGCAGTTCCAGAGGATCCAATGCCCTCTTCTGACCTCCATGGGCATTGCACACATGGGTGTATTTACATACATATGTGCAAAACACTCATACACATAAAAATAAATACATAAATAAAAAATAAATACATAAAAAAATAAATAAAAAAAGATTGTATTAATAATCTTTATTTTAAAAAAGACAAAGAGGGGCTGGAGAGATGGCCTAGTGCTTAAGAGCCCTGACTGCTCTTGCAGAGGACTCAGGTTCAAACCCCAGCACCCATGGCGGCTGAGAACCGTCTTTAACTACAGTTCCAGGGGAATCCGACGCCCTCTTCTGACCTCTGCTGCATTGCACGACATGGGTGCACAAACCTACATGCAGACAGTACATTCATACACATAAAAAATAAATAAAATTTTTTAAAAAGACAAAAAGAAAGAGGGGGAATTGGATCACTCAAAGAATACGGAAAAAAAATTAAAAACCACAGGAATAGAATGTAGGAGCTGTGGGACACCATGAAAAGACCAAATATATGAATTATAGGAAGAGAGGAAGGAGAAGAGTCCAAGGTGGATTGCATAGACCAGATCTTCAACAGGATTATAGAAGAAAACTTCCCTAAAATAAGACATAGCAATACAACTAAATGAAGCACACAGAACACCAAATAGGACCAGAAAAGAAGCTCTCTATGGGATAACATAGTAAGAAAATCAACATACAGAACAAAGAGACAGTATTGAAAGCTGCAAGAGAAAAACGAGTTAGATATAAAGGAAAACCCACCAGGCTCTCAGAATAACACCTGATTTTTTTTGATACAGGGTCTCCCTGTAGCCTCAGCTGGCCTGGAACTCACTATTTAGCTTAGGCTGGCCTTGCTCTCACAGAAATTCACCTGCCTCTCCCTCACAAGTACTGGGATTAAAGGCATGCACCACCATGCCTAACAGCAGCTGAATTTTCAAAAGAAACTTTAAAAGTCAAGGGACCCTGGGGCAATATATTGCAAGTTCTAAATGACCCCAGATGTCAACCCGGACTACTTCAGACAGTAAAACTACTGGCAATAGTTAAAGGAGGGGGAAAAAATCCTTCCATGATATAACAGGCTGAAAGAATTCGTGTCCACACCCAGCCAGGACCACAGAGAATATAGGAAGAAATACTACAGCTTGAAGAAAGTAATAACCATAGCCAAGAAGCTACAGAAAGAAAGCAAACAAAACTACAATTATGGGAAAAGCAAGTAGGCCTAAAGATCATAAACAAAATTGAATGACTGTAACCAACAGACATCATTTAATAATTATTTATACATCAATGACTCAACTTGCCAATCGAAAGACACAGGCTCGTTCAATGGAATACAAAACAAAATCCATTTTTTGTTGTCTACAAGAAACTCATCTCAGCTTTAAGGGTAGGCATTAACTTAGAGTAAGAGGATGAACAAAAATATTCCAGCAAATGGCATTAGGAAACAAGCAAGCATTGCTAGCCCAATGTCTAATACTTCAACTAAAAATAATCAGAAGAGATGCAGAAAGTCACTTCATTCTGATGAAGGGAACACTCAACCAAGAAGACATTAAAATCACAAACATATATGCATCAAATTCTGGTATATCCAGTTCATAAAAAGAGTATTACTGCACTTCAAAATACAGATGAACTCCAATTCATTAATAGTAGCTGATTTCATTACCCTACTTCCTCCAATAGACAAGTAATCTGGATAAAGAATAAACAGAGAAAGATCTGAATTATATGCTATACATCAAATGGACCTAATAGACATTTAAAGAATATTCCACCCAAGCACCAAAGAATAAACAGTCTACTCAGCAGCCCATGGAAGATTCTTTAAAATAGACCAAAAACTGGGAGACAAAACAAACCTCAATGAACATAAGATACTGAAATATTTCTATGTATCCTATCCGATCACAGTACAATAAAGTTTAAAATCAACAGCAAAAGAATCTCTAGTAATTATATGGGCCCATGGAGATTAAACAAATACACTACTAAATGATGAATGGAGATCAAGAAAGAAGGAAAAATAGTCCTGGAATTAAATAGAAATGAAAACAGAACACAGCAAAATTTCTGGGACAAATTAAAGTGATACTATTTGGGAAGTTCATAGCTCTAAGCACCTATATTAAAAAATCAGAAGGATTGAAAACTAAAGACAATAATCCAACTCAAGAACCTAGAAAAATTAGAACAGACCAAATCCAAATTCAGGGGATGAGAAGAAACAATAAAAATCAGAGCAGAAATCAATGTAATAGAATAAAACAATACAAAGAATCAATGGATTTAAGAGCTAATTCTTTGAAAAGATAGATAAGATTGATATACCCTTAGCCCAACTAACTAAAAGAAAGAACAAACCCAAACCAACAAAATCAGGGGTAAACAGGGAAATATTACAACAGACACCAAAGTAATTCAGACCATTATAAAGAAACGTTTTTTAAAAACCTGTACTCCATCAAATTAGAAAAATTTTAAAGAAATGGATAAATTTCTAGATACAATTAAACCACCAAAGTTAAACCAAGAAGAGATCAATGACATAAATGGACCTGTAAGAAGGAAATTAAAACGGTAATACAAAGCCTTCAGATTAAAACCACCCAGGTCCAGATGGATTCAGAGCAGAATTTTACCAGACCTTCAAGGAAGAACTATAGTGCACACTGTTTGAATTATTCAAAAAGATAGAGGCAAAGGGCAAACTCTATGAAACCAAAATTACTCTAATACCAAAACCAGGAAAGACAAACCAAAAGAAAATAGTTACAAGCCAATACCTTGATGAACACACATGCAAAAATTCCCAACAAAACACTAGCAAGCTGCATGCAGGCATATATTTTAAAAAGATCTTAGGCCATGATCAAATTGGCTTTATTCCAGATATATAAAATGGGTTCAACATATGTAAGTCAATAACTGTAACAAATCATATAAATGGATGTAAAGATGAAAATCACAGCATCACTTCAATAGATGAAGAAAAGGTCTGTGACAAAACCCAACACGTCTTAGTGATAAAAGTCCTAGAGGTAATGGGTCTAGAGGGAACATACCTCAACATAATTGAGGCTATATACGACAAACCCACGGACAACGTCATTCTAAATGGAGAAAAATTTAAAGCATTCCCATTAAAACCAGGAGCAAAGCAGGGGTTTCCATTGCCCCCACTCCTTTATAATGTAGTGCTTGAAACCCTAGCTAGAGCAATAAGACAAAAGAAGGAATTAAAGAGATACAAATTGGAGAAGTCAAGTTATCCCTATTTGCAGATTTGACATTATACATAAAAGAGTCCAAAAAATTCTATTTGAAAACTTCTAAAAGTAGTAAACACTTATAGGAGAGAGGCCTGATACAAAAATCAACTTACAGAAGCTAGTAGCCTTTTTATATACCAGTAACAAATACTCAGAAAAAGAGACCATGGGAAAACCCCCATTCATAGTAGCCTCAAAAAAATCTAGATCTAAACCTAACCAAAGATATGAAAGCTCCCAACAATGAAAATTTTTAATTTTTAAAGAAAGAGATTGAAGAAGACACTAGAAGATAGACAAGCATCCCATACTCATGGATTGGTAGAATTAATACTGTGAAAATGACCATCCTACCAGAAGCAGCTATCATAGTCAACGCAATCCAAATCAAAATCCTTGTGACATTCTTCACAGAAAAAGAAAAAAAAAATCTTAAAATTCCTATGGAAGCGGAACTGGAGAGATGGCCTAGCGGTTAAGAGCGCCAACTGCTCTTGTAGAGGACCCGGGTTCAATCCCCAGCACCCACATGGCAGCTGAGAACCGTCTGTAACTCCAATTCCAGGAGAACTCCAGTTCCAAGGGAATCTGACACCTCCACGGCATTGCACGACACACGGTGCACAAACCTACATGCAGACAGTACATTTGTACACATAAATAAATTTAAAAAATTCCTACAGAAGCACAAAACTCCCAGCTATCCAAAGCAGTCCTGAACAAAAAGAACAATGTTAAAGAGATGTTAAAGAGATTACAATACTGGACTTCAAGCTATATTTCAGAGCCAAAGTATTAGAAATAGCATGGTACTGACACACACAAAAAACAGACATGTAGATCAATGGAACAAAACAGAAGACCCAAGCATAAGACCCAAACATGCAACAACAGCCACCTGACATTTGACAAAGATTCCAGAAACCACACTGCAAGTAGTGTCTTCAAAAAACAGTACTGAGAAACTGGATGTCCACATGTAGAATGAAATTGATACTTATCATTCTGCACAAAAATCAACTCCAAATGAATCACATGCCTCTATGTGAAACTTAAAATGCCTAAACTGTTGTAAGAAAACACAGGTAGTACCCCACAATATATAGGCACAGGAAAGGAATTTTCTAAATTGGACTCTATTCATGCAGGAATCAAGGCCAACAGCTGGCAAATGGGACTTCATGAAACTAAAAAGCTTCTTGTGCAGCAAAGAAAACAACCAATCAAAGGATGAGGGCCCCACTGAGTGAGAAAGAACCTTTGCCAGCTAGACATCTGGTAGAGGGTTAATTGTCAGAATATACAAAGAACTCAAAAAAATGAATCAAGTAAACAAATGACCCAATTAGAAAATGGGCTACAGATCTGAACAGTAAGCTCTCAAATAAGAAATAAAAATGTTTATGGGGCTGGTGAGATGGCCTAGTGGTTAAGAGCACCGGCCGCTCTTACAGAGAACCCGGGTTCGATCCCCAGCATCTAAATGGTGGCCGAGAACCATCTGAAACTCCAATTCCAGGAGAACTCCAGTTCCAAGGGAATCCGACACCCTCTTCTGACCTCCGCGGCATTGCACACCACGGGTGCACAAACCCACATGCAGACAGTACATTCATACACATACAGAAATAAATAAAATTAAAAAAATGTTTAAGAACTACTTTAAAAAGTATTCAGCTTAGTGAATAAGGAAATGCAAATTAAAACTACATTAAGATTTCATCTTACCTCAATCAGAGTGGCTGAGATTAAGAAAACAAATGATGCCGGGCATGGTGGCGCACACCTTCAATCCTAGCACTCGGGAGGCAGAGGCAGGCAGATCTTTGTGAGTTCAAGGCCAGCCTGGTCTACAGAGTTCCAGGTCAGCTGAGGCAACAAGGAGACCCTGTCTCGAAAAGACCAAAAAAAAAAAAAAAAATGAAAAGAAAACAAATGACAAAAAAAAAAAAAAAAAAAAAAAAAAAAAACAAAAAAAAAAAAAAAAAAAAAAAGCAAAACCCCAAAAAAACAAAAAAGAAAACAAATGACAACAAATGCTGGTGAGGATATGGGGAAAAGGGAACCTCATTCACTGCTGGAATTAATTCACACTGATTCAGCCACTATGGATATCAGTGTGGAGAATTCTCAAAAAACTGAAAATAGATCTTCCATATAACCCTGCTCTATAAATCCTTGGCATATATCCAAAGGTCTCAATATCCTGCTACAGAGATAACCGCTCAGTCATGTTTATTGCCATTCTTTTCACATTAGCCAGGAAATGCAAATAATCTAAATCTTCTTCAACTGAGATGACTGTAAAATGAAAATGTGGCACATTTACATAGTGGAACCCTATCCAGCTGTGAAAAAATGAAATTTGCAGGTAAACAGATGGAACTTGAAAGTCTCATAGTGAGTGAGGCAATCCAGATTCAGAAAAACAAATGATGCATGTTCTCTTTTGTTTGTGGAGCCTAATTCCAAATCTTTAGATGTGCATAGATCCTGAAGTAACCACAGGAACCAAGAAAGTATAAAAGAACTCTGTGCTTTGGGGGAGGGTGGAGAAGAAGGAGCTTGAGAGAGGAAGGCAGAAGGAAACAGGTGTCACCAAGGGGAAATGGGGAAAACGAGGGGTACGTTATAACTGGAAAGGGGGGAGAAAGGCTACATGGGGGGGAGGGGAGAAAAAGTACTAAAGTTATGTGAAAAATCATAGGGATGTGTTTTAGTTCATAATTTACTGAAAATGCACATATTGTGTGTGTGTGTGTGTGTGTGTGTGTGTGTGTGTGTGTGTGTGTGTGTGAATGCATGTGCAAAGCTGAAGGATATATAACAAAAATTACAGTGCCAGGGAAGGGACCCTCCCTTCGAGTTGTTGGTCAAGGGTAGTTCGAGAGACTTCCCAACTGACACAGGACATTGCCACCGCCCTTGGTTGCCTCACAGAACTTGAAGGCAAGTCCCTATTGCTGAAGACACGATTTAAATCAGACACAGAACTTGGAGCAATTGGATGGGAAGTGACCGGAAAGCCTCCTCCTTGAAAACTAGCTCTCTCTCTCTCTCTCTCTCTCTCTCTCTCTCTTTTTGGTCTTTTCGAGACAGTGACTCCCTGTAGCCCCAGCTGTTCTGGAACTCACTCTGTAGACCAGGCTGGCCTTGAACTAACAAAGATCCACCTGCCTCTGCCTCCCAAGTGCTAGGATTAAAGGCATGTGCCACCACGCCCAAGGTCTTACGGTATCAGAAGGTGATAGGATGCTCCAAGGAAGAAAACCAGTCAGTGGTTCTGCCCGGCTGTAAAGCCCATGAATCACAAAATGGCCAGCCTGGCAAATTATCTTTATGGTTACAATAGTGGCACTTTCATCGTGGGGCTTATCAACAGCTGTCTAATTGGAATTAAAGCCTGCTCAATAGGAGGAAATCCATGTACGGTACTACAAACATAGCCAAGTGCACATGAGGTCATAAACCCTAGAGAAGAACCTACTACTGCCAGTTTCCTAAATCAACATAATTTCTACTATGTTCTAAATATGTGTCCTTATATTCACAGATTAAATATAGCTCTCACCACTAATCAAAGCATTTTTTAAACAGATGGAGGCTATTACAAAGTTCCACAACTGGTCAAAATTCAAAGAATAAGTGAAACTGTGGGTTACTAAGTGATACATCTACAATGCAAACTGTACGCCTAAGGTCGGGGAACATCACAGAAGAGATGACAGAAAGATTGTAAGAGACAGAGAAGCAAGAAGCCTGCTGATAAATCATGCGTTCTAGACGTGATAGGGAAGCTGTACCAATAAAAACTTCACCGTGTAGTAGTCCAGCAAGATCTGCATAATGACCAAACCAGCTGACATATCAGTGTGGTTGGGGGAATTTTCACAGGGTCCCATCTGTAGAAGAGCTACAGGTAATTGATGCTACCGAGTGTATTAGTTACTGTTCTGCTGCTGTGATAAAGCATCATGGCCAAGGCAACTTATAGAAGAAAGAGCTTATTGGCTTAGAGCTCCAGAGGGATAAGGGTCCATCCTAGCATGGAGGCCTGGAGGCAGAGTTGGCTGGCGCAGAAAGCTGAGCACTCATGTCTGCAAGTAGGAGCAGGAAGCAGAGTGACAGACTCGAAATGGGCAAGTGATACACTCTTAAATCAAGACCCTTCCTATGGCATGGCCACACCTCCTAAAGGTTCCGTGGTCCTTCCCAAATAGCAGCACCAACTGGAAACAAAGGGTTCAAATATTTGGAGCGTGTGGGGTCATACCTCATTCAAACCATCACACTTAAGGAAGGAGAATCTGTTTTCTACAGGGAATAGTTCCCTGATATCTAATCCCAAGTGGCCAGCCCTAAACACATGTATACACAAACACCACTAGTTGTGTGTGTGTTTGTATTTGTAAGTATATGTATATATGTGTAACAATAATAATCAAATAAGAGAGTACGATAAATTGAAAGGGAATGAGAGGGGGCATGGGAGGAGTTTGGGGGACGATTGAGAGAGGTGGAAATGATGCAAATATAATACTCATGTATGAAATTCTCATAAACTAAAAAGTACCTGTAGAAAAAGAAAAAAAATGTGGGGCAAAGAAGCAGAAGGTTGACTTTCCAAGATGCATATGACCTGAACAGCCATATTCTTATCGAAGGAGCTTGGATGGAACCTAATTAGTAATAAGTCAGCCCAGATTCCAGGCTATAAAGAGTAAATGAGAAACCATGCAGGAACCGGAGGAAGGCTGCTGTGGCAGGCAATTTCAAGCCATGCCATGTGAGCTGGTCAGTTGCAGTGTGATTTGGGGGTGGGGTGCAATGTGTTGACCAGGATGCTTCAGGAATGGATCTGTGCAACGTGAAACAGAGTGGGGAAGAGTGAGACTCTTGGTGCAATGCAGCCACAGGGTGACAAGCAGGTGTCACCACCGTGAATGCTGACCATATGTCACTGGATTTTCACAGAAGCTGCCATCTGCCACCGTCGCCTTCTGATGGATCTCTGATGCCTGGATGATGCTGGCCAGGGACTCTCTGGACAACATACCATACTGCAAAAATGCATTGCACACATGTTTCTTGAAATTGCAATGTGGTTTTCAAAACTGGCAGATGTAGCACCCAGGAAACTCGGGAAAATATTGAGGGTGTGCGATTGCTCACTCCTGCCCAGGCTTCATTAACAGCCGGGAGGACACGGAGGGGCTTACGGCTAGGTGCCGTGAGTGTTTGTTTTATAAAAGCCCTCCACTCTTTAAAAATGAATGCTCATGTTTTCAATTGGCTCAGAATAAAAAATAATGAAACAATGAATTTCTACCTCTCCTGAGACCATTAGTACTTTGGCTGTGCAGCAGAGTTAGCTGAGTCCTGCCAGCCTCCTGAGCTCTCTCTCACATTCATCTATCAGCCTGCCAGCCATCAAAGAAGGGCTGCCATGTGATGTGATTCCTGGTGTGTAAAACTGTGAGCATGATGCTTGTCACCAGCCAAAGCACTTATTATCATTGTCTTTTGACAATATTATCGGTAACCCCCTCCCACCCGGCTCAGGGACCGTTGAAAAAGAAAGGATGGAAGAAGGGGAGGAGGGCTGTGAAGAACCGTGTCGACGTGGTCATTGCACCCAGGAACTCACTGCAGCCATGTTCACCTGCACAAAACTGCACAAGATCTAGCAGAGAAGATCAGTGAACATTCCAGCAGGCAGCACAGCTTGGATTCAGTGGGTTACAAAATAAGAAAAGAATAAAAAGTAAGACAGGAAGATGGGAAGGGGAGAGTGGAAAGGGGGCGCCAGGAGCAGAGAAGATCAAGATACATTGTCTATATGTAGAAAATTGTCAAAGCATAAATAAAACTATTTTTAACAAATTTAAAGGTATGCAGGTGTTCCTAGTACTAAACTTTCAGTTCTTATATGAGGATTTCAAAGTATTTTTTAGTTAAAATACATTGGTAAAATATTAACAAGGAATTTTCTTAATTCATTTATACTTATAAGAAGTATAACAAATGATTCAAGGAATAAAGAATACCCAAATGAATTGCTTTGTGTTTGTTTTGCTTAATTATTAGCCTGGATTTATTTTGAACTCGTACCAATTTTTATAGACTTCATTGAGATATAATTCAATAAACTTTGACGTTTGTGTTTATCCCTGAAACTAACACTACAATAAAGAAAAGTAGTATTTCTTTTGCTGCCAAAGCTTCCTTATGCCATCAGCGACCAATCTTCAAAGACTAAGTATGAGTTTGCAGCTTAAAACTTGTACAAATTGAATCCAACAGCCAGGTATTCCTTTGTGTCTTGCTGCTTTCATTCAACACAGTAATTTTGAGACTAATTCATGGTGTTCTGTGTATCAGTGGTTTGTGCGCTTGTAGAAGTCTTATTATTCATTATGTAAGCACTATACTTTGTTTCTTTACAACTATAATCTCATTCACAATCCTTTCCTAGCCAATCTTTCTGCTCCAAGTTTTGGTGATTTTATATCTGGTTAGAAGCAAGGAGCAGCAACCCCATCACTACCTGAGTGTTAAGGTGTCTTAAAATTTCCTCCATCAAATAAATTTGTCCATTGTTTTCAATCTCACATTTTCAAGGCACAGGCAAAATGTATCCAGACTGCCAAAATGTTATATAAATGGCTTCTAGCCCCAGTTCTGCTAGAGTATTTGTTCCTCTCTGAAACTTCCTGAGCACAGCCTTCACTTTCCACGCTTCTACCAGTGGTTGAGTGTTCTGAGCTCAGACCACTCAGTGGCCACACAGTGGCCCAATATATTCTGCTTACAGCATTCTAGAACATTGCTAATCTAAAGCTCAGAACTCTTCCACATTCCTCCCACAAACCAGTTCCAAAGTGGAAGAAAGTGTTCAAGTTTATCACAAAAAATGGCCTCATTTTGTGGCACTAATTTTCTGGCTTAGTAAATTTTCTCATTGCTGTGATAGAATATCTGATGAAAGCAGCTTACAGGAAGAATGATCTGTTATGTGCCACAGTTCTGAGGGTACTGCCCTTCATGATGGGCAGGCATGGTGGAGAAGGTTCCACGGTGGTAGGAGGGAAAGATGGGGTACTTCATGTTTTGGGGGTGGTCCAAAAGCAAAGAGTTGGATTTTCCCCTATATTCACTTGGCACTAAATATGCATGTCTTAAAATATTTTATTTATTTTTATTTTATGTGTAGGAGTGCTATGCCTACATGTATGTAAACTCACCTGTGTCATGCAGTACCAATGGAGGACAGAAGGGGGGCGGATCCTCTAGAACTGGAGGTGGTAGTTAAGTGCCATGTGAGTGTTGGGATTTTGACCTCGGTCCTTTGCAAGATCATCCAGTGCTCTTAATCCCTGAGCCATCTCTCTAGCCCCTAAAATAAATATTTTTATCAATTGTTTAAGAATTTCACACATGTTTTGGTAACATTCAGATCCCCTCTCCCATCTCCACCCTCACCTTAATAACCCTTTCATGTTCTCTGCTTTTATTTTTCATTTATTAAAGGCCTATGAGCCTAACCTGTGTTCCCCAAATGTTCTTACTTGGGTGTGGGTCTATCCCTTGGAGTCTGATCAATAGATCCTCAGCCAGGGCTGAGGCTTCCTGTTCACTTCCCTATCCATGATTGGTTTTTGTTACATTATTCAAGTGATTTCCAGTTTAGCTGGTATATTCTGAAAATGAAGAGTAATAGAAGACTTGATATAAACAATAATGCTTTTAAATTATCCAGATTTTTTTTTGTCTTTTTGGGACAGGGTCTCCCTCTTGTCCCAACTGGCCTGGAACTCACTATGTAGACCAGGCAGGCCTTGAACTCACAAAGATCCACCTGCCTTTGCCTCCCAAGTGCTAGGATTAAAGGCATGCACCACCATGCCTGGCAAGAAATTTTTATACTATGATTAATTGACTACATTGATAAAAACTGTGGTGGCAGAATAAATATAATAGCAATTAAAATGAGAGAACTGGGGGCTGGAAAGATGGCTCAGTGGTTAAGAGCACCAGCTGCTCTTGCAGAGGACCCAGGTTCTATTCCCAGCACCCAGATGGCGTCTAAGAACCATCTTTGAGCCAGATGGAGTGGTGCATGTCTTTAATCCTAGCACTCGGGAAGCAGAGGCAGGCAGATCTCTGTGAATTCAAGGTGAGCTGGTCTACAGAGTGAGCTCCAGGACAGCTGGAACAGGGAGACCCTATCTCAAAAAAAAAAAAAAATGAGAGAATTGGTATAGACAAAAAATTATACACTCTTGTAACTTAACACTTGTAATATGACAATGGAATAGTCTAGCCAAATTCATCATAAAATATTTTTGGGGGCTGGAAAGATGACTCAGTGGTTAAGAGCACTGACTGCTCTTGCAGAGGATCCAGGTTTGATTCCCAGCACCCACATGCCGGCTAAGAATTGTCTTTAACTCCAGCTCCAGGGGAATCCGATGCCCTCTTCTGACCTCTGTGGCATTGCATGACACAGGTGCACCAACCTACATGCAGACGGTACACTCATACACATAAAAAATAAAATAAAATAAAAAAGAATAACCTGAGCTTTTGTCCAAGCAGTTGGGCGTAATGCATTTTGGAAACAACAACAATAACAACAACAGAAAAGACTGCATCAAAGAACTGACTGAAACAGTGAACTTCTGCTCAAAACAGTCAACTTCCTCATGGAGAATATTGAGAAAGACTAAGAGATGAAAAGCATGTTTGGCAGAATGCATGAGCTCTGGCGGGGTGGGGGAATGGGCAGGAACACGGGTCTAGATTTGTTAAAAATAAATAAATAAATAAATTTATGTAAAAAAAAGAATAAAGTTAAAAATTTTTGCATTAATATACATTATATCCTTGTAGAAAGCATAATATTATTTCATCAAATCCAATTATTTTGATAAATTTTCCATGCTTTCATGTCTAGATTAAAAAATCATATCAGAAATTTCTTAATTTGAATCCACAGATACCTAGGGAGTAAAGTAGTAAGCCAGAATGGGATGTTGCTGTTTCTAAATATATAAATGTCCAATTGACTTTATTTTCATTTTACAGAGTGACTTAATATAGGTGAGCCCAAAAATGTTTTTTTCTTCATATATAGTGTTTAGTTAATGTTTGTTAAATTCCTCATGTGAATCCAATTTTGGCTCATTCTGCCTGTATAATGCAGAAATTAGACTAATCACATGTTAGTTTAATCATATTCGTTTTTATTGTTTATTTTGCATGCATAAGTCTATTATTTGCAAGTTTGTAAGTGTACTCATGTTGTGCAATGCCATTAGAGGTCAGAGGAAGGTGGGATTCCCCTAGAACTGGAGGTACAGATGGTTGTTAGTTGCTATGTGGGTGCTGGGAACTGAACATAGGTATTCTGCAAGAGCAGCCAGTGCTCTTAGCTGCTGAGCCATATATCTCCAAACCCAACGTGTGAATATATTTTAAGACCTTCTACAGGAATTCTTTCATTCAGGAAATATTTACTCTGTGCTTATGATCCTCAAGCCTGGGATGTACAATAGTGGACAGAAATCTGTGATCCCTCTTCCAGAAAACCCTGCACCTGATGGGGAAGAGAAAATTAACTGAGTAGCTCTAGAAACACATTTAAATTACAGCAATGAAAAGACTGTGACTGGACACTTACGGTACTACAGCAGCTGCTATAGCAGAATCTGACTTTGACTAGGACACCAGAAAAGGCTGTTCTAGAAATTGATACTTAAGTTGATCTCTGAAGAAGTTAATTCAGAAAACAAAGCACCAGGGATAAGGTATAGAATATGCCAACACATGGGATCCATGACTCTGGTAAAGCTGGAACACAGAGAGCCCAAGGTGGACTTGGTTTAAGAGGATATTGAGAAGGCCCACGAAGATAAGCCCACACAGTCCACTTGAGTATTTCTGTTCCTAAAGAACTGTGCAACAGCCAAGAATGTTAAAGCAATGCAGCTCCACAAGCTGATTCATGTTGGGTAAATAACACCCTAACTTCTGCATGAAGAGTGAAAAAGACACTAAATACTTCTAGACCAATCGATAAGATATATGATTTTTAGAATGAAGCATTGGAGTGCTGGCAAGATGTCTCAGTGGTTGAGAGTGCTTGCTGCTCTTACAGAGGCTTGAGGTTGGGTTCCCAGCACCAAAGTCAGGCAGGTCACCACCATCTACAACTCTAGTTCCAGGAGATCTGATGCCCTCTCTGGCCTCTGAGGACACTCCATTCTTGTGATGCACATGCCCACACACAGATACACAGATGCACACAGACACACACATATACACATGCTACAAAAGAAAAGAGAAAGTTAGATGGAAGAAAGGAATGAAGAAAGAAAGAAAAGAAAAGAAAGAAAGGAAAGAAAGGAAGGAAGGAAGGAAGGAAGGAAGGAAGGAAGGAAGGAAGGAAGGAAGGAAGAAAAGCAGGCCAGTGAGGTGGCTCAGCTGACTAAGGCCCTGTAGTAGCCACTTTTCTGTTGCTGTGATAAAATCACCATGACCAAGGGAACTTATAAAAGGAAGAGTTTATTTGAGCTTATGATTGATAGTTCCAGGGAATTGGAGTCCATTGTGGTGGGAGGCATGGTGGCAGAGACTGGAGTAGAAAGCTGAGGTTCACATTTTCCAATGAACACAGGAAGCTGAGAGAGCAACTGGAGGCTGGCAAGGCTTGTTGAACTCTCTAAGCCTGCCCCCAGTGACATACTTCCTCCAGCATGGCCACACCTTCTAAGACCTCCCAAAACAGTGCCACCAACTGGGAACAAAATGTCTGAATACTTGAAGCCTGTGTGGGACATTCTCATTCAAACCACCACGGGCACTTACAGTCAAATCTGACATCTGAGTTCAATCCCCAGGTCCCATATGGTTGTGAAGGAGACACTGACTCTTGTGAATTTTCCTCTTATTTTTTCACACATGTATGCTATACTGCACACACACACACACACACACACACACACACACACACACACATACTCACACACAGAATAAACAAATAAATTTAATAAAAATGAAAATAAACAAAAGTAAAACCCAATAGTAGTGTGGAGAAACAGAAAAGTAGTTGCATTATAAAATATGTAGAAGATTCTTCTTTTTGACTACAACTGCATAACTGCATGACTTATTTCTCTACAATAAACAAGAATAAAACTGAAGAAGACACATGACACACTCTCTGTCAGCTATTAAGTAACAGAACTCAAGAGAGGGGGAATTTGTGAGGTGAGCGTCATAAACCACACAGCCCTCTGACTGGGATCCCTCTCCTGACCGCTAGCGTGGGAGATGAGCTCACAGAGCAGCAGCCACACACTGAGCTGAGGGGACAGACTGCTGAGCAGCTAGAGTGGACAGCATCCCTGAGCAGCAGGAGATGGGCAAGGACTAGGGGAAGGGAATGAAGGCCACACAACGTTTCAGTGTGAGGCTAAGCTGCATACACGTGGGAAAGAGACTGACAGCTGTGGATGGAATGCCAGATGGCCATGCTAAACCCACAGAGCGCTAGAGATATTTGAGGTCCAGCTTAGCCAGATGTCTCCCTGCTACATGGTTGAGACTCCCTAAGTGCAGTGTTTAGTAATAAGGGTGATAGCATACTCCAGGGCTAAAGTCAAAAACCAGAAGATACTCACCCTAACCAAAAAAAAAAAAAAACAAAAAAAAAAAACAACCAAACAAACAAAAACCCCACAACTCAAAACAAGCTACCGATAGTTTCTGTGTCCTCCGGAACAAAATTAAACACATTTTTTCTAGAATTCTTAGCTTGCCCAAGATGTTTAATCTAGAATTCTAAAAATTTAAAATTTGGAAGAAAAGATAGCCCACAGTCAAGAATAAAAGCAACAAATAGAAATAGAATCTAAAATATCTCATATACTGGAATTAGCAAAGATTTTCCAAATTATTATGAATTATAATATATTCCAAGGATTGAAAGAAAAGATGATTAACCTAGTGAACACATAGGGATTTTAGGATAGTTGTAGTTTTGCTTCTCATCCACCTGTGCCCCTTTTCTAAGCCTAGGGAACAATCTGCGGAAGAGGGGGCGAGGTAGAATGTAAGGGCTGCGATTGGGGTGAATGGTGAAACTACAACAATATAGACTGGACACTCATTTGATCAACTTGATTGAACATGCAAGCCCCCCCCTGCTGGATGGTGGGACCCATGAGCTGTGTGGGTTTGGGCACAACTGCTCGCAAATTGGCTTTACATGAAGGATGCTTGTACTCACAAATTATCACTTATTGTTAAAAAAAATGAAAACAAAACAAAACAAAACAAAAAAAACCCAGAAAAATGCAGAAAAGTTATGGCAGAATGCATGATCTGGGATGGGTAGGGGTGGGGTGGGGGGAAGGGAAGGGGATATATGCCTGAACTGAATGGGAAAATGATGTATGAAATACACAAAGCATCAATAAAAAGAAAGAAAAAAAAAAAAAGAAATGGTAAAAATAGAACTGAGTGGAAAAATCTGACCTGAAATCTATCACACTTGAAATTAGAAAAGCAAGCAAAATTTGAAAAGCATTCAATAGTGGTATGAAGATCACAAAATCAGTAAGTTTGGAGAAAAATAAGTGTTATCCCATACGAAAAACATAAAAAAATACTTGAAGACAACACAACAAAGCACTAAAGAATGTAAAAGATGAACAAACTATAAGATGATATACACAAGAAATGGATATGCTCTTAAATGTTTGAGAGGGAGAAGGATATGGGAAGGGTGGGGGGACCAGAGGAGGATGGATGAAAGTTCCTGAATTTCTTAGGAAAACAGTACAAAGAGAACAACATGACACTGTAGAGTCAAAGTGCGGAAAACGAAATACACACAGAACATGACATAGGCGTATAACCAAAGGTAGAAAAAAGATTCATTGAACTCAAGTGAATAGAAGCAAGGAAATGAGGAAAATGGCAGACACTAAAATAAGAACTAAAGAGAAGATTGACAAGCATGCTGCTTCTCTATAAAGGGTGATAAAGTTGTCAAATTATCATATTACAAATACTAAGAATAAAGAATATGCTAGATGCATTTAAAGAATAAAAATAAATCTTTATGACTATCCAATAGTTAATTAACATAGGTAAAGTGGACAAATTTCTTTAAAAATACACAATTGGGGCTGGAGAGATTGCCTAGTGCTTAAGAGCACCAACTGCTCTTGCAGAGGACCCGGGTTCGATCCCCAGCATCCACATGGCGGCTAAGAACCGTCTGTAACTCCAATTCCAGGAGAACTCCAGTTCCAGGGGAATCCAAGACCCTTTTCTGACCTCCGTGGTATTGCACGACATGGGTGCACAAACCTACATGCAGACAGTACATTCATACACATATAAAAATAAATAAAATAAAATACACAATTAATGAAAATTGACACAAGAGGAAACTGAAAAATTCAAATTTCCCTGTATTTAATTCAATTGGCTTCCAGAAACCCTCCTGTAAAGAAGAGTCAACACCAAAATTATTTCTTCGGGCTGGAGAGATGGCCTAGCGGTTAAGAGCGCCGACCGCTCTTACAGAGGACCCGGGTTCGATCCCCAGCGCCCGCATGGCAGCCGAGAACCGTCTGAAACTCCAATTCCAGGAGAACTCCAGTTCCAGGGGAATCCGAGACCCTCTTCTGACCTCCGCGGCATTGCACGACACGGGTGCACAAACTTGCATGCAGACAGTACATTCATACACATACAGAAATAAATAAAATTAATTAAAAAATTTAAAAAAAAAGTATTTTATTATTTTTTACGTGTATAATTAATTGCATGCATGTGAGTGTATCTGCAAAGTACAATGCCCTTGGAGATCAGAAGAGGGCGTTGGATCCCCTGGAGCTGCAGTTTCATATGGTTGTTAGCCTCTGTGTGGGTGCTGGGCTTCAAACTTAGATCCTCTACAAGAGCAGTCAGTGCTCTTAATCACTGAGCCATCTCTCCAGCCCCCAAGACCAAAATTATTTCATCAGTGAATTCATCAAATATTTAGAAGGTACTAATAACAACTCTATATGAACTATTTTAACTTTTTTGTTTGTTTGTTTGTTTGTTTTTAAGACAGGGTCTCCCTGTAGCCCCAGCTGGCCTGGTATTCTCTATGTAGATGAGGTTGGCCTCCATCTCTCAGAGATCCACCTGCCTCTGACTTCTCAGTGCTAGAGTTAAAGGTGTATGCCACCATATCTGGCTTTAACTCAGTTTTTAAACATTCATTTATTGTTATTTTATGTGTATGTCTCCACATACATGCAGTGCCTGCAGAGGCCAGAAGACTGTTAGATGTCCTAGAATCAGAGTTACAGACAGCTTGGCACTACCAGGGGGTGCTGTAAACCAAACCCAAGTCTTCTGTAAGAGCAGCAAGTGCTCTTAAACATTGAGCCATCTCTCCAGCTCCTATATGAATTATTTTAGAAAGCAAAAGAAGCAAATACTTCTCAATTTATATAAGATCAGTATGACCCTAAAAACAAACTCTTGTCAAAGATCTTATGAGGAAATACAGACTAATATCTTTCATGAACAGAAATACAAAAATAATGAACTAGCGATATATTCAAAACTGGATTTCAAATGAGCTGTATGAAAGAGTAGAGAAAAGGCGTATTTCATAATTCTCTTATAAAAAATGTTTAAGGAAAAGCAAAACAAATTTGAAATGAGAGAACTGGATGTGTGTGTGGTTTTCATGGGGTAGAAGAAAGAGACAGACAAGGGGAAAGAAGGTGTGTATAAGAACTCTTCAGGGGAGCTGGAGAGATGGCCTAGCAGTTGGGAACACCGACTGCTCTTGCAGAGGACCCAGGTTCGATCCCCAGCACCCACATGATGGCTGAGAACTGTCTTTGACTCCAGTTCCAGGGGAATCTGACACCCTCTTCTGACCTTCATGGCATTGCACGACATGTGTGCACAGACCTACATGCAGGTAGTACATTCATACACATAAAAACAATTAAAAAATAAATAAAAATAAATTAAAAATTAAAAAGAACTCTCCAGGATGGTAGACTGACATCTAAGGCTGTTTTCTGGCCTCTACACACGTTGGCATGTGAATGTCCACCCACAAAGATTTTTTAAATAGAAAAATTGAATATCTATTTTGTGCCAACCATAAACAACAACAAAGCTCTAAGGACATAGGAATGAATAGAGAAGATTAAAAAACAACAACAACAGAAAACCTCTGTCTTATGCCAATGGGGGAAAGATAAAACTAAACCAATATTTGGTCGTGTTACATGAAATGCCATTTTGGTAGCCAAAATGATTGATCAGCTATTTCAGATAGTACAACATATTAAATTCTTGGTGTTGGAAATGGTGCTAAAAGGCAGGAAACAAGTAGCCGGGCGTGGTAGCGCACGCCTTTAATCCTAGCATTGGAAGGCAGAGGCAGGCAGATCTTTGTGAGTTCAAGGCCAGCCTGGTCTACAGAGTGAGTTCCAGGCAGCGATAGCTACAGGGAAACCCTGTCTCAAAAAGACCAAAAAAATAAAAAAATAAAAAAAAAAGGCAGGAAACAGATGATAGCTAGATAAGGAGGAATGAAGATGGTGTCTTTGAGAGAAGTTATTGATGGTATTTTCTTGAAGTTGTTCATAGCACTCCACTTACCATGTACAACAAACACTTAAGACAGCCTGTAAACCATTGCTTAGCCCAACCACCACATAGTTCCAGGAAACCACTCCCCACTCCACTCCAGTCATACCATCCACCACACTGCCTTTGAACACACTCATTCTTCCAGGGTACATCTATTGGACTATGTGAAAGTAGTTTAGTCTGTCCATTTCTTTCCTCCCTTACTTTTTTCTTTCTGGTCATGCAGCTGCTAGGACTGGAACCCAGGGCATGCTGGGACTGGAACTCAGAGTATAGTAGCCAAGTGTTCTACCACTAAGCTACTTTTCAGATCTATTTACATTTTTGTCTTTTTAAAATGTGGCTGTGCTGCTTAGCTTGCCATAATAATTAGTACTGCTTAAACGCCTGTACATCCAACTGCTTGTGCTTTGTTAGTATGACTAAAAAGGTATCACTGGATAAGCTGTCAACCCATGAAGGGAAACAACCTGAACAGACTAGAGTCCAAAATGACATCTCCAAAGAAAGTAGACTGCTTTGCTTCTCACCCACTTGTGCCCCTTTCCCAAAGCCTAGGGAACACATTGCAGAAGAGGAGGCGTGGTAGAATGTAAGGGCTGTGGAGAGATGGGGGTGAATCATGAGACTACAGCAATCAATATAGACTGGACTCCTAATTGATCAACATGCCTGTGCATACAAGCTTCTCCAACTGGACTATGGGAACCTTAGGTTGTTCAAAATTTGGACATAGATACTTGCAAATTGGTTTTACATGAATGTTACTTACATTCATTGCTTATGCTTAATAATTTGGCTCACTTCAAAAAATGCACCAATTACATAATTGTACTGCAAGATGAGTAACATCAGTGTTATCTGAAAACAACTGTGTTATTATATTGTAGAATCCCTTAAAAATAAAAAAATAAAAGAGGAAAATAATAATAATAATAATAATAATAAAAATCTGGCTGTGCTTATATGACCTGATTCTACATTTGTAGCCTGATAACATGCTTCTGTGTATGAGCTGGACTCTGAAACAAGTTGTGAGCCTCAGTTTTTCCACCCCCCACAATTGTCCTTGCTAGGTTCTGTCCCTCTAGCAATTAACCCCATGCCCTAGTGTTCTTAGCCATGACTGAAGACTTAGAAGCTTTAGAGAAAAACCAATCTCAGATTAATTAAGCCAAAAAATTAAGCCAGAGGTAGAATCCCAGAATCAATATTGTTTATGCTGGGTGATGCTCATTTGCTTAAAGCTTTGAGGAAACTTTAGAGAGTTCTAATACCTAAGTCACACTTCCCAGAGACTCTGATTTTATTGGTTCTCTTTTCCAGGATAGCTGGAATATCTTATAGGTGATTCCACTGAGCACCAAAGTTGAAAACAACTAGTTTGGGTGGTAGTCAGTTATAACTTCCTGAAATTTGGAAGAATCTGTAGAAAATGAAGTTACTAATCTAGTAGAGTGTAGGTAGTGGCTCTAAGGATGCTGGGAAACCTTTCTTCTAACCCCTTAGGCCCTGCAGTTGGATCTGTGAATTGAACTTACAAAAAGCATTATATATATAATACATATATATAATAAAAAAAAGACCTAAAGAAGCATCTACATTCTCAGGAGCTTGTATACAACTTTAACAAAGGACAGATAAATTGTGGGAAAATGACAAGACAAGGAAGAAGAAGTTGTGCTCCTAGGGGAGGCTATGAGAAGATCTACACATGGAAAACACTAACGGACAAGACTCACTATGGTTTGTTACACAGACTCATCATCTTACACTCTCCATTTCAAATAACCTTAAAATAATTTATTTTTCATTTTCTGGTATAAGAGGAAGGTTCACCTGCACAAAAGAAACTTAGTCCCTGCTCGTATACAAGCTGAGGGAAGCAGAGATTATCTTTGGTCTTCTTAGTCCCTGCTCGTATACAAGCTGAGGGAAGCAGAGATTCTCTTTGGTCTTCTTAGTCCCTGCTCGTATACAAGCTGAGGGAAGCAGAGATTCTCTTTGGTCTTCTTAGTCCCTGCTCGTATACAAGCTGAGGGAAGCAGAGATTCTCTTTGGTCTTCTGAGTCCCTGCTCATATACAAGCTGAGGGAAGCAGAGATTCTCTTTGGTCTTCTTAGTCCCTGCTCGTATACAAGCTGGGGGAAGCAGAGATTCTCTTTGGTCTTCTTTTTCTCAGTTGCTTTCAGCCCCAAATCATCTTCACACACAAATGGTATTTGAGGGTCACATACCCTGGTTGCCTGAAGGTGAAAGGAAGATGGAAGGGAACAATAATAGCCAAGGCTGGGTGGAACAGTAATGCCTAGCAATCTCAGCATTTGAGAAGCTGAGGCAGAAGGATCAAAAATTCCAGGTCAGTTTGGGCAAAATCCTGTCTAAAAGAATGAAAAAAAAAAAAAAGAAAAGAAAAGAAAAGAAATAGCTAAGTATACAAACTATAATAAGCACCAGGTACTTTGCTTAAAAGTCTTCATAAGTCCACTCATTTAAGCCTCATGGTAATACTTTTCTATTACTCAGTTTATACACAAGAAGACTAAAAAGAGGCACATACATTTTTTGCACCATTTTATGCCAGAATCTTCTTTCCTAATCAGAATGCTGGGCTGATTTGCCTCAAAGTGGGGTAGGAGGGAGCCAATACTACTTTGACATAATGCTAAAAACATTCTCATTGAAATTGTCTTATGTCAAATTAAAATAAAAAATATTGCATTTGCAACTGCCGTTCTCTGTCCCCTCGTATGCAGATAATTCATGGGCACAGCTGAACTCCATACTGAAATTAAAGCTGAATTATACTGAAGGAGATGCAAAGAATGTTATCAAATCCAGACATGATCTTTATCACAGCCTAAGGCTGCTTTCCAAGGCCCACTTGGACATCTCTACTACTTCTCCAGATCCTGTGATAAAGTACTTAACAGAGACAGCTTAAGAGAGAAAAGATGTGCTTAGGTTCCCAGTTTCAGGGAGTCTGGCTCATGATCGCTTGGCTCCTGTTTCAACCCTGGCGTAGAAGAGCATTGCTGCAGGAGTGTGGGGTGGAGCAGTGTCTGCCCTGCAGCAGTCAGGATGTAGAGGAAGAAGGGGAATACAGGTGCTGCAGGTGGTTCCCTGGGCAAAGAACTTATTACATAAGCATAAGGCCCAGGGTTTGGATCCCCAGAACCCATATAAATGTTGAATGGACATGGTGGCCAGCCTGGAATACCAGTGCTTGAAAGACAGAGAACACCCAGAGCAAGCTGTCTAGGCACACTAGCTGAATCAGAGAGTTTTGGGTCCAAGTGATTCACTCTGTCTCAATATATATGGTGGAGAGTTAGGAAGGAAGACACCTGACCTCAATTTCTGGCCTCTAAATTCATGTGAATTTATATGTGAACATGCATACACACGTGCATGCACCCAGCCGCATACATACATGAAAAATGTGGTGAAAGATATAGGAAATGACAGTGTAAGAGACTGCCCCAAGAACACATCCCCGGCAACTTGGAAGTATCCTCCAAGTAGACCCGATTCCAGCTTCCACCACCTCTCAATAATGCTGTCATTCTATGAATCTACCACGGGATTAATCTACTGATTAGGTCAGCACCCCCAGGAGATTGTTCTCTGATGAAACGTCACAGACACATCACAGGTGTGCTTTCCTAATCTGCCAGGTGTCTCTTAATCCAATAAAGTCGAAATCAATATTTCAAAAGCTCCCATTTGAATTGTGTATATTCCTTGCTCATTTGGAGTCCACAGAAGTTAAGACATCAAATCTGGGATTCACTAGAATTCTATCAATTCAGAACAGTAAAACTGGTTGCTCAGATAATCTGAGACTTTGGTGGAGACAAAGAACTGCAAGATTATAGTTAGGGCAGCTTGTGAGAAGCAAAAGAAGGGCCTCTCTCCGGAGTCCACCAGTCCATGATTTCTCTAAAACAGATGTAGGCCCCAGATGTAAACTCACTCTCAGAGTCTAGGAGTGCAATCCACAGAAGAGCCATTCTCAGAAGAGGCTGAGCTGGTGTCCTAGTTTACCTTCAATTGCTGTGACAAAACACTGTGACCAAAACCAACTTGGGGAAGAAAGGGTTTATTCCACTTACATCTCCTGGGTCACAGTCCTTCACAGAGGGAGCCCAAGGTAGGAACTCGGGGCAGGAACCTGGAGGTAGGAGCTGAAACACAGGCCATGGAGGAGTTCTGCTTACTGGCTTGCTCCTCTGGCCCCTGTTCAGCCTGCTTTCTTTTCTTTTATTTTATTTATTTTTATGTGTATGAATGTACTGTCTGCATGCAGGTTTGTGCACCTGTGCCATGCAATGCCATGGAGGTCAGAAGAGGGCGTCGGATTCCCCTGGAACTGGAGTTAAAGATGGTTCTCAGCCACCATGTGGGTGCTGGGAATCGAACCCAGCTTCTCTGCAAGAGCAGGCGGAGCTCTCAACCTCTAGGCCATCTCTCCAGTCCCTCAGCCTGCTTTCTTACACAGTGCAGAACAACCTGCCCCAGGGTGGCACCACCCACAGTGAGCTGGGCTCTCTCACATCCATCACTCAACAATCAAAATCTCCAATGGAGGAAATTCCCTAGTTGGGGCTCCCTCAGCCCTGGTGTATCAAGCCATCCAGCACATCTGGCCATTATGAGGCATTAGCTTGGAGGAAAAACTGATTTCAGTCATTATAGACGATCTTTAAAGGTCTTCGATAGCAAGGTTAATCTGGTCCTTTTTATTCATCATGTGTCCTATAAACTTTTCCTGTTCATCACAGTCATATGGAAGCTCTAGTAGAAAGAAATCACATAATTAAACCATAAAGTTCTGGATTTTTAAGCTGCATTGCTTCAGTTAATTTTAAGTACAGTGTTTAAGAGTTTGGTTTCAGGAACTATATTAAATTTAAATAAATCTTTAAGTTTGGCACATTCTACTTTTTCATCTCATATTGTGCATTTGGCATTTATATTTCTTTGTGAAATAAAGAAAGAAAAAGAGATTAAAATTGGACCTGGATTGAATCCCTTCAAACTCATTACCATAGGAAGATCCAAAACTCTACTGCTTAGCAACCTGGATATCCAGACAATCGTTTTTATCCCTGAGAAACAAGGTGGGCTGAATTTCAATGTCAGAGGAACCTTTGGAAAGCACAGAACAGGAAACAGGTTGGGTTTTGTGTTCTGGGAAATAAAACTGTAAAACAAAAGATTTAAAGCCAAAAATGAGAATTTTTCAATACATCTCCTGCTCCTGATTTTTTTAAATAAACCTTCCCCCTTGGCACAGTGTCTTTCACCTTCAGACCGTCCTTTCTCCAACAGCCTCACTCCTGTAGAAGATACATGTTTACTTAGAGAAATCTAATTTGTGTTTTGTTAATGTGTGCTGTCTTTACTTGCTATATTACATTAAATGAGAAATAGAGTTACCAAAAAAATCATCTTACTTGAAACCATTTGTAAGTGATCAACAAGGGAATTCACGTACCAATTTCCATTTTTGCTTCATAACCATCCCCAGCACTAACTTGACCTTTACTGAAACAGGACTATAATTGCAGTTAAGATTATATAATTTACAATAACAACAAAAAATTACTTTGGAGGCTCTGCTACTGAGCCCAAATGTCTTCCAGCCATTAACTGTACCATCCATCTTGAGGAGAAAATTATTCTTATCCACACCGACGTTTTTAACATAAACTGTAGTACTCTCTGTTGGCACCTTTTACGTACCCATTAATCTCAATAGTAAAGTCTCAGGCTCACCCACCTAGTCTCTGAAGTTTGGATGTCACTACTGTGTACCATAAAAATTGTATATTCATGAACTCCATTTGTTTTATGTCCTTCTCTCTGTCAAAGCCTCCCAAGCAGCATATGCTTTGCTCTGTGGAGAATAAAATCAAATTTGTCTGTCTTGTCATATTGTCATCAAAGTGATAGTATCACAATTAGATTAACATTTTGTGAAGGAGCTGAAGGGAGAGAAATGAAACAAGAGCCCATTATAATAAAATCCACTTAACCCTTTCAGTCACAAATCCCTTTTTCTCTAGCACCCGGAGGCAAAGAAGGCAATCAAACTGGAGAATAAGTGACACAGTCAAATTATTATGATCTATGTTGGAATCAAATAGGTCAGTTACTAGGCCTGCGAGGTATATTTTCGTTTGAAGGGACTATTAAGATCGTGTGACAACGATCAAAAGAAGTGATACACTTTCTGGGGTTCTCAAAACTAATCAGCATGGGGTCAGGTCAGCAAGAACTGGCTGGAGTGGTTGGTGACACTGCTTGACCCTTAATACAATATATTATCACTCATTGAAGACTTGGGTTCCAAATCATGGGAAATTTCATATGCAGTAAAGGTTAGGTCCTAAAAACATTATTAAATTACAATACATATATGTGAGAGCAATTTTATTTTCGTTATTTGGGTAATTTCAAAAATTACTGAGGCTCAAGTAGAAAACTGTATGAGGCAGCGGCCTGGGCTGAAATAAGAATGGGTTGAGAGGGGTGGGGAGATGTCTCAGTGGAGAAGCCATAAGACCACACGTGTAAACAGAGAGAGAGAGAGAGAGAGAGAGAGAGAGAGAGAGAGAGAGAAACAGAGAGAATGGGTTGACGTTGAATAACAGTTATAGATTATAGAATTAACTATGTTCCATGGTGGATATAGTTAAATGAACCGTTAAAAAAAGTACTTGTAAAACATTCATTGGATGCCGGGTGTGGTGGTGCATTCCTTTCATCCTAGCACTCGGGAGGCAGAGGCAGGCGGGTCTTTGTGAGTTCAAGGCCAGCCTGGTCTATAGAGTGAGTACCAGGACAGCTGGGGCTACAGGGAGACCCTGTCTCGAAAAGACAAAAACAAAAAAACTTATTCATTGGGTATGTGTATATGCTTACACACCCAGGCTACAAGTGTGAAGGTCGGAAGTCAGCTTGGAGGAGTCAATTCTCTCCTTCTACCATGTGGAACTTGGGAATCAATCTCAGGTCATCAGGTTGGTCAGCAAGCACTTTTACCTACTGAGGCAGCTTGCTGGCCTAACAAGAACTTCTATGTCATAGAATAAATCAATGAATTTACTAAATATATTTGATAAGGACATCAGAGAGTCAAGTTACAGCAAATTTAGGAAATCTCTGCTGTAGGATCGTATGCTACCTGATGACATTCTTAGCTTTAGTGCTGGTGGAAGCTAATAGTCTGCTAAGATAAAACACCAGAGGTTTACCTAATGGTCAAAAAGATGTTAGGTCAGATACAGAGGTTGAAGACAAATGTCTATTAAAAGGAGCAAAAGCTAGCTCACAATAATTTGGGCTTTTATCCTACAACATTCCAATGTTCTACAATCACAAAGTTCTAATCTGTTAGTCTACATGATCCTAACAGCTGCCTCTCTTACATGCCTGCATCCCATCACAAATATCCTGAACCAGTGTGCACTTGTCTACAGATTTCTTTCCAGTGCCCATCCTCAAGGAAACCTCACTGAACCTTCCTTTTGGCTGCTATAGTATGCTGTGATAATCTCCCCATAAAATCATGACTACCTGCATTTCCTCAGACTCTAACATCTACATAATAACTTATGCCCATTTCTTTTGCTTCTAGAATAATGGCTATTACTGAGCACATAGGGAGTTTTTGCCATAAAAGAATAAAGAAAGAGCAAATGTTTGAAGGGACTCTAAACATTTAGAATGTCAGATATTCCAAATTGGAGAGAATAACAACAACAACAACAACAACAGCAGCAGCAGCAGAAGGACTGGGTCAAAGAACTGACTGAAGTGGTGAACCTCTGCTTGAAACAGTAAACTTCTGCATCAAAAATTGTAAAAGAGACTGAGAAAAAGATGAAAGACATATTTGGCAGAATTCACAAGCTCTGGTGGGGTAGGGGGGCAAGGAAGGGGGCATGAGTCTAGATTTGATTGGAAATTTTGTATGAAATGCACAAAGCTTCAATAAAGATTGGCTTAAAAAAAGAATGTCCAAAAAAAAAAAAAAAAGCCGGGCGTGGTGGCACATGCCTTTAATCCTAGCACTTGAAAGGCAGAAGCAGGTGGATCTTTGTGAGTTCAAAGCCAGCCTGGTCTACAGAGTGAGTTTCAGGACAGCTGGGGCTACAGGGAGGACTCCTGAACCCCTCGCAAAAGACCAAAAAAAAAAAAAAAAAAAAAAAAAGAATGTCACATATTCACAGAGGAAATAACAGAACAAATTTCACATTTGGATTCAGGTTACTTACCTTTCTGTCAGGAAAATCCATTCCTTAATCTGAGTAACAGATGGGAACAAATACTCTCACTTTAATTAATTAATTAATTAAGTAATTTTTAGTCTTTTTGTGACATTGGTTATCTTTAAGTGTCAAGAAATTGAGACCATATAATAGAGAAACACTAGTTCAAATATATCTGTTTTATCTCAGTGAGAGTGGCAAGGGTCTCGTCTCCAACTTCTTTCACTATCCTGATTTGGGGCACTCTTTTAGCTCTCATCCCAGCTTGGTGTGGCACAGTGATGGTCCCAGTGGGTATGTCCTTCCTTTCCCCCACTCATCTCTCGGCACTGGATCACCTACGTTAAGTTCAGCAAGCCAATCATTTATTGTGACCTGATGCTACCCTCCCTCACATATCTAATGACTTTGTCCCAGCTGCTTATCAGCTGAAGGATAAGCCTCTGAGACCAGCATCTGCCATTCCTTCTCAGAATCATCAAACCAAGTCATCTAATAGAAAGTGAGTCACCCATAGCTACAGTTCAATGATCTTAACGTTCTACATGGGGTGGGGGGAGAAGATTGTAAGGATGGAAATTCCAGAATTTTGCATAGACTGACTTTATATAGGACAGCACAGAGAGCTCCATCCCTAACTCTTGATGGGCATTAAGAGAACGCTTCAAGCTCCATGAAAAGTCATGTCCTTGTATAGATAGATATGCAGAAGGCAGAGGGTTGGCTGCCCAGTGGTCAAGAGAAGCCCAGGCAGAGGCACAGTCACTTGTTCTCTGCAAGGGTGAGTGCATGCATAAGGGGCATCTGCAACCCCGAACCAATCAGAAGAAAGGGGCAGCTTTAATGTATTAGGTCACACACAGATCTATAATATTGGAGGGCTTATTGTGTCAGGGAGCTTCTGTACAAAGTCTGACTAACCACTGGTTGAATAATAAATAAACTCCTCTGACCCAGGGCAATTGCAGGGACTCTAAGACTAGGAACAAACCACACTGAATTCTGAAGATCTAGACTGTGCACTTGCCCAAGTCTGCAGTCTCTAAGGCAGGCCAAAAAGCACACCCTGAACCACTTGTTTCTGGCTCAGTGTGGACCATATAAACTCCATGAACCATGAATGCAGTTCTTAAGACACATTCACATCTACTAGTAAAAGGCAAAAATCCAAGTGGCTAAGGTGGCTCAAGTAAGGTGCAAACTTGTGATGACTTTAGGTGACCTGTAAAAAGCTAAAAGATAAAAGCAAAGTCTGAGCAAAAACTGCACAGACTGAGCACTATAGGGAAAACAGATCTTACAAACAACGTCAAGTAAGTCAATTTTAAAAAAAGACCAAAAAAGAAAAGACCAAAATAATAAATAAATAAAAATAAAAATAAGTAGAACTGCCTTGTTTTCTAGCCGAGTCTGTGGGGAGATCCAGTTTGAACTAGGGGCTAGTTCTCAGCTAGCACCCCTCAGGGCACCATGTGAGAGTCATGGGATTCCTCTGACCCCTCCCCAAGAGGGAGAAAGCAATGTGGCCTAGGCAGAGCAACAGTATGCAGTGGCCTGGAATTGGGGGTCTGTGATTGGCTCTGGGAACTGACGTCATTTTGCTTATAAAAGCAAGTCGTAGCAGGCAATAAAGAGAATTCTCCATTACCATCATTACACAGAATTCCCGGCGGTTATTTTTTGTGCTCATACAGGCCAAAGCAGGCCTGAATTTCGAGTGGCCAGTGGGTTGGACAGTGGTCCATCAGACCACAACCTGGATAGCTGGGGTGGGGCTGGAAGGAGATCTATCAGATCGCCAGCTGTGACGTGAATTGTGAGTGAATGTAGACTGAAGATAGGCAGTCAGCCATCAGCCTGAAATTCCTGTCCAGAGACCAGCAGTCTTTGGGCAGGTGGAAAAGCACGGCCAAGACAGGAAACATTCCGTTCTCCCAGGCTAAAGAC
This sequence comes from Rhizomys pruinosus, assembly GCA_009823505.1. Lineage (NCBI taxonomy): Eukaryota > Metazoa > Chordata > Mammalia > Rodentia > Spalacidae > Rhizomys > Rhizomys pruinosus. Next base: position 3,069,084 of record VZQC01014540.1, read on the forward strand.
CTGAGTTGGAAGTACCTCTCAGGTTGGGTTATGGAAGTAACTGACTGACCTCTGTGTCCGAGGGGTCAGTTCCCCACAGTGCCTGCAAGGCAGCGGGCACTGTGCTCCCCTTCCCTTAGCAGCAGGACCGCGATGTACCTGTTCATAGCAAGAGAAGCTCCCACACCAGTCTAGTTTGGTGTCTCCCCATAAGACAATAGGTGACAAGCTCTAGCAACTCACGTGTCCTAGCTGTGGCTCATCCTGGGCTAACGAGGTAGAGCAGAGGGAAAATCCTGGCGTTTCTGCATTGAGAGGGGAGCAGGCCATGGTCCTTCCACCAATTGGCTGTCCACGGTGAATGCCATGCTGGGCATGGCCTCCGGGGCCTGGTATATTTACTACTGTTTGTTTTGGTGAACAGACAAATGATGTGCTTAGCAATGAAATCCGAAAGAGGATCTCACGTCGCCATGGTGCACAATGCCCCTGGGAGACGGGAGATTCATAGTTGACTCTCAGGTATGAACTCCAGGTTTTGCAGATGATGATGCAAGATTACTCCAGCTGGAAACCTGAGGAAATCAAAGTTGGTACAGCTATCTGTCCAGGATGGAAGCTCTGGATGCCAGCTGTGCCTCTGAAACCCTGTTTCATGCTGAAGGCCTACATCCCTAGTCTAATTTCTTCTTGTTAGATCTGAGAAACACTGACACTCATTTTAAAGTGCACACAAGGTCCTCATTGATACCCTGATGGGTGGACATGAGACAGCCTGCTATGGAACAGGGGTCTTTGTTCAGAGTACCTCTGTCATCCGGTGGCCCTGAGTGACCGAGCTAGTCACTGTGGTCAAATCGAGAGCTCTCAGAGACAACAGCAGTCAACAACCAAAGATATAACTCAGCCCCTGGAAATATCTCCAATAACCATCCAGGCCACATGTCTCCCCTCAGATCAGAAGATGAAACGTGCCAAGCACTTCCTGGAATTGAAGAGCTTTAGGGACAAAGATAACACATTGGAGAGTACTCTGGGATGGAGCTGAGCAGATGTTGGTAGTGCAGCCTTCAGGTTATCTGATTCAGCAGGCCTAGATTCCATCAGCCAAACTTTCTGTAGGGTCCAAAGTGTTTATAGAGCTGGTATCTGAAAGGTCATTCTCCAATCATTTCTTACAGGCAGTTTCCAAATACTGCCTAAGTCCACATTATCTCCCAGTAGCGCTTCTTCAGAACTGAGGTGGGGTGAGGCTGGTAAATCTTAGCAGAACTGGGGTCAGAAGGCTACAGTCTGGATGGATCTAGATGAGGACTAGCCAGTGGCTGAATGAGTAATCTGGAGGCTGAGGAGGGGGCTCAGCTAATCAAGTGCTTGTTGCACAGACTGCAGACCTGAAGTCAAATCCACACACAGAAAAAAAAAAAAAAAATCCCGGTGTGGCAGCACCTGCCTGTAGTGCAAGCACTGGGGAGGCAGGGACGGGTGGATGCCTGAGCCTTGCTGGCCGGTCAGACTAAGTGAATCGGTGAGGTGCAGGTCCCAGTGAGAGATGCTGCCTCAGACCTCAGGGTGAACAGCAGCTGAACATCCGAGATTGACCTCTGGTCTCCACACGGGAAGCATACATGTACACACATACTCACAGACACTTTTACATGCAAATAAAATAAAACATATAGGCAACCTTGGAAATTAAAGTCTGATTTTAAGTTTAGTGTTTCCAAAAAAAAAAAAAAAATGGAGAAGCCAGGGAGAGCAGGTATTTGTAACACTTTTTCTTTCGTTTCTATTCTCTATTGTTTGTAATGTTCCCCCCTCCTCCTACAAGTTAAAATGCTTTGGAGAAAGCACCCTGCACTCTATTCAATACATGTTCGGGGTCTATTTTACTGTGCTTCACCTGCTCTTTGGACTCGTTGAACACATGACAGAATAAGACAAGGTCGTTCTAACACACGGCTGTAGTGCGGCCCTGCCTGCCGGCTGTCTGTCTTCCTAGCATTTGGCTTTGGCGAGAAGCACTCTCTGCTACTGAAACATTCAAGGGCATGCTTCTGACACAGTGGTGTCTAGAAGTCAAGATAGGCAGCTTGGGGCGAGAAAGCTGCTGCAGAAGGGGTCGGCAGCTGCTTAAATGAGAACTGACGACCCAGCGCTGACTTGGTGGAAGGCTCTACAGGGTGGAACATCAGAACCTCCTCGCTAGAAAAAGAAACGGGTTTCTGTCAGTTTTGCTTTGGGGCACCTTCTTTGTTGTCCTTAGCAAAATGTCTTTTTCTTTTAAAGAAAAAGTGCTTTGGTTGTTAAAATGATTTATCAAAAGCAGATACCCCATTTTAATGTAAAAAGTGACCTAAACATGGGTCATGTTGTATGTGGTATAGAAGATGAGAAAGACGTTTCATGTCAGTCTCTTTCCCACCAACTTAACACAAAGCTATAGCTATTACTGGGTGGAATTTATGTCATAGGAAACTTTTGGCATTGCTGGAGTTCAGGACACATTATTAAAGTCTTTATCTTTCAGCTAAGGCTCGATGGCATACCACCACCTATGCGCTGTGACTTTTGAAAAATCTACCACCAGTAGCTCCCAAAGCAAGACGCCTACATTTAGAGTTAAAAGCATCTTTTAGGGGAGTGAAATGGGTGTCCAGATTTATTTCCATTTATTTTATGTAGAAAATTTAAGACTGGAGATTAGGCTTTGTTGATCTCTTGGAGGGTTGGGTATGACTTGGCTCCTCCTGTGCCATATGGAACCTACTGTGTACTGGGGGAAGAAAGAAGCCAGCTGTGGGCAGCTGACGGCACACCTGTTGGCTGCAATGTTCCAGCTTACACACTGCGGGATGCTATTAATGTGGATAGGTTCCAAAAATAATTACCCATAACTGTATAAACCCACTTTAAATGAGTGATAACCTTGCATTTTTCAAAACCCCCAAACCTCAAAGCATAGTGTAAGAAGTGCTCACACTCCTGGTATCTTCTCTCCCCTCTCTCTTCCCTTTTTCCCTTCCCTTCCCTTCCCTTCCTTCCTTCCTTCCTTCCTTCCTTCCTTCCTTCCTTCCTTCCTTCCTTCCTTCCTCCCTCCCTCCCTCCCTTCTGTCCTTTCTCTATTTCTTTTGTTTTTCTTTCTTGTTTGTTTGTTTAGAGTTTTCCTTTTTTTGAGACACAATCCCATGTATCCCAGGCTGGCCTCAAATTTACTATGTAGCCAAGGATGGCCTTAAACTCCTTACCCTCTTGGCTCTCCCTCCCAGTAGCTGAAATTAAAGGTAAGTGCTACCATGCCCAGCAATCCTGATCTTCATTTTAGCCCTGGATTCTGGAGATGGCCAGAAGTCCCAGGGGCTTATGGTTCTTCCAGAGCTGAGTTCTAAGCACACAGCAACTTCCATGAGTCTGTACTCCCCTCCTTGTCTTCTACTTTTAGAACAGAAATAATAGCAGCCCACAAACATTTTGCATTTTAGTTGTTGTGGAGAGCCTTCCATACCACTACATGAAGACACTCTGTTCTGTGTTCCTTCTTGTGGCTATATACTATTCCCATGTGTAGATCCATGACTGACTTATCAGTCTCCACATGATATATATATATATATATATATAATACATACAAATATAAGGTGTCTATCTATTATACACTACCGTAACATATATATATGATTATACAGTAACATATTCTATACTTCAGTACATACTTACTCGTAAACATATCTATTACTACAGTAAACATATATATGTTACTGTAATATATATGTAGTCTTTGGCTATTGTAAAAAACACTACATTGAATAATCATATCTTATGTGCCATTTTTTTCTACACATGCTTGCACAGCTGCTGCATAATTAAATTCTAAAGAGGTCGAATACCTGGATCAAAAAAGTATGTGCATTTGTAATTTTTGAAAGATAGTGCCAAATTATCTTCATAAATGTTGTAACAATTTACATTCCCACCAGCAAGGTGTGAGAATGTCTGTTTCCCCAGCTTTGCCAACAATAAACACCTTGCATAATTGAGCTCCAGTTGAAAAATGAGTGCCATGATTTAGTAAGATGGGCCAAGAATCAATTTATTTTATTTGGCTCTGTCTTTCTTTGTGAGGTACACATTTCCTTACAATGATACCCTTAAAACTCTATTGAAATGGTGTCATTAAGGTCAAACCCTTAGATCCCTGAATGACAAAAAATGAGCTCGAAGTCTTCAAAATAGATGAATGCTATTCAACCACAGTTTCTACTATAGTCTGCCACTTATTTCACCAATAAAACAATATTTTAGTACTTTATTTTTATCATATCCCTTAAATTTCTATTTTATGTAAGCTTTATTTGTATATACTATGCAAATACAGATATATTATATTTTATATCTAACATATTTTTAGGATATTAATTTTAAAGTTGTTCAATATTTAGTGTTGATGAACAACTGGTCAAAAACATTTTGAAGACTACTGGTCTATTTTTATAAATGAGTTAGAAAACTAACAGGACTTAAAATTAACATATATTTAAAACATGTAACTATTTCCTCCAAAAAAATTTTCCACATAATTGGAGGACCAAGCTGCTTACGATCTGAAAGATCTCACCTCAATTGGGCTTGAAAATATATATATATATATATATATATATATATATAATACAGAGAGACACTAATATACATATATATTATAACATCTCCTTGAGAAAGAGTATAATGAAAAATCTACAGTTTTCATTCTTCCTAAACAGGCATTCTTCATAAAAGAAGACTGGTCACTGGAGAAGGCTTTTCATTGCCTACATCAAGACTATTTGTGGTGCTCTCAAGACAGTGCTCTTAAATGAGAAGAAAGTGTCTAGAAAGAAGTTTCCTAACAGCTGTTCTTGAAAGAACTAGACAGAGTTCTGGTGAGGACCACTACCTTCTGGGCATGACACAAAAGATGTCCTCTGGAACCATGGGCAGTCATGATTGTCCTCAGGAGACTTGCACAAGACTGGGAAAATTGGAGATCTCCCAAGACCTCCCTGAAGCCGCAGGTAGGTAGGTAGGAGCTGGTGCTCAGCAAGCAGAATTGTTGTTTGACTTAATCTAAGTTAATCTAGTTTTCTTTGGCGTTAATTTGGCTTGTAGCTGTGGGGGGCAGAGTTATCCTACCAGCTGTATATAAAGGTGCGGGTTGTGTTGAGTCTTGAGATCGGAGATCTCCCAAAAACCTCCTGAAGCTCAGGTAGTAGGAGCTGGGTGCTCAGTAGGCTGATTCTTGTTTGACTAATCTAGTTAATCTAGTTGTGTCTTTGGCTTAATTGGCTTTTGTGGCGGTGGGGGCGGAGTTATCCTCCCAGCTGGTATCAAAGGTGGGGTTGTGTGAATCTTGAGATCATGAGATTCCCAAGACCACCTGAAACACATGTCTCGTCCCTGTCCCCACTCCATCCCCCCATCCCCATCCATCCCCCCATCCCCGTCTGTCGCCCCATCCCTGTCCATCCCCAAACCATCCCCCCACCCCCGCCCCCACCCCCCCACTGAGATTACAAAAGGCACTGAAGGAGCAAGCAAGCAAGCCTTCAAACACAGTGAAGAGGCATTTGGACTCCCATTGGAATCACAGGCAAGGAGAAGCCCATTCCAGGAACAAGAAGAAGAGACAACTATGGAAAGGTCTGGATAATCCCACCAAGCCAAGCCTACCAACCCTATAGAAGATTCCTACAGTGGGATCCCCTGGGGATGGCCCAGGACACAAATATCAGAAACAAATCATGAAACAATACTTAAAGAAATGCAGATTAAATAAAGAGCAAATCAAAGAATTAAGAAAAGAGAACAAAAGATCTCAAGAAAGGAAGTGGAAACACTGAAATGATCCCAATGTTGAGGGGCTGGAGAGATGGCCATAGCAGTTAAGAGCACCGACTGCTCTTGACAGAGACCCTGGTTCGATCCCCAGCACCCACATGGCAGCCTGAGAACGTGTCTGAAACTCCCATTCCAGGAGAACTCCAGCTCCAAGGGGAATCCGAGACCCTCTTCTTGACCTCCCGGCATTGCAATGACACGGGTGCACAGACACTACATGCAGACAGTACATTGCATACACATACAGAAAAAAAAATAAAATAAAAAAAAATGTAAAAAAAAGAAAGAAGGATCCCATGTTGAAAAAGATAAGGAAACCAACCCAGTGACAAAGATCTACAGAAAGGTATTGAGAAGCGCCAAAAGGAAGTGGAAATACTAAATAAATCAGAAGAGGAAATGAAAAAGAAAATTAAACACCATCAAATCAAGAGGAGACGTGGAAAAAGCCTCAGAAGCAGAATGGAGGAAGCAGAACAAAAATAATCAGCCTGGAAGATAGCACAGAACAACTAAAACCTCAACGTAAAGATATGAAAAATTTTAAAATACCACAAAAGTGGAACAACCAGGAACTGTGGGACATAGGAAAAGATCAAACCTCCGCATCATAGGAGAGAGAAAGAAAATCCCAAAGAATGGTATTATCAGATCTCTCAACACAACTAATAGATGAAATTTCCCCCCAAACTAAAAAAAGGACAACACCAAACAAATACAAAAGCACACATAGAATCCTCAGGACAGACACAAGATCAGAAAGGAAAACTCTCCACACCAATCAAGTAATTAAAATAAGCTAGACACCCAAAAAAAGATAGAATCTTAAAGCCAAGAGAGAAAAACAACAAGCTGACCTATAAGGGAAACCTTCATAATTTACAAAACTTGACTTTTCAGTGCAAACTATGAAAGCAAGAAGAACGTGAAGCAAAGATTATCCCAGTCGTTAAAGGACAATAGAATGCAACCAGGTTACTGTACCAGCAAAATGTCATATTATAGTAAGGAGATAGGAAGAAACCTTCCGTGACACTAAACAAGATGACAAGAATTACAATGCTCCACGAAACCAACCCTTCAGACAAAACTTGAAAGCAAAATCAATAAGAACAGAAAAAAGAGCAACCATCCCCCAGGCACCTAGAAAGAGTACAATGCAATAAAAGCCATAACTGCAGAAGCAAAAACTTAAACCCAAAAACTTGCCCAAATGATAATAAGCAAAAGGACAGCCAACACAAAACTAATCAGTCATAACCTTAATAATATCAATGGACTGAATCCCCAATCAAAGACATAGATTGGCGGATTGGACTAGGAAACAGAACCCATCTGTATGACTGTTACAAGAAATCACATCTTACCTTCAAGGACAGGCACAACCTTAAAGTGCAAAGGATGGAAAAAAATTATTCCAAGCAAATGGTTACAAAACAGAAAGCAGGATTGCTATTTTTAATAAAGACAAAATAGACTTCAAAGGTAAAAAAATCAGAGAGCAAACAAAAAGGCCACATACATTTTTTATCAAAGGGAACAATTCACCAAGAAGATTTCACAATTATGAATATATAGTGCACCAAAATCTGGTGCACCAAACATTTACTGAAGACAAATTCTCCAAGACCACAAGTCACACACTAATCCCAGTTAACACTATAGCTAGGGGCACTTCAATACCCACTGAGTTGCTTTGCGACAAGCCAACAGATGACCAAAGAATAAACAGAGAGACTATCTGAAGCTTGAACATATAATACACCAAATGACCTCATAGGAAACCTTTTACCCCAGGAACTTATTCCACCCTAATACCGGAGAATACGCTTCTTCTACTCAGCACCCCACAGAACATTCTCCAAAATACAAACCACATACTGGGGACACAGAAGAAACTGCCACCAAATACAAAAACGTTGAAATAATTTCATGCATTCATCAGACCACCAGTGCAATATAAGCTCTAACATAACTACCAGGATAAGCCCTACTATCTACAAGAACACTATGGGACTAAACAACACACTCTTTAATAATGTAATGGCGTCATAGGGGTAAGAGACTAAAGAAAGGAAATAAAAGCATTCCTGCGACTGAATAAAGACAACAAAACTATTGGGATACCTTAAAAGCAGTCCTAAGAGGCGAAGTTTATAGCCCTGGGTGCCTACATTAAAAACAAAAAGAGCCAAGTAATGACTAACACTGCAGCTAAAAGATCACTTGAAATCAACAACAAATGCACCCAAATGCAGACAGACAGGAAGAAATAACAAAATCAGAGCAGAAATCAATGAAATAGAAACAACGAAAACATACAAAAACTCAATGAATCCAAAAAGTGTGGTTCTTTGAGAGAAGAAACAAGATAGACCAACCTCTAGCCCATTTTAACCAAAAGAAAAAAGGAACAACTCCAAATCAATACAATCCATGATGAAAAGGGAATATCACAACAGAAACAAGGAAAAGATTCAGACAATTAAAGAGGAATACTTCAAAACCTAGCTCTACCAATTTGGAAAACCTAGAAGAAATGGATGAATATCTGAAATCCTGGGAATCACCAAAGCTCAACCAAGAAGAGATCCACAGCTTAAACAGACCCATAATATATGAAGAAATTGAAGATGTAAAAAGAAACCTCCCAACTAAAAAATGCCCAGACCCAGATGGTTTCACTACAGAATTCTAGAAAACATGTCAAAAAGACCTACAACCATTATTACTGAAATTGTTTAGAAGGATACAAACAGAGGGAATTCTCCCAAATTCCTTCTATGAAGCCAGCATCACTCTATTACCAAAACCAGGCAAAGATACAACTAAAAAGGAGAATTATAGACCCATCTCCCTAATGAACACAGATGCCAAAATTCTGAACAGGATACTGGCAAATCACATACAGATTCACATCAAGAAGATCATCCATCATGACCAAGTTGGATTCATACCAGAGATGCAGGGATGGTCCAACATATGAAAATCAATAAACATCATCAAGCACATAAATGGAATGAAAGACAAAAACCACACCATCATCTCAATTGACGCTGAAAAAGCCTTTGACAAAATCCAGCATCCTTTCATGCTTAAAGTCCTAGAGGGAATTTGATTGGAGGGATCATTCCTCAATGTAATCAAAGCCATATACAGGAATCCCACAGCCAATATCATCCTAAATGGGGAAATGACAGAAACATTCCCTTTAAAGGTAGGAACTCCGCAAGGCTGCCCTTTGTCACCACTCCTCTCTCTGCTTCTAACATGTACCTGAAGGTGTGAGTGCTTAGCTCTCTAATCCAGCTACCTCTGCCACTAGGGACACTTTCCCCTCTGGAACTTTAAGCCAAATAAACCCTTCCTTGTATGAGTTCCCTTGGTCATAGTGTTTTATTACAGCAACAGAAAAATAAGTAACAGACCCTGATTGCTTTCAATAGTTACTATTCTGTATAATGGTATTATGTAGTATATGTGGTTTCACATTCAATATCTTGCCTTCAATGAACTGCCATTCCATATTTCCCTCGTCATTGGGAGCACTCCCCAAATGCAATTTTGATAAATATTTTATAACTTATGGCATGGCTGAATCTTGTTTTAACTAAATCACCACTGTTCTATTGCTGTCCATTTCTGTTCCTAATGTTCTATTCCCATTCCTGTGAACATGTTGGTACAACAAATCTTTGTCCAAATTTAGGTGGATTCCTTGAGAGGTGGTTTGGAAGGTTGACTTGCTATGGTGATGGCTCCGGATGCACAGACGTTCTACATGTCTGCACATCTTGGCTTGCCACACCCACACTAGGACTTACTCCCTGACTGAGGAAAAAGATGACCCCACTCTTGCATCTAACTAATTAACCTATTTTTTTTTTTTTTGAGACAGGGTCACACTGGCCTTCAACTCACCATGAATCCCAGGCTGGTCTTGAACTCTTGATCTTCCTGCTATAAATCTTGATCTTCTCTCTCAAATCATGGAATTGAATTTATGACATGTCCCATGATGCCCAATACGGATTGAATATTTTTGTTTATTTTCTTTTTTTTCTTCTTTCCACTCAGACTGTGCTTTCTCCCTCTGACTCTGCTGGTAGCAAAGCAGAACGATCATCAATAGCTAGAGATCTGCTTTACAGCAACTCTCAAGCCAACTTCACGCTCAGGAGAAAACACTACAACTCTTCCTTGTGGTTTCTGGTACTCTACACAGTCAGAGAAACTTCTCTAGTAACAAACTATAGAAATGATCCCTGAAAGTATAGTCCTAAGTGTTTTTTTTTTTTTTTGGTCTTTTCGAGACAGGGTCTCCCTGTAGCCCCAGCTGGCCTGAAACTCTCTCTGTAGACCAGGCTGGCCTTGAACTCACTAAGATCCGCCTGCCTCTGCCTCCCAAGTGCTAGGATTAAAGGCGTGTGCCACCATGCCTGGCCCCTTTTTTTAAGTTTAAAATATTTTATTTATTTGTTTTTATTTTATGCATATGAATGTATTGCCTGCATGTATTTAAGTGTACCCAGTATCTAGCAATGCCCACAGAGGCCAGAAAATGCCATAGGAACCCCTGGAACTGGAGTTATGGACAGTTGTTAGCTGTCACGTGGGCGCTGGGAAACAAATCTGGATTTTCTGAAAGAGTAGCCAGTGTTCTTAACAGCTAAGTCACTCCTCCAGCCCCATTTAAAAATATTTTATCTATTGCTTTTACTTTATGTGTTATATTTTTTCAATGATTTTTTTTTTATTTTTTTGAGACAGTGTCTCCCTATAGCCCCAGCTGTCCTGGAGCTCACTTTGTAGACCAGGCTGGTCTTGAACTCATAGGGATCAGCTTGCCTCTGCCTCACAAGTGCTAGGATTAAAGGCGTGCACCACCCTGCCCAGCCTTTCAATGATTTTTTTTATTTATTATTTTTTATGTGTATGAGAGTACTGTCTGCATGTAGGTTGGTGCACCCATGTCGTGCAATGCAGTGGAGGTCAGAAGAGGGCATCGGATTCCCCTGGAACTGGAGTTAAAAAGGGTTCTTAGCCGCCATGTGGGTGCTGGGGATCGAACCCAGGTCCTCTGCAAGAGCAGTCGGCTCTCTTAACTGCTGAGCCATCTCTCCAGCCCTCAATAATTTTTATACAATAAAAAAATATATTCTCATGATGGGAAAAGTGCAAAATGGAAGGGCATAAATAAAAATCATTTGCAATTGCATAACTAAGGAAGATCTTATTATTATTCTTATCCTTTGTTATTTAAATCTTTTGTCAAAAAAGCTAATATTGGCCACACCTTTAATGCCAGCACTTGGAAGGCAGAGGCAGGCAAATCTTTAATGAGTTCAAAGCTAGCCTGGTTACATAGTGAGTTCAGATCAGCCAGGGCTACTTAGTGAGGTCCCACCTCAAACAAACTAACAAATTAAATAACTAACCAAAAAAAAAAAAAAACCCAACTAAGTAACATCTACTCTATCAGCGTGAGTCATTATAGTATATATAATTTTGGAACCTGTTTTTCTTTATTTTTTTTCCTTTCCTTGAAAATAAGACTTAAAAATCCCCCAAACCCTAAACAGTCATAAAATTTCTTATGCATTAGGTGCATTATAATTTATTTAAGCATTCATACTTTGTTAACAATCAGGGTCTGATTTTTTTAAAGAGATTAAAGATCCATGACATTTATTAAAACTCATGCTACAGTGTTATACTTGTAGGAAAAAAGATTAGACATTCCAAGTAAGAGTTATCAAATATAAAAGCTAAAAAAATTGGAATAAATATTGTAGAGTACAGAAGCTTGAATTAACCATGCGCCACTTATTTAGGAAATGTTCAATTTGGAAAAGGCTCTTTGCATTCATAATATAATTTACTTCAACAAACATAGGATCCTTTCCTTCTATTCTCGCAAGTGGTATTAAAAATGAAATCTGTCAGAGAAGAAGGGAGTCTGCTATGTACAGTCTCAAAAGACTGGAAAGAGTGAAGGGAGTGAAGTCAGATCTGGGCTGGATATTTTTTGTGGGTTTTACTTTTATTTTTTTACTTCTTATTAATTTTATCTTTTCAGCTTTAAAGACTCCTGAGAGATTATTTTGCTTTTCATGCCTAGATTTTGGTTTTTTTTAATCTTAAAAATCCTTGTGTTGGTAGAATCGTTTTTCATCACCATAAAAATCAGATTCATAATTTTAGCAACAGGAACATCATTAAGTGCCCTTGGCAGGGTGAGCTTTGGGGAGGGCAAGGTGGGGACAGAGAGAGTGAGAAATGCCCCAGGCCCCTCACACGTACCATGTATAGAAATTGGAGGGGAGGCGGCTGTGGCCTCCTGCTGCCCAGCTGCCCCTGCCAGAGCTGCCGCCACCCCCGCTTCTTGGTATATAGAAGTTTGTCCATTTGTAAATTCTGGATTTCGTTTTTTCCTGCCTTCCACCCCTTACACACATGATGGACCATTTCTCTTTTTCTTTTACCCGTTTCTTTTTTAACTAGGGGGAAAGAAAGCGGTTTATTTTTTTTATTGTGGTATTAAATACTGCATTCCTTTCTATGAGGCAACTTGATTGTAAACTTCATGCAACTATAGACTGGAAAAAAATGAGCCTTGCCGAAGTCTCCCCTCTTTCTCAACACACGACCCATCCATAGCATCACGCAGCTCACCTCCACCACCAGCGCTTGTTAATGTATTTTTCTGTTAGCTGCTTTACATATGATGTCTTAGTGCTTTCGCAAGTTCAATTTGTTACTTCCTGTATGAAAGATTGGGGGGGATAATAAATGTTGTGCCCTTAGCTTTTTCAGTAACAACACCCTTCTGTAAATACCCGCTACCATATTTAGCCATTTGTAATTAAATTATGATATTACCTTGCTACAGAGGAAACAATATTTATAAAGAATGTTTCTTAACTATAAATATGTACAATTGTGGGCAAAAACTGTTTCAGATTTTTATTTGAAGTTTTTAAGTGGTTTGATCATTTCTTGTGATATGTTTTGAGAGTAATGCATACAGTATAATAAAATGTGTTGAAACTGCAAAAAAAAATGACAGCTGGTGCTGTCGCTTATCAAAATACATAAGACGGGCTGAAGACATGGCTCAGTGATAAAGAGCACTGACTGCTCTTGCAGAGGACCCAGGTTCAATTTCCAACACCCACAAGGTGGCTAATAACTATTTTTAACTCCAGTTTCAGGGATCTGATGCTTTCTTCTGACCTTCTTCCCCATTCCATGACATGAGTGCACCGACCCACATGCAAGCAATACATTCATACACAAAATTAAAATTATAAAAAATACATAAGACAATCAAAGTTTTACGTAAAGCCACCCCGTATATTAACTTGTTCCTCCCAAAATATTTTTGTTCTTTCTTTTACCTTTTTGGCCTTTTTAAAAAAATGTGGTTAGAAATATGTACAGCATTTTCTTTATTATATGAACATTCTTGCAAAAAGGAAAAAAGAATTTTATAACTAGACCACATAAAACACGAGACAATGTCAGAAGCTTAGAGCTGTGTGATTCCCACCTCCAAATAAAGCACCAAAAATGCCAGTCAAACCCTTGTTGTCCCACTCTGTTCTTCACATTTAACCTCCTGTTTTCTCTAAGTAGTCCATTCACCAAAAGGAAGTAGAAAACAAAGCCCACTCTGCAATAAGACTTTTAGAACAGAGCTTCAGGGAAACACTTCAAAGATGGTTAAACCAGATCAGTCAGTCTTTGGTCAAAACAAGGAGGAGACATTTTAATGCAAACCTTGGTGTGGTTAGCAATCTTTATAATTAGTAGTTTCTGGATAGGAGATAGGATCTGGGCGATAAGGAACAATAAGGGAAGAAAAAAATCAAAGCCAGAGTATGATTTTCTTGACTCCATAAACAATTATTTAAATATCTGTTTTTCAAGAGGCTGTACAATGCATATCTCTGAATAGGACACCTGTTTCAAACTTCTGCCTCCCAAGGCTCAGGGCTCATTGCAGAAGAGGGGGCAGATAGATCATAAGAGGTAGAGATGGTGGGTGACCACAAGGAAACAGACGGTCAGTTGTATGAACTCACCGCCATGGTGAAAGCACACGCAAGTCCCATGCAAGCTTAAACCAGACAAAAATCCCAGCAAAGACATGAGGAAGTGGTAAGAAACCCCAACCCAGCCTAAGGAAATGGTGGCAACTAATGGCTTCTGGAAAGTCTCATTCAAGGATGGGATTCTTGTTAGATTAAACTCCCCATGTAGGTAATGGGAATCAAACTGGGTCCTCGGTAAAAGCAACCAGTGCTCCTAATCACCGAGCCATCTCTCCAGCACCCCTAATGTGTTTTATGTAACTGTTCTAAATAGTCTGCATTTTCTACGCTATAACAGAAATGAACTCCTGGATGACTGTCAGATGCTAGACCACTTAACAGAAAACCAAAGTTAAAAATAAATGCTCTCTCAGCTCATCGTACCTCTTCTGTCATGGTGTCCTTTAAATTCCATGTCTTCCATAGAGCCCACCACTCTAGTCAGGGACAGGTAGGCCTGGGTGAGGACAATGACTGTAGCTGAGACACAAGCAGAGAACTCTCCATAAAATCTCAAAGTCAGAACTGTTTGCCAGCTCCTCTCCTGGGTAACACTTATTTTTTCCAACAACATATGCATCCCTTTCTCCAGTCCCAAGACCATAAACAATTTGAGTCTATTTTAATATACATATACAGAAAAATGCGTACTACGTGATTGCTACATATCTTACAGCTCTAAGTTGTCGACTAATTGTAGACAGAGAATATATACCTTTGGCAAAGGCCTAATATTTTTTAAAGGAGTGTATGAATGTGGCTTTTGCTGGTGTTTTTAAAAATAAATAGAAGGTTCTGGATAAACTTTACCATTACTCCGCAACATGTTTTGTTAGAAAAGCCTGTGGTAGTATCTAAAATTGTGTAAATCATCAGTTTTTAATCTGGCAGGAAGTAGATAGTGGCCCATTAAACTTTCGTAATTAAATTTTCCCTGTACTCCCCCATAGAACCATTATCTGAGTTTTCTAATTAACGCCAGAGGAGGGAGTCAATTCAGATTGATGGATCTAGAGCCATCCCCTTTCATTTTAATGACCTTTAATAAACTTTTATTACTATTGATATTGATAATTATAATACACCCTTTAATTCTGCAATGTGATTCTAAGGACCTTTTCAAAAATTGCGAAATTCACCTTTAAAGCGAGAGCAGGCAGATTTAGACTCCCAGATGTTGCGCTTTTGAGGCAGTGACTTTAAGTGAGCCAGAGGGTAGACGGGCATGGCATCCATGGGGTGCCCTCACAGAGCCACAGGGTAAAACTGTCCTGACACAGCCTGTCCTTTTACAACACAACTCCCCACCCCAAATCCAGGAAGGGCAGTCAACTGAATGGAGAGGTGGTTTGGAGAAATGATCCACAGGGAATCGGGCAGGGCTGAGTAAAGGGGTTTTGTTTGCAAATGGACCGGCACTGAGACCAAGAGGCGAGATACTAAAGGGGGTGAGCCTTTGGGCAGGAGGCTGGTTTCCCATAGGGGGTTCATGAGACCTTGACATGACTTAACACAACTCCAGGTCCTCTTGGAGCTGCCTCTCTTGTCATCGGAACTGATTTTTCCAGGCAGGAAAATGAATTTGCTGCCAGGAGCACATAGGCACTTAGAAGAACGCTTTCCTTGTTACTAGTTGTTTCAGGAGTCGAGGTTCTGACAGGATGTGTTGCCACTGCCAGGGCTTGTGGTGGGAACCTGAAACTACTACTTGTCCCACAGCTTAGGTTATTCTGATACAAAACCACAGGAAGAGTTTCTACTGGGGTGTCTTGGTTAATAACATCAAGGGTTTGAATATGATACACTAACCTAGTCAAAAAAGAAGAGGGTGAAAAAAAATGTATGCTAGAGATCGTGTGTGACTAGAAAGCACTCATTACATGTTTCCTTTTAGGAAGTTTACTGACCCTACTCTAAGACTGCTTCACAAAGCCTAAATAAAATAAAATCCAAGACTCTTTTAAATAAGCTTTTCCTTTGTTATTTTACTTTCTTCCTAGAACAGTGTGCAACATACTTAAAATAAATGTACCAGTTATCATTGTGTAACTCATAATCTCCAGTGGCCATAAAATTACTAGATATCCAAATAACTGATGGAATGTTATCTATAGAAACTTGAGCTCATATAACTTCAGCCACCTCATATTCCACAAAGGGGCCAAAAAAGCTCAGTGGAGGAAAGATAGCATCTTCAGCAAATGGTGCTGGCAGAACTGAATCACCATTTGTAGAAGAACAAAATTAAACCCCTACCTCTCACCCTGTACAAAAATCAACTCCAAGTGGATCAAAGATCTCAACCTAAACCTGAAACCCTGAAGGTGATAGAAGAAAAAGTTGGCAACAACCTACAAGACACAGGTGTAGGAAAAGACTTTCTAAATCAAACAGCAGCTGCACAGGAAATAAAGGACAACAGCTGACAACTGGGACCTCAACAAACTCAAAAAGTTTTTGTACAGCTAAAGAAACAATCAAGGAAGTGAAGAGAAAACCCACAGAGTGGGAGGAAACCTTCACCACTGATACATCTGACAGAGCATTAACATCCAGAATATATAAACTACTTAAAAAACAAAGAAGTAAGAAAACAAACGACCTACTCAAAAGAGGGAGTAAAGAGATGAACAGAGACTTCACCAGTAAGGAAGTAAAGATGGCTGAGAAACATCTTAAAAAGTGTTTAACATCATTAATAATTAAGGAAATGCAAATTAAAATAACACTAAGCTATGATCTCACTCCAATAAGACTAGCCAAGATCAAGAAAACAAAAGACACCAAATGCTGGAGAGGTTGTAGGGAAAAGGGAACACTTATCCACTGCTGGTGGGAATGTAAACTGGAACAACCACTGTGGAAAGCAGTGTGGATAACCCTTAAAAAACTCAAAATGAGCCTACCACCTGACCCAGCCATACCACTCCTGGGTATATACCCGCAAGATGAATCCTACTGCAAAGATACATGCACAGCTATGTTTATTGCAGCTCTCTTCACAATAGCAAAGACCTGGAACCAACCCAAATGCCCCTCAACTGATGACTGGATAACAAAAATGTGGTACATCTACACAATGGAGTTCTATGCAGCAGTAAAGAAAGATGACATCATGAGCTTTGCTGGTAAATGGATGGAACTCGAAGCAATTATACTAAGTAAAGTAACACAGTCCTGGGGGGGGGGGAGGTGAATGGTTCCCTCATTTGTGGATGCTAACACCAAATCCCCAGTTGGCGGGCAAACTGAGCAACTTTATTATTATATTTCATTATATCTGAAAGCAACTATGCTTTTCCAATGTGAATCTCTTAATGGGTTCTAGAATTGTCCTACCACTTGTATTCACACATTGTGATTACCATATATGGATGGAAGATATGTATTCATATTCTAAAAAAAAGAGAATGTAAAGTTACACATCTTTTTACCTGCATGCGACTTTACTGTTAAAATGTAAATCTCTAAATGTGTTTAGGAATTAACTTATAGTTTATTTTCAGAATTTATAATTTTGATTTATGTGTGGAGTGTATATATGCATATTTTGGAATAATATAAAATTAAAAGGAACAAAAAAGAGAGAGAGAAAAACCTATTCAAAGAACTGACCAAAACAGTAAATTTGTGCATAGAAAAGGTTATAAAAGACTGAGAAAAAGATGCAAGACAGGACTTAACATATATGACAGAATCCATGAGCACTGGTGGGGGGTAGGGGAGGGCATGAAGGGTGGGCATGGATGGGAAATGAGTCTAAATTTGATTAAGAAATGTTGTATGAAATGCACTCAATAAAAATTAACTTAAAAAAAAGAAAAGAAGGGGCTGGAGAGATGGGTCAGCGGTTAAGGGTGCCAACTGCTCTTGTAGAGGATGCAGGTTCAATTCCCAGCACCCACATGGCGGCTAAGGACCATTTTTAACTCCAATTCCAGGGGAATCCAATGCCCTCTTCTGACCTCCATGACATTGCATGACAAGGGTACACAAACCTACATGCAGACAGTACATTCATACACATAAAAGATAAATTTAAAAATTAAAAAAAAAGAAAAGGCAACCCTATTCTCTCAGATGTTTCTCTTCTACTTCCTGATTTCATGCTTGATATTCTGTTCTAATAGAACAAAGAGTGAGTCCTTGTTCTAGAACACAGTTCCAAGAGAATTCTGAAGGAACAGGTTCTCAGCAGTTTGAGTCTTCTCTTTGTTTAAAAATGGATGCTAAGAGGGGCTGGAGAGATATCCTAGCAGTTAAGAGCAACGACTGCTCTTGCAGAGGACCGGGGTTCGATCCCCAGCATCCACATGGTGGCTGAGAACTGTCTGTAGCTCCAATTCCAGGAGAACTCCAGTTCCAGGGGAATCCAAGACCCTCTTCTGACCTCCACGGCATTGCGCGACACGGGTGCACAAACCTACATGCAGATAGTACATTCATACACATACAAAAAAAATTAAATAAAAAAAAGAAAGATGACATCATGAACTTTGCAGGTAAATGAATGGAAGTAGAAGACATTATGCTAAGTGAAGTAACACAGTCCCAGAAAAACAAACAACAAATGATATCCCTCATCTGTGGATGCTAGCACCAAATACCTAGTAGTAAGGCAAACTGAACAATCTATCTATCTATCTATCTATCTATCTATCTATCTATCTATCTATCTATTCTTTCACCTGAAAGCAACTATACCATTATAATGTGAATACCTTAATGTGATCTAGAATTAACCTACCACTTATTTTCAGACTTTGTAATTGTGGCATTTGGGGGGGTATGCATGCATACTTTAGAGTAATGTAAAATTAAAGGGAAAAATGTGAATTCCTAAACATGTTTTGGAATTAATATACAGTTTACTTTCAGACGTCATAATTTTGGTATACATGTGAAAGCATATATGCATATTTTGGAGCAATACAAATTGGAAGGAACAACAACAAAAGGATTGGGTCAAAGAACTTACTGAAACAGTAAACCTCAGCCCAAAACAATAGACCTCTGCATAGAAAAACTTTAAAAAGACTGGAAAAAAAGATGCAAGACATGTATGGCAAAATGCATGATCTCAGGTGGGGTGGGGGGGCATGGAAAGGAGAATGAATCTAAGATTGGACTAAGAAATGTGGTATGAATTGCACAAAACGTCAATAAAAAAAAACATTAAAAATGGGGAAAAAAAACCAATCAGCTAATGAGAAACAACATAGAAGCAGGACTGTGATGATAGCTCAGTTAGTAAAGCTCTGGCCACTGCTTCTCAGCCTTTTGGCTAAGATCAAGTGCACTTGCTATGAAAGCACAAGGGACTTATCCAACACCCAGCACCAACTGCGAGGAGCATAATAAAGAATATGTAAAATGAAGGAAATAGAACGTCTGCTAATGCAAAGTACAGTGTCCTAAATGGAAAATTTATTGTGTGGGATTAACAGCAGAATAGATTCTGCGGAAGGAGACTCATGAAGTTTAAAAAATTATCCAAACTGAAGAACAAGAAGAAAAAGTCAGAATAAGCAAGCTTTGCTTCAGCAGCAGAACACAAATGAACCCATGTGTAGTTGTATTCCAAGAAAGAAGAACAGTGAGGAAAAATAGGGGAGAAAATAACAGCAAAAAAAAAAAAAAAAAAAAAAAAAAAAAAATTCCGAGGTGAAAACTGTAAGACATCCATGAAAGTCAACAAACCCCAAGCAAGATAAATGCTGAATGAAATGGCAAATCTGTGAGCAGGTGCCTCATCAACACTGACAACGATGAAACTCTATTGCAAACTACACAGCTATCTCCTAAGAGAAAGTGGCCAACCTAAAATGCCACCCATCCCATAAAGTGATCTTTCCCCAATGGAAGTTGCCCGGGGGAAGTTGCCTCACCTATAATCCCAACACTAGAGAAGTAGAAGCAGGATGATCACTGCAAGTTTGAGGCCAGCATGACCTACACAGCAACTTCCAGGCCAACCAAGGATATTAGTGAGAACCTTTTGCTAAATAAATAAATAAATAAATAAATAAATAAATAAATAAATAAAAGAAATAAATAAATAAATAAAAATAAAGGAGAGAGAAGAGAGAGTCTGTGTCACTCCTGAACACTTGACATTAAAAATAGTCTTTGTAATGAAATAAAGATTACAGAGCTACATATTATATAAAATGTGTAAGTGTTGTATATGCAAAAAACAAATTTTCATCAAAAAACAAAAACATCCTTTCCTTAGTCTACAACTATTATAACATAGTACAGACTGGGTTATTTTAAAACAATGCACCTTTATCTCTCCCATGTGTAGAACCCAGAAGTCTGCCATCAAGGTACCAGCAGGTCTGGTGTCTGGGGAGTGTCTGGGGACGGCTCTCCGCTTCCTCATGGCCATCTTCTCTAGCAATAATGAACACTGTATTCTCACATGGAAGAAGGGATGGAAAGACAAGGGACCTTGCTCTTTTTTTTTTTTTTTTTGTTTTATTATCTGTATGTGTATGAATGTACTGTCTGCATGCAGGTTTGTGCACCCGTGTCGTGCAATGCCGCGGAGGTCAGAAGAGGGTGTCGGATTCCCCTGGAACTGGAGTTCTCCTGGAATTGGAGTTTCAGACGGTTCTTGGCCGCCATGTGGGTGCTGGGGATCGAACCCGGGTCCTCTGTAAGAGCGGTCGGTGCTCTTAACCGCTAGGCCATCTCTCCAGCCCGGGGCCTTGCTCTTAAGGCCCAGAGTCCTTAGGGTGTTAAGCCACTACTGGCTGTGCTATTGTGACTCAGCCAGTTCTCAAAAGCCACATCTCATAATACTATTACATTATGGGTTAAATTTCAGCATGAATTTTGGGAAAAGACACTGTCATTCAAACCATATCAAAAGTCTAGCATGTACTCTTGTAGGGAAACCCAGCTTGAATTGCAGGCTAGCTTTCCAGCTGCCATGCCTCAGGGCACCACATGGCCAAGAATCTGGCTCCGCCCCAAGAAGGAGCAAGCAGCATGGCCTAGGTATGTGATACTCGGTGGAGCAAGGTGTGCAGTGGCGGGGAGTTGAGGGGCTCATGATTGGTCCTGGGAACTGATGTCATTTGACTTATAAAAGCAAGCTGTGGCAATGAGTAAATTTGAATTTCATAGTGACATCATCACGTAATTCCGGCCATTATTTTTATTAATTATTGCACGCATACAGGCTAAGGTAGGCCTGCATTTCGCTCGGGTGGCCAGTGGGTTGGAAAGAGATTCTTTTGAGGATCACCAATCTAGGTAGCTGGTGTTGTGTGGGTATTGGCTGAAGGGAGGGGATCAGCCATCAGCCTGAAATTCCTGTCCAGGCCCTAGGCAGGTAAGAAGTCATGACCAAGAATGGAACACGTATCTCATGGGTCCAGGCTAAGAGCCCAAGTTGGAATTACTGCTTGGGCTGGGCTACAGGAAGTAGCTGGCTGGTCTATGCTAGAGGCCAGCTCCCCACAGTGTCCGAAAAGAGAGTGCTGTGTCCCCATCCCCCTTAGCAGGCCTGTGTGGTCCCTGTTTGACATAAAAAGAAAAGCTTCCTACATACTCTGGATTTGAGGATTAATCAACCAAGTATTTAGATATCAACTCTGGGGGCTGGAGCACTGGCTTTTTTTGCAGTGGACCTGGGTTCAGTAAACAGCACCCACATGGTGGCTAATAACCTTCCTTAACTCCAGTTCTAAGGGACCCAATGCCTTCTTCTAGCCTCTACGTGTATTGCATGCATGGGTGCACTCACCTACATACATGGAGGCAAAACACTCATACACAGAAAAATAAATAAAATACTAAAAGAAGTATCAATTCTTCCCAACTTGCCCTTCAGATGCTGTGTGATACTCATCAAAGCCCAGTGAGATATTTTTTATGCACCACTAAAACTATTACTGTAAAGTCCATATGGAAAGGTAGAAAACCCCTGAAAACAAACACAGTACAAAGAACAAAACGGAAGGACTTGGGCAACCTCATTTCAAGACAGAGACGTCAACCAACATATAAAAAGACACAGAATCCAAGCTCCAAAGAAAACAAATACTAACATTGCAATTATATAATACTCTAGAAAAAGCTAGTCAAGGCTGAGTGTGGTGACACCTGCCTTTGATCCCAGCATTCAGGAGGCAGAGGCAGGCAGATCTCTGTGAGGTCAAGGCCAGCCTGATCTACAGAGTGAGTTCCAGGCCAGCTGGGAGCTGGGGTTACAGGGAAACCCTGTCTAAAAAAAAAAAAAAAAAAAAAAAAAAAGATAGATAGAAAAAGAAAAAGAAAAAGCAAGGCTATGGAGACATTAAAGATCAATGATTGGGGACAGGAGAGATGGCTCAGTGGTCAGGAGCACTGACTATTTTATAGAGGACCCAGGTTCAATTCCCAGCACCCACATGGCAGGTAACAATTGTCCATCAGTCCAGTTCCAGGGGATCTGACACCTTCTTTTGACCTCTGTGGGTACTTACACACATGCAGGCAAATACACTCATACAAATAAAATAAAACTGATAAATAAAATAGTATTTTTAAAAAAAAAAAAAGATCAGTTGTCAGAGGTTTGCCAGTAAAACAGAATGAAATAGCTAACTCACTAGATACTTATTTTTAGAATAATGAAAAAATTTCTATATAAATACATAAAAGTAACTTCAGAAATGAGTGCAGTTTTTAAATATAAAAGAAAATGCATATAATAAAGTATGCCTTAAATGATAATGTGCTACCTCACATAAATATAGATGGACAAGTCTCTGAAATATATAGATTAATAATTCTCTCAGTGGTAGAGTGGGAGTTTACAAAAATAAATTAATAGCAGGGGGGAGGTGCCTTAGTCTGTTGGTGCTGCGATAACAATATGCTTGAGAGGTGCTGTTTCTATAGAACATAAGCTTATTTCTGATGATTGTGAAGACTGGGAGTTTAATCAAGCTAACAACTTTGATGTCTGGCAAAGATTCTGGGCACTGATCCCTGAGGTGCCACCAGTGCCCCTGGCTGTGACGGGAGTGAGAGAACCAGTAATCTCAGAGACACCTGGAACCATCTTCCATTGTCTCCAGAGCAGCACCCAGCTCTCCTATGTCACGTGAGCCTCTGTATCCCAAATGGAGCCAAGAGCTGGGCATCAAGTGTCCAAATACTTGGAGCCTATGGGAGACATTCCCTTTGAAACCACCGCATTCCAACCTCTGGCCCCCATGAGCTCAAAACCATATCATAAATGCAAAAAGCATTTAGTCCAACCTTAAAGTCCCCATAGTCTTTAATAGTCTTAAACCTATTCAAAAGTCCAGCACACAAAGTCTCTTCTGAGACTCAAAGCAGTCTCTTCACTGCAAGCCCCTTAAAAATCAAAAGACAAGAGGAGGCGGGGCACAGTAAGGAAATACTGGACCAAAACGAGACTAGAAATCAGCAGCGCAAACAAGAAATCCAGTGACTCTATGCCTGATCGCTTGGTCTTTTCTTCCAAAGGGCTTAGATGGCTGAGCCCCTCTAACTTTGCTGCATGCAATGTATCTCTCTCTTAGTCTGGCTCCCTGTATGTAGCTCCCTTTGGCAGATCTCATAGCCCTGGCAACTCCAGCATCTTGGGGTCTCCAGTTCTAACCAGGCTTCACTTTCACAGCTTCACACAGTGGCTCTCGGGGTGCCTTCCTAATGCAGGGACTCCTGTGCGTACTGCATAACTCAGCAGCAATCAAAAAGTGTCCCACAGACATGGCCCCAGGCCAGTCTGATGGAGGAGATTCCTCAATTGTGGTTCCCTCTTCCCAGGAGTGTCCAGTTGATAATTAAGAGCAGCCATTGTAGAGCTGTGGTCCCTTTCTGCTATTTTGAAGATGCAGAATCTTGAGCACATTGTTATGAGGTCTAGGTTACTGTGTGGAGGATGCAGATCCCTGAGTACATTGTTATAAGGTCTAGGTTACTGTGTGGAGGATGCAGATCCCTGAGTACATTGTTATAAGGTCTAGGTTACTGTGTGGAGGATGCAGATCCCTGAGTACATTGTTATAAGGTCTAGGTTACTGTGTGGAAGATAAAGATCCCTAAGCACACTGTTATAAGGTCTAAGTTACTGTGTGGAGGATGCAGATCCCTGAGCACCTTGATATAAGGCCTAGGCTACTGTCTGGAAGATGAAGATCCCTGAGAACATTGTTAGAAGGTCTAGGTTACTGTGTGGAGGATGCAGATCCCTGAGCACACTGTTATAAGTTCTAGATTACTGTGTGGAAGATGAAGATCCCTGAGAACACTGTTACAAAGGCAGAGTTTCCAAGGTGGCTGTAGGATTGATAGGGGAAGAATGGTCTAAAGAAAGACAGGAGGGCTTTGGATAAGAGATCGCTAGAGCACGGAAGTAAAAAGCTCCACAAAGGATGTGCTGCCAGCCCACTGTGCTAGAGAGCACAAAACAGGACCTGTTCAGGGGATTTTGTCACAATGTTAGTTAGATTTTGTTCTTGTTATTTTTAACTGATATTTGATTTATACTAAAGGTTATATGTGAAATTATACATATGTTATGAATTGATTACATAGACGCCCATAGCCTTGTGGTCCTATTTGAAAGCTTCTTGTTACGCCCGCTCTGGTGACCTCGCTCTACTGGATTACTTTGTCTCCCCCTCCACTTTCTGCCTTTCTCCTCCACTATTGTGGAGAGAGAATTTCTCATTTTAGTTGTATTTATTTATGTGTGCATGCATGTGCCTGCTGGTCAGCATGTACAGAGACCATGGAGACCAGGAGAGGGTGTCAGATGCCCGGGAACTGGAGTTACAGGCAGTTGAACTGTAGGTGTGAGCTGCCAGGTGTAGGTCCTGGCAACTGAACACCAGTTTCCTGCCAGAGTTTGAGTCCTCTTAACTAGTGCACCATCTCTCCAGCCCCCAAGAGTCACTTTTATACATGTAATTCATTTAAGGTAATTTTCTTTCTTTTTTTTATTTTTAAAATTTTTTTTATTTATTTCTGTATGTGTAGGAATGTACTGTCTGCATGCAGGTTTGTGCACCCGTGTCGTGCAATGCCGCAGAGGTCAGAAGAGGGTGTCAGATTCCCCTGGAACTGAAGTTCTCCTGGAATTAGAGTTTCAGACGGTTCTCAGCCGCCATGTGGGTGCTGGGGATCGAACCTGGGTCCTCTGTAAGAGCGGTCGGTGCTCTTAACTGCATTTTCAACATTTGAGATTCATTCCTTCACTATATCACATATGATGTCTCTAAAAGCTTATTACAGCAGATTTGCTTGTCTTCATGGCTCATGAAAGCATCTAACTGTGTACATTTTTTGAGAAATTGATTCTTCCCACTGTACATTATGTTTGCAATCTCGCTCATGTTACCACATTTACTTATAGTCAATTTCATTGCTATATATTATTCCGCATTATGACAAAACCGTACATGTCATCCCTCCCTCCCACAAATTTAGGGATTGCCTCCACCTTTTACAACTATGAACTTTGTAGTTAAGAACATTTTGTGCATGCTTTTTGGTTCATATGAATAATATTAAAAGAATGTTTAGCACCTGCAACTGGGAATGAAAGGCTAGATCGTAACTTAGTAAAACTTCAGTGTAACTTGATTAAGACTGCTTGTGTCAGAACTGGCACCCAGCCTACATTCCCAGAAACAACCCATTCAGCTCCTCCTAGTCAGGACTGTCGGGCTTATTTCTTCTAGCCAGTCAGATGCTGCAGACAGCACCACACTGTTGAGTGATTTGCATTTGTCTGACAACTAGTGCTTTGGGTGGACTTTTAGACGTCTATTTTTATTTCTTCCACCTATTGTCGGGAGAATGAGACTCCACCCATCAAAGCCTCCAGATTCTAAAGGTGCAAATTCCTAAGAAATCAGGAAGCTTCAACAAAAATGCAGTCAGCCGAGGAAGTTCCCCCCCCAAACCAGCTGCCTAGGAGAGTGTCCCCCACAGGGTCAGTACACAGAAACCAACAAACACTAGTCCAAGGGCCAGATTCTATCTCAACCTGCAGCAGCACTTGCCAGCGTCATCCTTTGAAATATGCAAGATCAGGGGGTACAGAGGCTGCTCTGCTGCTTCAGAAAGCAGCTGAGGCCATCAATGCATGACCCACCTGATTCCCACAAGCACTAAACGAAGTGAGTGGCATTGAACAATATGTAAGAATATAGGCTGAGCTGGGTGTGGTGGTGCATGCCTTTAATCCTAGCACTTGGGAGGCAGAGGCAGGCGGATCTCTGTGAGTTCAAGACCAGCCTAGTCTACGTAATGAGTTCCAGGACAAGCCAGAGCTACAGGGAGACCCTGTCTCAAAAAGACCAAAAAAAAAAAAAAAAAAAAAAAAAAAGAATATAGGCAATATGATTTCATTTACATGATATCCATAAAAGACAAATATGACAGGAGTAAGCATCTCTCTCGAATGGATTTATCTGATCTTTCCAAGTGTTCAGACACACAGGAACAGAAATATGACAAATATAATACTATCTGAGACACTGAAATATAAGCAGGAAGTAGGCTCTTTTTAAAAAAGGAACATATTTGATGTAGTTTAATATATTTCAAATGCTATCATTTCAATGTGTAAACAATATGGTTCCAATTTTAGTATATGTGTTGCTGAAGTGAGCACGACAATTTGTAAACAATATAAAAAAATATTAAACAGTGTACATTTTGATACCATGTCTTTGAAGTCTGGTTTGTATCTTACACTCAGAGAGCATAACAGTTGAAATTATACATAATTTCCCCCTTTTATTGAATTTTTGTGACCTTTTCAGACAATTCATTTTGATCCTCTCTCCTTTCCACACCTTCCTCCATTACCCCTAGCCCAATACAATGTATTCACTATACATATATATATATATATATATATATGTACATATATATATGTATATATATATTCACTTATATATATATAAAGGCCTATAGCATCTAGTTTGTGTTCCCAATGTCCTCCAGTGTGGGTCCATCTACTAGAGCCCTGTTAACCTACCAAGAGTCTATAGCATCTAGTTTGTGTTCCCAAATGTCCTTCAGTTGGGTCCATCTATTAGAGCCCTGTTAACCTACCAAGAGTCTCATCTGTAAAAGACCTAGTCTCTGCCCCTCCCAGTAGCCATTAGTTGCGAATAGTCCTTCAGAAGGGCTGGAGTTTTTAGCCCGTGTCCCCACATCTGTGCTGGGATTTTGTTCCGTTTGAGCTTACGTGGTACGTGTGTGCATGCTGTCAGCATTGCTTTGTCCTCATTTAAGTAGCCGTCGGGAGGTCTGTCTCCTTGTGGTCATCCACCCACCTCTGGCTCGCAGTCTTTCTACACCCTCTCCACCATGATCCCTGAGCCCTGGGAGGCAGAAGTTTGGTATAGGTGTCCTGTATGGGAGTGGAATGAGCACTGTGCAGCCTCTCAATTCTGGGTTTCCCTGTCAATCACCATCTGCTGAATGAGGAAGTTTATCTGTCCTCTATTTAGCCATTTGAACACTGTTTCCAGTTTGGGTTTTCTGTCCTAGGCCATATAAATTTTTTAAAAAATCTTTTATTCCAGCATATACTTCTAATGGAAATATTTGTCTTTCATATGTGACTCCAACACCCTCTCTCTTTTAAAATGTTTTTAAGCTTTATTTTTATTTCATGAGTGTGAGTGTTTTGCCTACATGGATGTAAGAATACCACAAGTGTGCAGTGCCTGTAGTGGCCAAAAGAGGGCTTTGGATCCCCCAGAACTGGAGTTATGGATGCTTGTTAGCCACCTTGTGGGTGCTGGGAACCAAACTTGGGGTCTCTGCAAGAGAAATGACCACTCTTAACTGCTGAGCCATCTCTCCAGGCTGTCCAGTATTCTCTCGTTAGAAGGCTTCTCAATTAACTGCAGCAATAAGTACTCAGCCAAAGGGTTTTCCTACTGTTGGCTTGGAGATTATCTTCCCCAAATACTTATGAGTTCCTCTAACCTCTGAGCTTTGGTCTAGCTCAGCCTTGAAGGTCCTAAGTTGAATCGCTGGCGCTGTCAGAGTAAGAACAAGACTCCTGGAGTCTCCCCTCCCTCATGAGTTAGTGGATGAAAAGCTGACAGGCGGCCTCACCGACTCTCACCACCACAAGCAACCTGGCCACCATCCATGGCCACATGCCCGTTAGAAATTTGAAGCCCCCTTCTTGCTCATCTTTCGGATCTTTTGGTAGTGCTATGACTCGAGCCTTCAATGTGCTCTAAACAGCCATGTGTTGAAAGTGTGGCCCGAGTCCTAGTGGAGCAATTGAGAGAAGGTGAGCCTTTTAAGAAGAGGTCTATTGGGGAGCTGGAGAGATAGCCTAGCGGTTGAGAGCGCCGACCGCTCTTGCAGAGGACCCGGGTTCGATCCCCAGCACCCACATGGCAGCCGAGAACCGTCTGTAACTCCAATTCCAGGAGAACTCCAGTTCCAGGGGATTCCGAGACCCTCTTCGGACCTCCGCGGCATTGCACGACACGGGTGCACAGACCTACACGCAAACAGTACATTCATACACATGAATAAATAAAATAAAATAATTAAAAAAAATTTTTTTAATTAAAAAAAAAAGAAGAGGTCTATTGGGAGGTCTATAGATCACTAGGGTACTCGGTTGAGAGGGATTGTCAGACCCCCCTTCAGCACTTCTTTCTTCTCTCTTTGCTTTCTAACTGTGAGAAAATGTCTCCTCAGCCATGTGCTCCTGCCCTGGGATTTTGCCTCAGCATAGGGCTAACACAGTGAGACCTCAGACGCTCGGGACCAAAGAAACCTTTTTTCCCCTCAAGATGATTGTCAGGGCTGGAGAGATAGCCTAGCGGTTAAGAGCACCAACTGCTCTTGCAGAGGACCCGGGTTCGATCCCCAGCACCCACATGGTGGCTAAGAACCGTCTGTAACTCCAATTCCAGGAGAACTCCAGTTCCAGGGGAATCCGACACCCTCTTCTGACATCCTCGGCATTGCACGACGCAGGTGCACAAACCTACATGCAGACAGTACATTCATACACATACAAAATAAATAAAATTAAAAAAAAATAAAAAAGATGATTGTCATAGTGGCAAACGGCTGAGCCTCACAGACAGCAAAGTCTGTTGAAGGAAGAACCTATGGCTTCATGCTGTGCCTCTCCCTTGTACGATGTCATTACACATGTGAATCCTGAGTCGTTTCACAAGATGCTGTCTCTGTGTCTTCAGGATTTCTGTAACAATCTTCTTCTTTCTTTGATGAGTTTTGGGAATAGTTTGATCTCTCCATGGACACAACTGTGATGAACCTCCACACAGCTGGGAATGAATGTACTGACGGTGAGAGTGAATGACTGTTGTAGTATTATAAAAACAACAACAACAACACTTTAAAATTGGTTGGTGCCCAAGAAGTCCCTCTATAGACTTAGATCTTCCTCAGGCCACTGATGAGCGGCCGTGGCACTTTTCCAGCACTAAACCTTCCTCTCCTCGGCAAATCCCCACTGCAGGTAGGTCCTGCCCAGAGTTTCCCCCTCTTCTCTTACCTGGGCTCCACAGGTGAACCCTGGTCCAGCTACACCGGCCTCATTGCATCTTGGGTACTGGGAAAGGAGGCTGGCTTTTTCCACATCCGTGCCTCTTCAAGCGATGCTCTGTTTTCTAGCTTTGCTGAGTGGCCCCTCCTAAGGCAATGGGTGAAGGTGCAGCTCCCTAAGACCTATCAAAGACCCAGGTGCGTCCCTCACATGCACTCCCCTCTTCATCCTGTGATGAACCTACACTGTCTTGTAGTACTACTGCTATGGTTTGACATGAAACGTGGTGCACAAGCTGGTGTATTTGAACGCTTGTTTCCCTGCCGGTGGTGCTCTTTCTGAGGTTGTAGAATATTTGGAAAGTGGAGCCTAGCTTGAGGAAATCCATCACTCAGGGGTGGGGTGAGTTTTAGGAGTTTAAGCCTCCCCGGATTCCAGCCCCATCTGTTGTTTTCTTCCTCATCTGCAGAGATCAGAGATGTGAGAACTCCCCAGACCACCTCTTCCACCAAGCCTTCCCCACCGTAATGAACCTTCCGCTTTCCTTCCCTAAGTTGATTCTTGTCAGGTATTTGGTCACAGTGATGAGCAGAGTAGCTAGCATGTTGTTTTAGTCCACGAGTGTGTTTCGAAATCCCTAGTCATAACAGAGCCTGCAGAGGCCAGTATTGTGTTTGTTGAGTGAAACAAGCAACCAAGCAAAACATGAAGCCATGAAGCGTGTGTTCAAGTGTACTTAGTGCTTTAGTAGATGGGATTCCTTGCAACTTGTCTAGTCCAGTGAGTAGATGAATTGCAAGAGCCTGAACTTGCAGTTTCCTGCTGTTCCTGTTCAGCTGTCTTAATGCATCATGGCTGACTGAACACAAGGAAACTCTCAATTAGTCTTCTTTGGCCATCATGCATACAGCTGGCGCACAAAGGTCCTAGCCCCACCCATAGCACCTGTTGGGGGGTTCCCACTAGGTACTATGCTGGATTTACAATTATTTGAATGTGCGCAGGGGTTCAGTCTTATAAGTGTTGAGACCCCAGGCTCAGACATTCTGCCCCTTCTACTAGTATCAGGGGGATTGTGTGGTGTTTTTATTTTGGATTAGGGCTATATGCATCATGGCCGAGGAAGACTAACTGAGAGTTTCCTTGTGTTCCGTCAGGAGAGAACTGACTCCTACAAGTTGTCCTCTGACCTGCACATGCTTAGCACAGTGCAAAAATAAATGCATAAATGTAAAAAAAAACTTTTAAGGATTAAATGTAGCACAAATGTCCGATGTCATGAGAGAAATGCTAACATATCTGAGTGGCTCTCTTACTTCCACTGAGAATAAAATTTACATATACACAAAGTACAGTTGGAAAGATTTTGCAAATGTTCTCACATCTCTAACATACTCATGCACCCGGGGGTGGGGGTGGGGTTGTATATGCAGGATGTGGGCTTCAGTATCAGAGAGTTAGGCTGAAATGCATGAGGATTCAATCTCCGACCAGAGGGGGGAAATAAGATCTACTGAATTAAAAATGAAGCACTGTAATTTAACAAGATTTGGCAACTTGTGAATGATTGAAATTAATCTCATGAAAAGCATCGAAAAGGCTATGAAGGGCTCTTTAAACACACCTCTAACGCATATATCTTCATATATATCTATATAGAGAGATAGATATATATCACATGTGCCTTTTCGAATTCAAGCTTAAGCCATTAGTTGAATTAGTTGCATAAAGAAAGCAAAGGATAATGGAAAAAACGCTTTGTCTTTCCCTCAACCCCCTTTCAGAGCCCGGGTGGTTTTATCCGTAGAGCCAATGCTTAGATTTGAAATTGTTTTCACTGAGTTATTGATGACTGTATGTAAGCAGAGCCCAAGTCAAATTATAGTAAATTACAGAAGCTTCCTTCCCTCTTCTGCATTATTATACTGTAAGGACCACCTAAGCCCATTACAGAGCTGCCATGAATATTGTGTCCTGACTATAAGTCATCTTGGTTTTAACAAAATTAAGTCTCTACTACATGACTCAGATTTAGTATCTTCTGAACATAGCAATGTGATCTGCAGCCTTGGGAAGATTATAAGGGAGATCTGAAACAGAGTGCCCTACACACTCTGCACACGTTGAACATTCGTTGAACTACAGATAGGACCTGAGCCTTCTACAAAATTTCCCTCTTGTTCTCCTATAAGTGAATTAAGAGCTACCAAATCTATAGTGGTTTGTGGTTGTTATTGGTGGTGGTATTTTTTTTGAGACATGATCTCCCTGTCTCCTCAGCTGGCCTGGAACTCATTATATAGACCAGGATGACCTCCATCTCACAGAGATCCAACTGCCTTTGCCTACCTAGTGCTGGGATTAAAGGAGTATGCTACTGTGCCTGGCCCATAATGTTTTTGTCAGACCTATTAGCTTAGGTGTGCTAAATGGCACTCCTGAGAACTTGGAACTCGCAGTAGCCAAGAATAGTAACAATCTCTTGTACAAATATATATATATATATATATATAATAAAAAATAAAAATAAAAAAAGAATAGTAACAATGAACTGTCACACGTGTGAATGGGCAATGAGATCTCGCTGCCAACATCACTGGGCAATCAACTTCCTAGTGGTAATATTTACACAGAGAAGATGGCCTTAAGTCTGGCTTTATAGGTGTGAAACATATTTTTTTTCTTCTTTACACCCCAGACTCGACTCCTGCTCACTATCCTCTCTGATGCTCAGATTACAGACTTGTATCATCATGCCCAGTGAAATGCTCAGATTACAGACTTGTATCATCATGCCCAGTGAAATGCACACCTGATTCTAAAGGAAAAAATTAGGTATTTTGTCTGGTTTGGGTTTTGTTTTGTGATGGAGTCTCACTATGTAGCTCTGGATGGCCTAGAGCTTGTTATGTAGGCTAGGCTAGCCTCAAACTGTCTCTGTCTCCTGAGTTCTTGGATTAAAGGCATGTGCTATAACCATCGTTGTGAAATGGTGTAGCTTTGAACTCTAAGTAATGAGTTCCATTTGCTCTAAATATCTGAACTTTCACTCACTAAGAAGTCTCAGAGTTATCAAGATAGCAATACTCTTTACACTGTGGGCATTTAAAGGAATTGATCTTCATCCATGAATGACCCAGAATGCTTGGAGTTCCACACAGGCATGAGTCTTGCTATAATTCATCTCTAAGAAGATAAAGGAGGAATGAGGGAATTGATTTACGAAAAAGAATAAAGAGTTTGGGAAATAGCTCTGCAGGAAAAGTGGTTATTCCACAAGCAGCAGAACCCAAATGCCAATCCCCAGCACCCACTTAAAAGATGGGCACCGGGCTGGGCGTGGTGGCACACGCCTTTAATCCTAGCACTCCTCGGGAGGCAGAGGCAGGCGGATCTTTGTGAGTTCAAGGCCAGCCTGGTCTACAGAGTGAGTTCCAGGACAGCTGGGGCGACAGGGAGACCCTGTCTCGAAAAGACAAAAAAAAAAAAAAGATGGGCACCGGGGTGCATGGTGGTAATTTTAGTGCTGGAGTGGGGAGAGATGGGAGGACCATGATGCTTCGTGGCAGGGAACCTCGTGGGCCCCTGAGCTCCAGGTTCAGTGAGAGACCCCATCTCAACAAAAATGAGGTGGAGAACAATAGAGGAAGACTCCTGATGTTGACCTCTGGCCTCCACACACACATGCCCCTCACACATATGTGCACATACGTACACACAAATTAAAAATCATATAAAAATAAGCTACGCAACTTGAGTTTCTATACGGTTTTTCTACTTCTTGCAATCACTTAAAAGAGACTTTTTAGAAACTTTTTTTTTCCTGAAAGGATTTAAAATTGAGATCTACTCTCCCCAAGAATATCTGAGAGGGGTCCTGTCTATAGGTTGGAGGGAGAATAAAAATCTTGTTCTTTTCATATTAATGAAAGTTTCGGAGGTTAGTAGAGTATTTGAGTTGCTTTTGGAGATTATCTTTCTCTACAAATAGTTAAAATTAACTTATGTTTTTCTCATGTTTCTCTACAGTTAAAAATAATAAGTAAACTCTTGAAGGCCAAGATCACCCCTGTGTCTATTTTAATAATATGTGGATACATAGTTTCAATTAAATGCACGTAAACTTACCAGTGCAAGTGACTTCTACAGAAAGAGTAACCAGATCAATTATTTAACTTTGGAATGAGGGGGAACTGGTCATTTGAACAAAATTGTGTGTGTGTGTGTGCACGGGCGCACACAGCATTTAAGAGGTGATTTTATTTTGAAATATACTGAGATAAAAGTTTTTGAAATCATTAAGGGGAACTTAAGAGGAATGGATCATATTTGGAAAACATTGTTTCTTTCTGGAATAAACATTCATGTACTGTGGATTTTTATTTATTTTTATTTCCCATATGGACTGTATGTTTCAGCAGCTACAGAGAGCCAAGCCGTGAATTGGTTTTATTCATGTGCCTCCCCTTCAACTCTTTCCATTTTCATGGTTATAACAACTGCCAATCTCCACCACACTCAAGTAGAGATCCACACCACTAAGATTCCTCTGTGGAAGCCTATGAAAGAGTTAAATGCAAAACACTGGAATTAAAGTTGAGCAGTAAAAGCCATAAGTGTTTTACTTCTCTGTCATCTGGGACATCCTAAGGAAGGAAACTCTCGAGCTATGCAGACTTGAGGGGAAATAAAAAAAGAAATTGTCCCAATGCTGTTCAGTAATCAATTGGAAATTTAAAAAATCAGTTGGTATCAGGTAATAAAAGATGGAATTAGGGTAGAGCGCTTGCCTGAGGGTGTATCCTATAGGAAAGGTTGTTCTTCATGATTTATAAGGGTTTTTAAAGAAGCTTGCCGTGTGCCACAGGAGAAACGAAGACTTCAGAGAGCCTTACATTGTTCTGCGAGTGCTTCCAAAATGCTTGTTTATGCTTTAAGGTGGGGGTGGGGGAAGGATTGTACAACGAGGTGGAACGGTTATTGACCAGATTGATCATGGGAACAAATCTGCCGGTGGTAACCTTGTTTAATGATATGTTGCCTGGCCCAGCACCTTGCTGAGGCTGTGATTCTTCACCGCCTGGGGCGGCATGATGGATCGCGGTGGGAAGCCGATGGGGTTATCACTCACTGCCGTCAGCGACACCTGCAGCAACCTGACACCTGTCCCTGCTGAGTGGAGCAGCCAGGCTGGCAGGGACCCACGGGGAGACCCCAGGGTTCCTCACAGGGGCATGTTGGAGTTCTTGGCTTGCACCTTCCTTTGGAAGGCATTGCTTTTAAGCTTGTGTTCATGATTGGGTTTTCTCTCCCAAAGAACTTGAGTCCCCGTCACAGCTCGGATACCTCTATTCCTTTCTCACAGGGAAACATCTTAGGCTTCATTTCATTGTACCTTTGGGACCAAGAGACCTAAGGACGCTGAGAGTACAGTTGTTTTCTAGAAGAATGGAAAGTCACATTTTATCATCTTTTTCTGCTTTCAATCATTGAATTAATAGCTTGGTTCACAGAATGAGGCCTCTTATTCCTACCAGTGTTACTAACTTTACTTGGCCAGGAATTCTCCTGAGCCTTCACCTCTGCAGTAAGCACCTTATGCATCATTGTTTGCAAAGAAAAGGAAAAACTTCATACAATTGGTTTAAAGAAAAGACAAGATGATGTAAGCAGGTGGGGCTACTGTGTGGTCTCTCTGCTGGACTGGCCTGTAATGACCAGTCCCATCACCCACTGCATTAAATTTGAGCTTGCCTGCCCTGTCATATATGGCCCCCAACAGTTCTGGAACTATCCAATATGATGGTTTTGAGAGAGGGGCTTGCATGGGACCAGATCTTTACCACCGTCTGCACTGATTCTTAACTTTGAGCTTCATTTCCCTTTCCCACTGCTTAGAGTAATCTCTTCTCCCCTCTGCTGATAAGCCTTTTTGTTGCTGGCTTGGTACCATCTCTTACAAAAAGTGGTCCTTTATAATCGAGCCTTGGTTACTCCTTGGCACCAGATGTGTAGAGTTTGCCTCCTGGTCCTCCACTCCATCTTCTTAACAGCCCCAAAATCTGTTTGGTGCAGTCTGTGGATTCCAAAGATGCTAAGTCCCTTCAGCTCTGAAAGGAATCTTGAGACCCAGGTTAGACCCAGCCTCAGCATTGCCCTTGTAGACAATTTGGCTTAGGATTGCTGTGGGACTCACATTAGGCTGCACCCATTCTCTGCAGCACAAATCGGCCTGTAGTTATGTATGGGGGTTGTTGGAAACACCATGGAACTATAAACTCAGGGGGTTCTAGGTAAGATAGAGAGATGGGGACAGCCTGGTTATCCAGTAAATCTCTGAGACACACAATGAAGTGTTTTTCCATTCCAGTCCAGTCCAATAACTACTGTATTTTGTAAGACAAATATTTTTCGTTTGTTTTTCAGTCATTTTCTATCACCTGTAACAAAGTCACCACTATTTTTTAAAATCAATTTTCATTTAGAGTAACTAGATGCTACTTGGGTGTCCTGTGTTTTGAAAGAGCACCCATTCTGTCTTTGACAAAGATGAAAGCTACCCAAAGTTGTCATATTTCCACCAAGTCCTCTGGGTTCTCCTTGGCCCCACCCCCTGGCCCTGTAGAGAGCTATGGAACTCACCACTTTCTGAGCTTCAGTGCAGTAGCCACAGCTGGCTAACTCCCTGGTGAGACTTGCTTTATGAAAGGGGCTTCAGTATGAGTCACTGTGCTCTCTTCTCTCAAGGGAAGATTGACAGCATCTGTGTTACCCCGCCTCATCTCTCTTATGTAACTCTTAGTCTGGACTAATACAGTAAGGTTATTTTCCAAAAGTGCCTTGGATCATTTTTGAGAAAAAAAAAAAATACTGTTCTGACAGATTTCTCCAGTGTTGCTATTGTTCTTCTCCTTGTTTTGTGGTATAGGTTGGGGGAAAAATACACAAAGAAGGAAGGAAGGAAGGAAGGAAGGAAGGAAGGAAGGAAGGAAGGAAGGAAGGAAGGAAGGAAGGAGAGAGAGAAGCTTGTGTATAGGTTCTCAAAGTGTATGGTTAGTGTTTCAGTCTTTAGAGCAACAGAAATAACCTTTGAAAACTATCCAACCAATGGTTATTGCATGGGAGCCAAACGACTTAACACACTCAACACACTCAACCCTTACGCAATCAAAATTAATATAGGAAATATTTGCGCAACATCACAGCTTTAAACAATTTCACTCAAGAAAGTTAATCTAGTTGGTAAGTTTAATTTCAACAGATTCTTGATCTCAACTTTTTTTCAAAGCCAATTTTTATTGAAGTTTTGTGCATTTCATACAACATTTCTCAATCAAATTTAGACCCATTTCCCCCTTCCTTGCCCCCCACCCCACCAGAGCTCATGCATCATGCATTCTGCCATACATATCTTTCATCTTTTGCTCAGTCTTTTTTTTTTTTAATTTTCGATGCAGAAGTTTACTGTTTGGGGCAGAAGTTTACAGTTTCAGTCAGTTCTTTGACTGAGTCTTTTTTGTTATTGTTGTTCCTTCCAATTTGTATCACTCCAAAATATGCATATATGCATGCCACACATATATCAAGATTATGACATCTTAGGTTTTAGCAACCTCAGCTTATGATTTCTTTTTTTTTTTTAATTAGGTTGAAAGATGTCATGTTTTCCTTAAGGAAGTGTTTGAAGGCTCCGCCTTGGCAAGCCCAAACAGCCATCAATCCTGCCCTTGTGCTTGACACTGGGGTCTTTCCTTCCCATGGTCGCCCAAATGAGGTTCAAACATTTTAAATACTGTTTCAGTTACCATATCAGGAATAGCTTCTGGAGAGACTTACTAAAAATACAAATTATTTCAGGAAAAATATGTGTGACATATGTTAACACTATTTGGTATATTCTAAGACTGTACCAAGTATCTTTGTCGTACATCTGGTATAAACATATAGACTGCTGAGCCCTCACCATAAAGAATACGGTCCTGCAAGAATGGACTGGAGCCCTGGAGAAGATGAGGCTGAGGCTGCTCACCCACAAGGCACCCCTTTAGCAGCACAGCTCTGAATGGCACTTGGCTCAGTTCCTTCTGAGTTGTCATGAGTTTACATTTTATTTTCAGTTCTACTGCCAAGCCAGGTTATGATGGAGACAAGAAAGTTGCAAACGTAAAATTGAAAAATCAAATTTCCACTTAAATACCTATTTTATTTCCAATTTGTCTGCAGGGTCTGGAATGGTAGCTCTAAGAATTTTTCAAGATAATGTTTTAACTAAGAAGATAATAATGAGACTATGCCCAAGTTCATCTGTTGGGTTGATTGGGCGCCTGTGCCCTGATTTGTCAATATGTTAATTGTCTTCTGAGAGCATTCTTTTTGGCATTCTTGATATTTCTAAGTAAATAGCTGTCTCTTGAGAACTGTTCACACACACACACACACACACACACACACACACACACACACACATACACACACCCCAAATACCACTACTAACAAATCAGTGTGCTAATCTACTTCAGTAAGTTTCATGAACATGACACTTTTCAATGATGAAATTCTAATTTATAGACCATAAAGAATTGAAAGCTGTAAGACACACCCTTGAGCTCAGGGAATGTGGCAGGAGAGGAGGCTGAAAGAAAGAAAGAGATGGAGAACTGTGGCGTGCTGTCTTCTGGACGTGACATGGCTGTCGTTCTCATGAACTCACGGCAGCTGTGGTTGCCATCATAAGTCCTGCACAAGATCAAGCCAGTCAACACTCCACCGTAGGAGCCTTAACTGAGGACCTTTGGCAATCGATAGCTTCTCAGGGAGGGAGACTCATTCTTTGGGGCTATGGTCACTTTAGTAGTCTGCCCGTGTGGACAGCCCCCATACACATATGGGCAGCTCAAAATTGACTTAGTGGGTTATTTTTTTAAAAAAATAAGGGGCTGAGAGATGGCTCAGACGTTAAGAGCACTGGCTGTTCTTGCAGGGCTTGGTTCCCAGCACCCTCACGTCAGCTCACAACCATCTGAAACTCTTGTTCCAGGGATCTGGTGTCCTCTTCTGGTCTCTGTGGGCACTGCAGGTATGCGATACCTTCCTTACATACACACAAGTAAACCACTATACCCATAAAATAAAATGAACTTTTAAAAATGGGAGAATAAAAAGTTGCAAGGTGGTTATGTGTTAAGAGACCCAAAGTAGTTGGAGAGAGATATAAGTGGTGGATGTGAGCATATTTAAATGTATATATGGATGAAACTCTCAATGAATCTTAAAAAGTGCCAAGATATTAAAAAATGGTCTGTGCTCAGCCACCAATGAGACATCTATATCATGCTCTGTCCCCAGGGCTCTGGGACCATCAAGGAAAAGAGGGTAGAAAGATTGTAAGAACCAAAGATTAGGGTGGACTGTCACAAAACTGACTTCTGAACAAGGCAGGAATGCTGTGCTCTGGGACCTATGGTGCCTGCACAAGATTAGCCAAGACTCCAGCATGGAAGAGGGAGGGGGTTCCCACCACTAGCTGAGGAGCTATTGATGGTTGATGGCTTCTGGAAGAGAGAGAATCAGTTTTCTTTAAGTGTGTGGCTCCGGGTAGGTCCACCACGTTCCATGAGTGTATGTATGGGAAACACAGATTGAACTCTGGGGTGTAAAAGAAGAAAGAAAGAAAAAGGTTGGGAGAGGGTGGGGGGTGCAGGTTAGATTTGGGAGGAGTTAGGGAAGAAAGAGGTGGATAGTATCAAAAACATTGTATGCGGGCGTGGTGGCACATGCCTTTATTCCCAGTACTATGGGAGGCAGGGGCAGGTGGATTGCTGTGAGTTCAAGGCCAGCTTGGTCTACTTAGAGAGCTCCAGGCCAGCTGGGACTAAAGGGAGACCCTGTCTCAAAAAGACCAAAAAAAAAATAAAATAAAATAAAACCATTGTATGCAAGTATGGAAATTCTGAAGTGTTATATATATATATATATATATATATATATATATATTACTCCCATACACACACACACATACATACACACACACACACACACACACACACACACACACACACATATATACTAAGTACCTCTACTGAGATTCACTGGAGAAACAGACAAAGGTGAGATTTATTTGTTGCTTTTTAGTGGAGAACTCAATCATAGCATCATCTCCTTAGGTCCTTGTCACATTGGGTTACTGAAGTCACTCAGAGATGTGTTTGCAAATATTGTCCTGCTTTCAACCCAACATATTTCAAGAATGCTGGCCCTGACCACATCCGGGGCCCTTCAAGAGCAAACACTGAAGTAAATGAATGACTGGTGTGGCAGTATTCAAGCTGACCAAGAACAACTTCTCATACTTCTTTACACCATTTTTCCTTCGTCACCTCCTCCAGCGTGTCATTACAGTATTCTTTGAAGTATGCCATTTTGTGTGTGCATGTGTTTGTGTGTGCACACATCTGTTTGAAAGACAGAAGTGTATTGATGATTTTATTCACTGAACAATATCACCGATTAATCATTGTCTACTTTTTTTGTTCTGGAGTGATCTCCAGGAATT
The DNA here is from genome assembly GCA_009823505.1 of Rhizomys pruinosus. NCBI lineage: Eukaryota > Metazoa > Chordata > Mammalia > Rodentia > Spalacidae > Rhizomys > Rhizomys pruinosus. The sequence continues at coordinate 3,109,117 of VZQC01014540.1, forward strand.
GTAGAGATAAGAAATTGTTTCTTCTGCTCTGACACCAAACTCACCTAGTGGCCACACTGGGAGCATTAGGTTTATTATTTAGCATAAATATTTGGTGGAAAATCTACACCAAAGAAGTTAACTTGTTTCTGTGTGATATCTTATCTGTCCTCATGGTAAATTTGGAAATCAGCATCCATATGTCTTAATTAATTTATTTACTGTGGTGTTAGTGATTGAACCCATGATTTCCCACATGCTAAGCTCCATCCACAATGCTACATTAATATCGATAAGACTGCAAATACCTAGCAGGAGACAGACAGACACATGTTTATATTCAATGTCAGTCATCAAAGCTTCTTTCACCTCCTAACAAAGTAGCTATCTCATTTAACCCCGATTATCTTTTCTCATTGCCAGCCAGCAATGTAATTTGGTGTAAATCTGAAACTCACTGGTATTTAAAAAGACTGTCAATTTTTCCCTGTGTACACACAGATTTTTCTTCTTGAATAACTAATGACGTAGTGCTGTTGCTCCATGAGGACATTTTTCATCTTATAAAATAGATGAAATGCAGAAGGAATATTCTGTAGCTTAAACACTTCATAACTACTTCCTGCTTGATGGATACCATAGAACAGAATGGACAAAGCTAACTATCAACCTAATACAGCCAAAACTTTAAAAAAATGTAATGTTGCATAGTGTTAGAATTTGAACACGATATATCCACAAATGCAGCTGCCCAGATGCTCAGCATTATGTGCAGTAATGTCTATTAACTTTCTAAATATTTAAAGCTCACTGAGCAACATTAAAGGCTTCATATCCTTTCTTGTTTTAATCTTGTAAAAAAAAAACAGTAGAAACTTGCAACATAGGTTACAATTAATATGTCTTTAATACATCTTTATAAATGCTTGTTACACAAACCTTTACCCCAAATGATGGACGATTTGAGCCATCTGTTTTTATTTTTATTTTTTAACTGTTGTATTTGCCAAATTGGCTGTATCACAGGGAAAATATATAAAAGCAAAAATTCTTTATAAATGTGTTCCTCTTTCTAGGAAGAGATTTATGAGCTACAAGACTTAACCACCTTTTATTTGAGTTTAATTTGTCAGTTTTTTAAAAATGCACAGAACGTAATGAGGTTTGGGATCATGATTTTGGCAAAATTTTTCAGAGAAACTTAACATTGTTTGCTACAATTATAAAATGGAGATAAATGGGTGTAAAAGAATGATCTCCTGTCAAAAAATGGAACATTTTAAAAGCCATTTAATTCCCTCTAGTTCTACCATTTTAAACAATCGATTAGGCTGTGAAAAAAACCACCAGGAAAATATTAAAGCATTGCTATGGGTGCCTGAACATCTGTGGGCATCGTTGAAAGCCACTTAATAATCCCAGTGAAAGAAGTTTTACATTTTAAAATCTGAGACCTCTTTATGCAAATCATTTTGCCTTTAGCCATTTCAAAAAGAAATGAGGGACCTAGAGGATTTTACAGTTTTACATAACACTGGTGAGATGGTTGTCAGCCTTGATCTTACATTAATTAGTTAAGATGTTGGCTGATGACAGCAAAAGCAAATTCAAAAAAAGAAAAAAAACTGCTCCCTGGCTAAAATGAGGTATAACCACAATCTAAAATGATAACGATAAAGATTTCTACTTTGTTTCATCTTATATTCTTATGTAAACCTGCAGTTCTTCAAGCATTCTGTTTATTGCTTGCTGGCATATAATATCATAATTCATCACCTAGTAAACTGATTCACAATGAACAGCTCTCTGTTTAGTCCTGTATAGCTCTAAAATTCAATATTAGGCGGCAGTATCCTTAAGCCACCTGGGAATATAAGGAATTCATGTTTGTCTATTTTTCTGTTTAAAAACTAGAACTCAAGAAAAAATATTACAATTATAAAAATTTTTGTCTGGATGTATTTCTGTAACATGGCCATGAGGTCTATTGTGTTGTGATTAGCTTTTTGCTTTCCCCAGCATGAACTTTACTCTAAAATCAACCTTAAAAGCTATACTTAACTCTTAGGAAATATGACCTTTCTATCATACAGAAGGAAGTAAAATTTAAAACTCACTGAACAGCCAATCCCAAGCCAAGAATTTCCTTTTCCCTACAGGTAGTATGAGATGAAACTCAAATGACAGGGCCCCATCTGAGCCTCTTCTGCTCCCCGAGTCTGCACATACAGGCTCTATCAATCATGGCGGGGTAATGCATAGACGCTGCACCTGTGACAGCAAATGATTGAGTGCTGAACACAGGGCCTGCTTCGCCTGTCGCCTTCCGCATTTGTATCTCTCCAGGGCCGGTATGAGAATTTTCAGAACCTGGACGAGGGAGGGGGCAAAGAGGGAATCCCATTGTGTTTTAAAGGAGAAATAATAATGCATTTTCATTATCAAGACATAATACAAAAGAGAAATTAGGCAGCAAGATGCCCCGACTGCTCAGGTGTGTGAGAGAGCATCCGTGCAGCATGACGGGATATTATTAAGCTGTAATTTAGTTTAGATAAGTAGAAGATGCTAGCGTGGCCAATCTTTGGGAAATGTCTCACACAGGAGCCCACAATAGACATTTGCTCCTTTATGGTCACATAAAAGAAAAAGAACAAAAGGTTGGGGCCACCTATGATCCAAAATGAGTATAAAGTCTTTGTTTAGGAAAACAGAAAAAAAATAAATTTTAAATTAACCCTCTTGGTATTTTTAAGCCATTGATTTAATATCACAACCTAGCTATTTAAATTTAATTCTTTGCTATGATCTCTTTTTAAGAAGTTGCAACAACTATAATGTGGGCAGTTTAAATGATTTCCTGATAATTCAACAACCTCTGAAAATATACATGGTAAATTAGGTCTTGAAGTGTCTATTTCACAATCTAAAGGAAATGGTCAATATTTCATCTGAGTTGGTCATTCGGTATGGAATTCGGTTTTCTATTACTCAAGAATAAAAAGCTGATAATGGATTTTAATGTATATGTGACTCGTGTACTTTGAGCTTTGATTTATATTCCCTATCCGAAGGTTTGAGAGAAAGTGTAAACAAAACAGGAAACGTTCGCCCCTCCTTCCCTGCAAAGCTTCCCATCAGGGCTGGGGGATTCTTAGAGTAATCACAATAAAAACATTTGAATGAGCAATCTCGGTTTCTTGGGTTAGAATTTGCATTTTTGTCTGAACCATCTTTCTCTTAGACGTCTAAAATGAGTGGAAAAGAGGAAATTGCCTAATGCCTTTTCCTACGCAATGTCCCCCCCCCCCACCTTCCTCAATGTGAACAAATAAAATTATGGAAATAATATGACTGCTGCGTGCGTGCCCGTGGTAGTGGTGGCTTGTTCGAAGGCAATAGGATTCACAGGGTGATGTGTATGCAAACACGTGTCTTTGATTTCATTGTGTGCACTGCAGAAGATCTCTCTCTAGGCCCTCTTCCGCTTTTGTTGACCTATAGCCAGAAAAGTTGGGTGGTTGGTTCAGTAGAGATCCAGGCAGCTGGTGAAGGGAAGACCTGACTCTGGGCGTTGTAGATCTTTCGCCGCTAAGGGGACCGGGGTTGAGGGGGATGTGGGGTGTGATAGTCAGCTGTGGGCTAGTTTGGATACAGGGAAACACACTTCCTTCGCCCCAGAACTGCCCTGGTCGGATGTGCGCAACTCTCCATCCGAGCAGTTTCCCCAGCCTTGGCTCACCGGCAGAGCGCAGAGAATGAGGGCAGGGAGGTCTGGTTGGTCGCTTCGGAGGAGCTAGGCGGATGGCCGGCGCTGTGTGGAGCCTGGACGGTGCCCTGCCTGATCCTGGGTGCACTCAGTCGCCGGGTACTGGGCACATCCCCCGGCACCCATTTGCTGCCCAGCCTAGCCTATAGCGCACAGCGCGCAGGAAGGTCCTGGCCACTCACGGCGCCAAGTTTCCACCCGCACAAACTGGGGGCGTCTCTCCCACTATCCCCTGGCTGCAACTTTGAAGGCGAGAGAGACTAGCTGCCTGGTGGCCAGGCTTAGAGGTGCCAAAGCCCCCGGGTGAGCGGGCACGGGTGTCCCCAAGCCTCCGATGTGCGGGCGCCCTGCTCCTGCAGTGCAGGGATCCCCAGGGGCTCCCCGCTCCTGCAGTGCAGGGACCCCCAGGGGCTCCCCAGCCCGCAGCCCTGGCGGGACAAGGAAGGCTCCAGCACCCTGGAACTACACCTCGGAGTCGCCAGGGCCCGGAGTCGCCAGGGCCCGGAGCCACCCCGCAGCAGCTCGCCTCTCGGCATCCCTCCTGCGCACCCTCGGGGTCTTCCCTTCCTCGCAGTTAAACGTCTGTCTCTAGGCTCTAGGAAATCTCTGGCCTCTGCTAATCAGCTACAAAGGAGGCCATAGAAACAAAAGACCAAGCGGGAGATGAGGCCACTTCATCAGCGTGTAGCGCTGGGCCGCCGGGCGCGGAGTAGCCGGCGGGGCTTCACCAGGCACCTGGGAAGGGGAGGCGGCCCGGGAAGGAGACAGCATCTGGGGATGGGACCATATGCCCAAGCTTTGTCTTGTCCTTCCAAGTTCCATTGCCCTTGAAGTGATTTTGTAGGCGGCCCACGGGTGACAGGGAGGCTGTGTGGTGGGGAGTGGGGGTGGGGGAAGAAGACAGAGAGGGGCGGGGAAGGAGCAGAGGAAGCGGGGAGCAGCTGGGGAGACTGGGGGCGAAGTGACCCCGCCGCCCCGGGCGGAACAAATGACCAGTATCCGCGGAGGTGGGCAGCCCAGAGACGGGAAAGGGGCGTCTGAGCCGAAATCCTGACGGGAGAAGCAGTCGCAGCAGCGAAGCAGAGGTTAAGGCTGAGAACTGGAAAGACGCAGGAGGCAGGCTCTGCGGGAGGATGCAGGGAACCTGGCCGGCTAAGGAAGGGTGCAAGGCTCCTATTTTAGGAAAGTGGCTCGCCCCGACTCAATCCCTTTTCTTTTCTCTTTTGCCCGCCAACCGCTGAAGTGATTAGACTGTAATTAAGGCCATAAAGCCCTGAGATTATACACCTGTTTATTCACTAAAGTCGGGGTCTCATCAAGCAAATTAGCTGCTTCCCGGCTACACATTGGGCCTGAGCTCGCCTGATTAATGAAGTTTATTGGGAGCTGTTAAAAGCATTAACTGGAGAAAATCTCAGCAATTCGTCATATTTAAGGGATGGAAATTAAATCTTGCTATGCAAATGAGGGGGAAGTTTTTAAACCATCTTTTAGAGGTTACTATCCACATGTTATTTTTCTTTAAAAACTCCGCTCGAGAGATGGAATCAAAACGAAGCACTAGTTGGACTTGAAGTTATCAGAAACATTCTATTCCACCTTACTGGCATTATGGTAGGATGAGAGAGAAAAACACAGGAAGTCTCCATGCACACTCAAGTTCCCAATGCAAAGAGTGTTTGACACACGTGATCACACTAGTTTCCTAAGAAGCCCTGTGTTTAACATTAAAGTTAATGTTCCCATCTACAGAATGAGATTTTGGAGCTGCCCTTCAAAGGGCTCAGTAGAGCTCTCTCTCCTGATCTCTCTCTCTCTCTCTCTCTCTCTCTCTCTCTCTCTCTCTGTGTGTGTGTGTGTGGTGCCATATGCTGTGTGTGTGTGTGTGGGGGGAGTCTGTTCCTGGTGTGGTGTGGGCGTGTGATGAAATCAACAGAAAACTGAGAAAGAAGTGCAAGTCCTCTAAACAGAAGCAGATGTAATAGGGACAGAGCCGAGTGTCCAGATCAGATCCTCAAATAGGTTCATATTCTTATAAACTGGTTATAGACAATGTTTCTGGGGCCAGAATTGGTAACCCAATCACTGTGGTTACCTGTGATGTGGCAAAGTATGGTTAAGAAAATGAAGGAGAACGGGAACATTGAACAAAAAGAGGAGGAGGCGGGGTGTTATTACATAACAAGAACCCAAAATTTGGAAAGTTCATATTCATCTTAGGTGCTAGTTACTAATATCACTGTCAGGAACATGCTTATTAATGAATGAAACTTTTCAAACAAGGAGACCATAATTTCAGGATCTTACTTATTCCTTTTTTTTTCTCCAAGAGCTACAGACACCCATATGCTGATCCCTTTGGTGTCAAGGAAAGCCTGAAGAGGAAACCATGTAATGAAAAATGCATTTTATGCCATGAAAAGCTCATTATCATGCTAAACTTTCAGAATAGGCCTTTACTTTTTCTACTATTTTTCTGTAAGGATATTTTATGCACCTATACAATTTGAAATCTGTTTGATCAGTATAATTCTATGTTTGTTAAAAGGCATTTGTGTCATTTAAAGTGTCAGAAAGCTGACAGAGTAGTGAAGTGTGTGGAAGCTAACTTCTAGGTGTCAAAAGGAATGTACAAAGCTAAAAGAAATCAGATGACTTCTAAGAAACTCATTTTATCATACATAAAGAGATTTATTACAGATTGGGTTTTTAAGTATTTGATACGGTCCTGTAATGATTCTTACTAATGTCACTTAAAATTGATTTTAGAGTCAATTTTTTCCTTGTTTCTTTTAGAAACTTCAACCATTGTCATTTACTAATTTGTCCCACTTTAATGAAGTCCTACATTTGACTAAGAGAAATTAACAGGAATGATTAATATTTTATGTTTGTTTTGAAGATTTAAAATATTTTCAACTTACATGTCCTTCTCCTTTGGCAGATAAAAAACAGCTCTGTGAAACTTTTAAAAAATGAGACTTCAAAGTCTGAAAAAAAATCATTGCCACTACTTACTAGCTTAGGTGACCTTGAGAATCAGTCTTCGTTTGTCTCAATCTCTAACAAATTTCTAAACTGTTTACTGTATCCTAAAAACTCGCATGCATTCTAAATTTGAACTGAAAAAGACATCTTTGTTTTATGGTTGCTAGATATTACACTGACTCATAAAATGATCCTTTTGTAACAAGTGACTATAAATACTCATGTAATGTAAACAAAATAATGATTTCAGAATAATTTTGGTTAATGACCAAACATTTTTGATAAATCTATTGTTGCTCTTTAGATTGCTTAGAACCAGTTCTAAAATAATATCTTAATTATTAAGGGATCACCCAGTAGAAGAAAAATCACACATGTGAATTTAATTCATTTTTGTTCAAGCAAATAAATTTTAAAAAGAATTTTCCCATAGTTCTGAAGTCACATGAAGAAAAACAGTTCTCTTCTGTGGTGGCTATTGCTCACCTATTGGGACTTTGCTTTAATTATAATATTTCAATTAAACACATAAATGAAAGAAGAGACATGGGTCCATTTTCAGAAGATATTTTAAAATACATTTTGATGTGAACCCATGTTAGAGTATTTTGTGTCTCATTTTTAGGATCACTTAAATGGTATTATTCTGATCTGAAAATACTTGTCTTCATGGCACCATGTTCCTAACAGTTCATTTAAAATATGGATATTTTTGTACAAAGATAATTTGCTTTTGGACCGTCCTGTCACACAGCCTGGGCTTCAGGGCTACTGGCTGATGGCTCCTAGGACTGTCATTTGTATTTCTGATCTCTAGACTGGTATGGATGAAGAAGGTCAAAATGATCCCTGGTGAAAGGAAACTTAAAACCATTTGGAAAAGTTAATGAACTTGATTTCCCAGCACTGGAAGATATTAGGATGGGGAGATCAAGATTCCCATCGGCCAGTTCAAGAATATTCAGAGTTGACAGGAAAACTCAAAGTTTCTTCTTCCCTGTAGAGAAATGGCCTCCCAGAGCTAAGGCCTGGGAAGTCACAGGAATGACATATGGCCTAACGAGGTACGCTTTCTCACAGAGAGCCTTAAGTCTGTGCAGCTACCGTTTGCTGTATTTACAACATGCAGCCCTTCAGGAATGCTTGAAAATGCCGCTTGACAAAATACCACTTTTCCTTCAGAGAGCATATTTTCTGCCATGGGTTAAATGATAATGTCTGTAAGTGAGAAATGCTGTTTTGTTTTGTTTTTCCATCTTTGCAACAATAATGAAAATCCCATGAAAATCATAGAGCAGAAGGGGGATACCAAGAGCTGTTTTCTTTTAAAATAGCTGTTAAGTGATTTGTGAAATAAAAATACCACTTCACTTAGCCTTTCAAAAAAATTCTCTATCTTCCCAAGTGTTCAAAAATCTTAGAATACAAAAGCAGCTGTCCCACACACGCTTCAGGACCTACCGGCATTGTATCTAAGCCTCTGCCTGCCGCATTCAGAAACAGAACCAGTTGGTATTGACCTGTGCCTTTGTCATTTGTTTTCATAGCACAGTATATGGAGTAATTTTTTATACCATAGCATGTAGATACCTTTAAAGACAAATCATTTTGTCCATTGTACTCATTGAATGTGCTTATGTGGCATGTTCCGTATGTTTGCATCTTAAAACAGATAGCTTGTTGGTAGAAGTTGAGTGAAATGTCAGAACTTATAGCTCAAAACTCTCATTGCCACTTTAGTATTGCAAAATTATTAAGGAAAAATAGCTGCAAGAGATAATAGAATAGGAAATATTTTATTCTCAACTGTGCTCACAATAGAATGTGTTTCATAGTTTCAATGGAATATTGCTCAAAATGGAATGTGTTTCATAGTTTCATATTCCTAGGACAGACTTTTAGTCCCTTTAGAAACATTCAGGATTTGGTACTTGATATAAGCTGTATCTTTCATATGTGTCAGAAATCCAAAGTGGAGAGAGGATGTCTCCTCTTTTTGTTGGATGTAGGTATAAATTGCAACCAGATAAAATACCTTCTTGTCATTGTAATGAGATCTGTGGATTTAAGTAAGGGATGAATCAATTATTGTGAGCATAGCTTTTTCGTAAATCATGGGAAACAAAACCGAACTCAGGACTGTAAAATGAATCTCTGATAAGTATTTCAGGCTTCAGTGTAGTATCAATAAGGAAGAGGGAGTCCTTACTAGCAAGTAAAGGCAAATCATTAACACTAAGACACATGCCCATATTCATTAAAAGAGGGCAGATTGAATAAAGCTTTGTTAAAAATATATAGCTAGCATCTATAATGACAAATATATACTGTCAATGTTACAAAGATTCCCAGGACACATTGAAAAACATTGAGTAAGAAATAACTATAGTAACATGGATGAGATACCAAGGTTGTTTACATTATTTTTTTTTAATGAAATGCTTTAAAATCAACAACAAAGAAGTTTCAAGAAAGAAATCAGAACTACTTGATGTCAGCCTTAGAAATTCTAGGATTTGATAGGTTTTCAACTGGCAAGGACAATAAAATGTAAAGTCTTGGGAGTGAAGATAGAAAACGATGTAATTGTACTGTTTTTATCTGCCAGGGAACAGGAAGATTTCCACAGGGCAAGGAGTTTGGGTTTAAACAAGACAGCTATCCACAGCACATGTCCCTTTCTGCTTCACATTCTTTTCCTTTTGACTCAGTATAATGTAACTGTAGTTTAGTAAATTATAATTTACTGTTGTGAATACCAAAAACATGCTAAATTCTCATGGTAAATGAGACTTTTAAAAGAATAATATTTTGAGTGAATCAAGCAGAATCAAGTCTTCACTGGCTTATCCTGTTCCAATTATAGCCTTCATGAAATTATTTAGTCTCTGCGTCACATAGATTCAGATTATTAGCTAAGCAAGATGAAAATCCTAATACACATAAAAACTGTGGCACCAAAGTCCTCCAGTCATTGTAACATATGTCTCTCATGTTGTGTTTTTATCAGTGTATGTCAGGACTTAGACTCAGAACAAAAGTCATGATTCCTTAAAAATGTAACAAAGCCACAGTACTTTGCTGTTTACAGCTCCTTACATGTAGCTTAGAAAAGAACATTATATTTTAATAACATTTAGCACCTGGATCACAGCATATACAAAACATCAGTTATCTGACATTTACTTTTATTCAATTAAAATTGTGTTAAAAGACTAAATCAAATTATGATTATTAATTAGAAAACAGGGAATTTTAGCATAAATGTTTTAGATGTTTGTGAGAAAATAACACCATTCTCATTTTATGTGAAAATGCAGAACTTCACCCATTTTTTTATTTTGAAAAATAAAAATTGTATTTTGATATTTTTAGATTCATATTTTATATATTTTGATTAATATGTAGTCATATTTGGGGAACATATTTACATGCTACTTTCAACAGGAAACTATTACTGATGTGCATCTATAATTGTAAAGAGATACTAAAGATAAAAATCAACCAAAAATGAATTGAAAATCAGAACATGAGGCTCTCAGTGTTTAGCTGATACAGCTAAAATGAATGTCTTCGAAGTAATAATCGAAGACAAATTTTTAAATCGTGTACTGAGACTGAAAAAAAGGCATTTCAAAATAGTAACCATTTACAAACAGAAAATTAAGTGTCTCTGCCGCTTCGCAAAGGAATTCAAATTTGCAGTGAACGCCTGACATCTGGTGGCCAACAGGAGAAGTGCAAAGGAGAGGTTGTCTTAAGCGGCCTCCACAAAATAAAAATCCAATTAAAAATTAGGGCTACAGGGAGACCCTGTCTCGAAAAGATTTAAAAAAAAAAATTAGAAGTTCTGCCGGGCATGGTGGTGCACGCCTTTGATCCCAGCACTCGGGAAGCAGAGTCAGGTGGATCTCTGTGAGTTCAAGGCCAGCTTGGTCTATGTAGCAAGTTCCAGGCCACCTGGGGCTAGAGGTAGATACTGTCTCAAAAACACCAAAAAGAAAAAAAAAATTTATGATTTCTTTCCTTTCTTATATTATAGAAAGTTTAAATACCACATTAACTTTTCCTAGGGATTTTACCTTAATCTCTCTTTTGTGTTGAGATTTCCTAAATATTGTTTGTGTTGAAGATATTTTTTTCAAGAGATTCATAATGTTAGGAGATACTTTTCAAATAACAATGCATATGCATTTAGATATAGTTTAATACTAACAAAATTATCCCATAGAAAATTCATTCTATTTTATGCTCTTGGAAGCAAAATGAACCTTTTCTAAATCCTCCCAGTCAATAACAAAAAAATAAATAAATAAACAAAAATCAGCCGAGATATTTAAAGTGGCTTTTGACAAAAAGCAACGATAACAAAAGTATTGCAAGCCTTAATCAAAGGCAATCCTAGTTCCTAATAAATAAAATCTGATTCATAAAATAAAACTATCAATAAATAATCACCATCCTAGTAATAAAAAATAGTATTTTTTATTAAAATGATCCTAAAGAATTTCACAGTTGTTACTGAAAATTGTGTCCTAAGTCTGATAGCTTACTGGAGAGGCTCTGTTTATGTTAAGTGAAATTGATCTCATTTGAATGATGCAGTAATACACCACAGTAACATCTGTGAAAATAAGTAATATTATTTTATAAGATATACTTTTCTCAGACATTTCATCTTATGTAAACGTGTTCCTCTTATAACCCTTTAAACTATCACTATATAAGAATAATAGAAATTCTTTGGGGTTTTTATTTTTTACCCTTAAATTTAAAAATAAAAAAAAAAAAAACAACTAAGAGTGACTGCAGAATTGATGTCTTTTTCTACATATTCACTGTCCAAAGAAGTAGCCAGAGGGAAAGACTTTTGCATAATTTATGTTCCCTAAAAGATTTGACCAAATAGTGTGAAAGTCGTTGACAATTTTTAAGATACATCCCGGTAATTGCTTTCAATTCCCTTCTTGCTTGGATCCCGCGGGCAGAAGCCTGATGCTGATTGTTGGTTCTGTTTGAGGCTCTTTCATGTTTTCTTCATCCAAGAGGTGGTGTGATGCTCAGAAAATGCTAACAAGGACTGGCTTCAGTCTCTGAGGCATTTCATAAATCCTTCTGCAGCTCCAGATGTGCAGTAGTATTGTGAGACCAACATCTGCTTCTTCCTTCAGGATCACTTTAGACTGAACCAGCAAGCGGGCTGTAGGGTGCTCAGGGTTATTTTTGGACTTTCTCCATTGTTCCTACAGAGAAGGGCAGGAGGCAGATTCTAAATCTGCCGTCAATTTTGCAACATGATTTTTTTAGAAGAACATTCCAGATGCCTGGGGACTCCTAATAGAGGGTAAAGATTGTCTTCAAATCAGTGTGATCAAACACTTACAACTATATCTATTAATGTATTCATGAAAAATTGATATTGCCACACATGGAAGAGAGACCTGTGTGTTATTCTCACTGTCAGGTGCCTACAGGAATGACTATCAAAAAATTAAGAAAAAAAAACCCACCGTGGTTTGTTCTTTTCCTCTTTCTTCAATACTTTTTGATGTGGTCACTTACTGTTTCAAATCTCTAAATGCTTTGAAGATAAGAATTCTTTATTGACAGATGTAGGGGTCACGAATACAAGCTAGTGTCAAAGCAGTTTAGGACTGAAACAATTCTGTGTCTCTGTTAAAGCTTGTGTTAATTTTCCTTTCTAAAAAAGGTGCCCAATTTTCCTTCCGGTAAAATGAGCATATTTTAACTCTGAGGGCTCTTTAGATGAGCACCCTGTGTTCTCCCTTCATCACACCCTGGCTCCCCCTGGCAGGAATACTTCGTCATTTTGTAAAATTGGAGGAGAAAAAGATGCTACTGGTGGTTTGCCTGCCTTGCATTGCTTAGGGCTTCAATACTTATGTTTTAATAAATAAATAAATAAATAAATAAATAAAGTAAAAAATGTTTTTCTTTTTTCTGGTCTGCAGTATCAGTAACTTTTTCCTTAAAGAAAGAGCGCAGGCTAAGGCTGAGCAGTAGTGTGCTCACCTGGTGTGCGTGAAACTGTGGGGATCAATCCCAGTACTGGGTGGTGGGGTGTGGGAAACAGCATACATTTTGACATGAGACCCTATCTCAAAAACAAAAAGAAATGCCAGATAAATCCTTAAATGGGCAATGTCTGGATATGATTCCATGAGAGGCCATTACCTTATTGGGAAATCTTAATTAAAAACTAGCTTTTTTTCTGTTCTTTGAATATTTCTGTACACTATAATTTTTAGCACTAATAAATAGAAAACCTTTTTAAAGGAGAGACAAGGAAAAAAACATTGTAGTATGTACTTTGTTTTTGTGAAAAAATAGCTAATTATTGCAACGTTGACCCTGACATATTATGAGTGATGGCTTTGAAGGTGAGAGAGAGAGAGAGAAACTCATGTGTCACAAACCTTGACAATTAAGTAATCCTTGGGGTCTATGCTAGAGAGGTAGGTACATGAGCTAGGTAGTGTCTGAGCCGCTAATATCTGCATTGATAATGTTTGTACAGTGTGCGGCCATCTGCTGCTGGAACATTTGCACATATTAATGGGCCCTGAGCTTGCAATGATATATTTTACATGCAGAAGCATGTCAGAAATTTGTAACAGATCAAATATGGGGACCCATAGCAGACATTCCATTATCGTGTTAACAATAATTTTGAACATTTGGTTTTCCGATGATTTTACTGTAAAATGACATACTTTTACAGCCCTCTTAATTCTTGCATCTTCTCTGACCACTCCTAACCAGACCATTTCCCTTCCTTTATGTACTACAATATTTACCTCAAGCCTCTCCTTTGCTATGTAACAATTTGCTAATGACGTAATTGTCTTTCCCAAAAGGTGTTAATTCCTTCAATCAGCAAGTGCATCTCTCTCTGGCATTGGCACAATACATAGAACCAGGGTTTTAGAGATATTGTTAACTTTTAAACTGCCAGTACTAAAATGTGACAAAATTCAAAACATTTGTTCGCCTAATCTCAGATGGACCCAACACGGGTCATTCTGTGCTTATTCATCTTTTTTTATAGCATCAATTGCTATTTGAAATTGCTTTCTTTATTCTTTACTTTTGTTTCAACTGTTTCCCTCACTAGAATCTTGCTTCCACAGAGCCAAGTGCCTTTCTGTCTAGTCTTCGTTTTTTAGCCCAGGAGACTCCACAGAGGGAGCTTACTATGTGTTCATTTCTCCTGATGCCAGCCACTTAGAATCAGAACCAGACTAGGATTAGATTCATAGAGATAGTAGGGAACACACAGTTCATTCAACTTACTGTCCGTTCAGAACAGGGCTCTGCCATATAATATTCATGAATGATATTCCCAGAGCCTATGCTTGGATTCTTGTGACCAGAGTCTCACCACATATTGAGGGGCCTGAGCCAGTGTTAGAAAGATGCTGTGATTAAAAAGTTTCTTGTGATAACTAAAACATAACTCGTTGATACAGCCACGAACCTTAATCTTACTTTATGAACTCAAAAACAAGTCAGTGTCTACCTAATTATTCTCCCAATATGTTCACACACACGATTATTGTTCCTCTTTAAATAAAATACTGCCGACATTGCTCATTGGCTCTGCTAAGTGCACTGGACAAAGACCCTGCTTTCATGTTCATACGGTCAACTGAGAAAGACAGATAATTAAGCACATTATGTTCATAACAAGTGTTAAGCACAACGCTTGAATAAGAGGCACAAAATCAAAAAGAACCCAAGTGCAATGTAGTTCAGGAGAGAGGCAAGTCCAAGTTGCCCTGATCTCAAAGCGTGTGCCATGACGTACCCTCAGGCTGACTCTAAATACACGTGCCGTGTCATAGCATTCTGCATTCCAATAACTTCTCCCCACTCCAAGATAGATATGACTTTAAAACATTTCAGAGGGCTGGGGAAGTGGCCTGGGTTCTATAGTGCTGCCTATCATGCATGAAGCTCTGGGTTCCATCCCCAGCACCAGGTGAACCTAGCAGGCTGGCACATGCCTGGAATCCCATCATTTGGGAGCTGGAGATAGGAGGATCTGAAGTTCAAGGTCATCCTGAGCTATATAGAAAGAAAATAGGAGCCTGGAGAGATGGCCTGCAGTTAAGAACACTGGCTGCTTTTGCTGAGGACCTGGGTTGAGTTCCCAGCACTGACATGGTGGCTAAAAAAATCTGTAATTCTGGTTTCAGGGGATCCAAAGGCCTCTCCTAGCCATTTTAGGCATTGTACAACACAGGTGCACTTATGTACATGCAGACAAAAAAACCCCTATAAATTAATAATATAACATAACATAAGTAAATAATTTTTTAAAGAGGAAAGACAGGAAAAGAAAAACGAAACATTTCAGAAATTGTACTTGTGGGGCTGGAGAGATTGCTTACCTCCTAGGAACTTGTATTGCTCTTGTTAAGAACTGCTATTCCTCTTGCAGAGGACTCAAATTCAGATCCCACACCCAAAGTGGTGCTCACAACTACGAGTAACATCAGCTTCAAGGGATCTGGCACCCTCTTCTGGCTTCTGTAGGTACTGCACTCACATGCACAAATTCATAGACACTCATTATACATATAACTAAAAATAAAGATAAAAGATGTTTTTAAAGAACTTGTGCCTATGATTCCTTTCTGGATGTGATAGCATAGCAAATCTTGCCTCAACAGGGTCACAAGACCAAAAGGAGATTCTACCTAAAAAAAAGAGGCTTTGTATTGAGCTTACACTTATATTATACTGTATTTTATTAGAGTGTTCAAAAATGTGGAAGGTTAGGCTGGGAATGATACATATGCCTTTGATTCCAGCACTCTGGAGGCAGAGACATGTGGATCTCTGTGAGTTCAAGGCCATCCTGGTCTACATAGTGAGTTCCAGGTCATACCAGTGTTACACAGTAAGACCCTGTCTCAAAAACAAAACAGAACATGGAAAGTCTTTGTATATTTCCACAATCAATAACAGAAACCCCTAAGTCAAAATGGCTTCAGTGAGGGAAAACTGTCTCAAGGATCAGGAGATAAGGTCTGTAAGGAAGGCTTGGACTTTGCTTCTATGGGTCTCTTGGGTCTATTTCTTTTTTTTTTTTTTTTTTTTTTTTTGTCTTTTCGAGACAGGGTTTCCCTGTAGTCCCAGCTGTCCTGGAACTCACTCTGTAGACCAGGCTGGCCTTGAACTCACAAAGATCCGCCTGTCTCTGCCTCCCAGGGTCTATTTCTTTTAACAGCAAGATGACTACAACAGTTCCTGAATCACATCCAAACTCATCTATGTCTAGAAAGAATCAGAGTCATTATGAATGGGAAATTCTCCAGCATTTAACAGCCTTTATATATTCAACACCTTGTAAGTGCCAGGCAATGTTCTAAGTGCTTGAAATGCAGCTATGAGCAAAGCAATATAGCTCTTCTTATATTTCATTGACCAAATATGGGTCACATGAAACCCTATAGCCAATTGTTACCAAGAATAGAACTATTATGATTTATTGAGACTCAACTCTAAATATTTTAATGAGGAAGTCCATCCAGCACTGAGTGACTAAGAGAAAAGGTCATCAGATTCAATGGGGAAAGAATATTCCAAACAGTAGATTGCTTCTGAATAATTTCTGAATTGTCAGGGCTGGAAAGATGGGGCAATGGTTAAGAGCACTGGGTGTTTTTGCAGAGTGCAGCACTCACATGGAGGCTAATAACTGTTCATAGCTCCAGTTCTAGGGGATCCAATGCCCTCCTCTGACACTGGTGGACATTGCATAATGCAGGGCCAATTACATACATGCAAGCACAACCCTTATACACGTGAACAATCAAAACAATGTAAAGAGTATAAAATTATCAACAGTGCATTTAAAAGAATCTGTGCATATTCAAAAACACTAACTAGCAATAGTCAAATCCCCATAGTGCATTGCCTGCAATTTTGATATTAGGACTATTTATGAATTTGCATGCTCTGTTCATTTTCTCCTAAGTTCTAATGAGCTTGTTCTTCTTTTAATAGTTCTTCAAATAAAAACTAAGTTCTTGTCAACTGTATCCAGATACATTATCTAATCTAAATCAAATGAAGCAAATTTATGAAGCCTGAAATTCCCCAGTCTCAGATCAAAGCAATGACATCTTTATCATTTTTCTTTTCAGTACTTCTAGCTCAACCAAGAGGTAAGCAATTTTAAAGGAAGAAGAACTGCCTTACCAAGAAAATATTTTAGTCACAGATCAAGAATATGTGATGTTTTACAGGTTAGATTTTTAGAAAATATTTGTAAATCCACTCAATCTATGCTTTTATCAATATATTTTGGGCTGACTAATGTTAACATATCTTTTTCTTGAATCAATGATGATTTATCAGAAAGTCTCTCTTCAGTTGTACAAAAGATATTCTAAGTATCAATATTTTGATATTCTTAGAACCTAATAATGTCAGATCCCCTTCCAAATAATATATATATGTCTGTCTCTCTTCATTACACTTTCATTTTAATTTTCAGGGACTTATATGTGAAGGGTGAGTTATAGCATTGTGGGCAGTGAGAAGAAGTTGTGTGTGCATGTGTGTGTGTGTGTGTGTGTGTGTGTGTGTGTGTGTGAAGCCCAGGTGTCATCGCTCAGGCATTGTCCACTCTCACTGGTCTGGAAATCACCAAGTAGGCTAGGCTCCCTGTCCAGTGAGCCCCAGGGATAGGCCTATTTCTGCCTCTCCAGTGCTGGGATTAGAAGCATGTGCCACCACATCTGGCTTTTATGTGGGTTGACATATGGCTTTTTACATGGGTCGTGGAGGATTAAACTTGGGTCCTTGTATTTGCAAGACAAGGACCTTACTGACTGAGCCATCTCCCCAGTCCAAGAGGAACATATTCTTTGGGAAGAAAAGCTTTGAAACTGAAAGGTGGCAAGGTTCTCTTGCATTGTTATCATAGGTATCTACAAAATACACTCAGTGGGACTAACAATGCTTTGTAAAGCAAGCCTCAGGAGCTTCCAGTTGCACCTCTTATTAAATAAACATAATATAGCATCCTGGTTTTATTAAGATAGCAACTGGGATGGAGAGAGGGCTCAACTATTAAAGGCTCAGGTTCATGACCCAAAGGACAAGATAGCATCCTCCCTTTGTTAGCAGGGCTCATTGTAAGACTTTGACCAGCAGTTCTACAAAGCAAAGCATTAGAGATTTGCTTTTGTGAAAGTTGACTACTTTGGGGGACTGGAGAGATGGCCTAGCGATTAAGAGCACCGACTGCTCTTGCAGAGGACCCAGGTTTGATCCCCAGCACCCACATGGCGGCTGAGAACCGTCTTTAACTTCAGTTCCAGGGGAATCCGACGCCCTCTTCTGACCTCTGCAGCATTGCATGACACAGGTGCACCAACCTACATGCAGATAATACACTCATACACATAAAAAAATAAAATAAATAAATAAATAAATAAAAAACACCAAGAATGTGATAAGTTGACCACTTTTTTTTTTCTTTTAAAAAAGAAAGTTGACCACTTAGAAAGTGGCAGAGTGTAAAATCCCACAGCAAATGTAAACTGACTGTCAGCTGAGGAGAGCTTGGGAAGAATGGAAGCTGGGCTAGGAGCTGCATCTAGTTGGGAGCTGGGTTAGCTCTTGATCTCACAAGCTGCTTGAAGGACTCCTGTGAGGACTGCTTCTTCCTATCAGTCTGACACCTGAACCATTCAGAGCTGATAGGATTCTTCATCAATCACCATGGTCACAATGGCTGTATGGACAGGGGATTTAAGAGAGCTGATCTGGCTGTCACTCTGGGCTCTGTGACAAACATTGTTCTTTCCTCCACCCCCCCTCCCCACTTTCTCCCATCTCTTTAGGCTATCTCATCTATCTCATCTATCACTACATATCAATTGAGACCTCAAACTAAAAAACACATGTAATGACACTTGGGTAAATGATCAAGCACTGCTAAACCCACAAGGAATTGCCTAACCATTCCACTGTATTTAAAGATCCCATCCATCGGTCATTAGGTCCTCATGTAAACAAAAAGCCTTGTGGTCTGCCATCCTGTAGCTATAGGGCAGTATAAGAAAGATTGCAAAGACATATTAAACCTTCCAATAAATGTTATTTGGAACTAATAAAAACTTATATTCTTAGAAAATAAGAGAATTTTAGAACATAAACATTCTGGCATGTTTCAAAATGTGGTCCAGTTTTTTGTCTATAGGTTTGAAAGTGTAAGCAGACATGAGTAGCAGAGCTTCGCAGTCCCTGGGGACACTGGGGTGGCAAATCTGAAGGTTCCCCCACCTTGGGGGCCCCACCTCTTTCTGAATTTAAAGGTGCCTTATTCTGTCTTCTACATCAGTGAATCAGATTAAACTCCTTCTGCTGTGCTAAATTTCCAAGATTGTAAAAAAAAAAAAATCCTAGGAATTAAAAAGGTCGCAGCAGTATTTCATTTCACTGGCAATCTGAGGAATTCTATGGCAGGCCTAGCCAAATTCTAGAAATTCTAAGTAGGGACTGCAAGATGGCGAAGATACCTTTATGCATGTAGGTACAAAAGAGAACTCCCTAGCGCGCGACACTCGGCAGTCAAGATCGGGCTGACATTTAACAGCAAACAGGCTGTAGGCTGTAGGCTGGTGGAAAGATGCACTGGGGTGAGTTCCATCTCTCTCTCTCTCTCTCTCTCTCTCTCTGAACATCTGAAATGGTTTTTGTTTATTCAGTGGTGTGTGTGTGTGTGTGTGTGTGTGTATCTGTGTCCATATGTCTGTGTATCTGTGTATCTTTGTGAGTGTGCAGGTGTAGATGTATAAATATGTATGCAGTGTGTGTGGAGACCAGAGGACACCATTCACTCTGATGTTTTGAGACCGTCTCTAACTGTCCTAGAGCCCATCATAACGGTAGGCCACACTGGCCAGGATGACCTGTGTGCTGCCTCCACACCAGCTCCTTCCTCTTCACCCTGCACCATGGGTTCTGAGAGATTGAACTCAGGTCGTCATGCTTGCATGACAAGCAGTACATACAGAGCTCTTACCCCAGGCAAATAACATTTCCTTATTTTGCAGGGCTGGGGATTGAACTTGGGGCTTCCAGCACGCTGGCAAGTGTCCTAGCACTGAGCTATATTCCCTTCAGAAGTTAGAAAGGAAGATCTCAGCTTCTGAGTACATACATTATTACACACTCCAAACCTCATATTTGATAGTACCATCACCTGACTAGCATTCTGATTTGAAGCAGAGAGATGAAAATTAATATTCTGGCCTAACTTCCTCCATCAAAGCAGATGACTTATCTATTTACAGGTCTTATATTTAAAATGAGTATATAAGGAGTGTTGAACCCTTCTTCCCATATCCTCCCCTGATTGGCTGGCTGAGTGATATTTCTTCAGTACAACCTTGACTCACCTTTCTGTACTTGACCTCAAACTCCCTTCCTGCATGGCTAGAAGATTCAACATTTGTGATTAAAGTGACCCAAGCCAATGTATCACATTTCAAAGATATTTAATAAGCATTTTTTACCTTTTTATTGAAAAAGTCGTAGTGTTCCATGGGAATGGATGTGCTCAAGCTTATTTATATTTATCTTGAAAAAGAAACTTCATTCTAACACAAGCAATGCAGTAGGTAAAGTCAAGTAAAAAAAGCAGCAACCGTTATAAATGTTTGTAGACATAGCTACAGCCTTATCTGAAGTTCGTCCTGTTTAAGGACATGTTTTATGTTGTACAGTTCCTCTGCGAACATCAATCTAATAAGCACCAATGAGCCTGAAGACAATGCTGTTATAAAAAAATGGAGAAAAATGATTAAAATATGATAATTATACTGACATCTTATATGCTCAATCTAATCAACCAAGGTTCCAATTTGTCATAATGCACACTTGCTCATACATTATTGCTTAATTATAGCAACACTTCTATTTGGAAAGGTTGTCAATCATGCGACTACCCATCATTTTTCTTCTTTTTTTTTTTCTATGAAGGAGCATATTTTAAGCAAGGATTTGAATCATTGATGTTATTAATTTAACCCCTAGAATACTTTGTATACAAAACCCAAGATTCTTGTCTTCTCTCTGCAAAGATTTGGATAACTTATGCCCCATAATATCTCTTTTTTTTTAAAATAGCTTTTCTGGGGCTGGAGAGATGGCCTAGCGGTTAAGAGTGCCGACTGCTCTCGCAGAGGACCGGGGTTCGATCCCCAGCACCCACATGACGGCTGAAAACCGTCTTTAACTCCAGTTCCAGGGGAATCCGACGCCCTCTTCTGACCTCCCCGGCATTGCACGACACGAGTGCACAAACCTACATGCAGACAGTACATTCATACATATACAAAAATAAATTAAAAAAAAAATAAAATAAAATAGCTTTTCTTTTTTTTAATTTTATTTATTTTTTATGCGTATGAATGAACTGTCTGCATGTAGGTTTGTGCACCCGTGTCGTGCAATGCCGCGGAGGTCAGAAGAGGGTGTCGGATTCCCCTGGAACTGGAGTTAAAGACGGTTCTCAGCCGTCTTGTGAGTGCTGGGGATCGAACCCGGGTCCTCTGCGAGAGCAGTCGGCGCTCTTAACCGCTAGGCCATCTCTCCAGCCCCCCCCCCCATAATATCTTTTAATGTGAGGAACGATATGTAGTATCCCCAAATGAAGCTAAATATTGGCAGAATTTGGTGATTTGTAGTTATTAAAATACCTATGTGGGGACTAGAGATACGGCTCAGGGATTGAGAGTGCTTGATGCTTTTTCAGAGGACCTGACTTCAGTTCTCATCCATCACATTTCCAGCTCTAAGGGATGTGACACCCCCTTCTGGCTTCCTTGGACACTGCATTCTGTGCCTGTACACCCCCCCCACACACCCGCATATAAACATAAATAAAAGAAAATAATTTTTAAATCTTTAAAATTTTCTAAAGATACCTATGTATTTGTACTAAAAAAAGTACTTTATTTATTTATTTATTTATTTATTTATTTATTTATTTATTTGCTTATTTTGGTCTTTTCAAGACAGGGTCTCCCTGTAGCCCCAGCTGTCCTGGAACTCACTGTGTAGAACAGGCTGGCCTTGAACTCACAAAGATCCGCCTGCCTCTGCCACCCGAGTGCTAGGATTAAAGGCATGCGCCACCATGCCTGGCTTGGGACACATTTTTAATTGAAGTTTTGTGCATTTCATACAACATTTCTTAGTCACATTTACAACCATTCCCCTTTCCTTGCCCCCCCCCACCCTGCCTGAGCTCATGCATTCTGTCATACATGTCTTTCACCTTTTTCTGTCTTTTTTTTTTAATTTTTCAATGCAGAAGTTTACTGTTTGTGGAAGAAACACTGTTTCAGGCAGTTCTTTGACCCAGTTTTTTGTTGTTGTTCCTTCCAATTTGTATCACTTCAAAACATGCATATATGCACACCACAGATATACCAAAATTGTGACTTCTGAAAATAAACTATAGGTTAATTCCAAAATATGTTTAAGGATTCACATTTTGACAGCAGGGCTGTATGCAGGTAAAGAAAAAACATTACATTCCTACATTACATACATAGCAAGTTGATGAGTAACATCAGGTATTATATTTACTAAAACTACTAAAGAAAGAAACAAAAGAATTACTTAGTTTGCCTTACAAATAGAGATTTGGTGCTAGGATCTACAGAAGAGGAACACCATATGTCATTTGTTCTTCTGGGACTGTGTTACTTCACTTAACATAATATCATCTAATTCCATCCATTTACCTGCAAAGTTCATGATGTCGTTTTTTCTCTTTTTTATTGTTATTAAACTTTTTCCATAGGTCATACATCATTTCTCAATAGAATCTAGAGTCACTTCCCTTTCCATGCCACCCAGCCCACTCAAGTCCTTGCACTCTGCCATACAAGTCCTGCATCTTTTTCTGAGTCTTTCCAGAGTTTTTATTCAGTTCTATTGTTGTTGTTCTCTCCAACTTGCATTGCTACAGTATATATACATAGTTATATATATATACATATATATATATATATATATATATATACATACATACATACACATATCACTTGAATTGAAGGATTTTTTTTTCCTCAAAGATGTCATGTTTTCCTTAAGGAAGTGCTTGAAGGTTCCTCCTTGGCAATCCCAAACAACCATCAATCCTGCACTTTTGCTCCACATTGGGGTCTTTCCCTCCCATGGTCTCCCAAATGAAGTCCAGTAAGCACATGTCCTATCTTGATACCCTTGTACTGGCCTCCATGATACAGCCCAGGTAGTCCAACATTGTCAGTCTATATTCTGATGAGGCTGACATCCCCTTAGCTGTTTAGTCCGCAAGCTGGGTATCTCAAGAGTCCCCATCTGGCATTGAAGGTTTGGAAGATTCTTGGAGAGACATGAGTCCTCTGTCCATATTGGAAGGTTAAAAGGCTGGGTCTCATGTCTTTGAGGAGTGCCCAAAGTGGTGGCAGCCACAGAGTAGATGCACTTGCCAGTAAGAATTGAAGACAGGCCAAATAATAGTACTCTCACTTTTTTCTTTTTGTCTTTTTACTAAGATCTCAAGTTCTATGTCTGCAGTACAGTTTCTCTAGTCTTACTGATTATTTATATCTGGTTGTACTTTCCTTTTGGATGCTTAAGACCACACAGTTAGCCCAGATTAACCAAGGTTTTCTTTTTTCTCAAGGTCAGTTGAGGATCTGGTCCTCAGGGGTCTCTCAGGAGTTTTTTTGAGAGGGAAGGGGGGAGTGTCTTGCTCCTTTCAGCTTTTCATTTACCAGTTCCATCCACTTACTACGCCAGGTCTTACTAGACCAGGCTTCCTTTTCTGAAGCATGAGCAGACTTTCCTCGTTAGAGACTAGACACTGGCTGATGTCATCTTTCTTTACAGCTGCATAGAATTCCATTGTGTAGATGTACCACATTTTCTTTATCCACTCATCAGTTGAAGGACACTTGGGTTGCTCCCAGCTGGTTATTGTGAAGAGAGCTGCAATAAACATGGCTGGGCATGTATCTCTGCGATAGGATGAGTCTTGTGGGTATATACCCAGGAGTGGTATGACTGGGTCAGGTGGTAGGCTCATTTTGACTCTTTCAAGAGAGTTCTCCACACTGCTTTCCATAGTGTTTGTATGAGTTTACATTCCCACCAGCATTGTGTTAGTGTTCCCCTTTCCCCCACAACCTCTCCAGCATTTGGTATCTTTTGTTTTCTTGGTACTAACCCGTCTTACCTGAGTAAGATGAAATATCATCTTACTCCCATAAGGACACATTGTTTTTAAGGAAAAGTTTTGACCAGGTGTTTCTCCATTTGTCTCCAGTCCACACTGAACAGGGAACATAAAAGAAGCTGTCAGTGAGAAAGAAAGTTAGTCTTTAAAAATCACATGGGTAATGATGGGAACAGACTTCATCTATAGCAAGTTCAAAATTTGTCTTGCCTTGGCTTTCCCCTGACGCTATCCTTCTTCCAATTTGTGTGATGTTAAACACATTGCAGAAACAATTGCATAAGTGTATCTTCCAGGGTCACCACTCTGTCTCCATTCTGTTGTGGTGATGAAACCTGATCAAAAGCAGCTTTGGGGAAGAAAGGATTTATTTGACTTATACTTCAAGTCCCAGTCTATCACTGAGAGAAGTCAGGGCAGGAACTTGAACAGGGTATCAAAATCAGAAACCAGGGTGTGGGGGGCGGTGGTGCTGGTGGGGATGCTACTTACTGGCTCACTCCATCATTCAGGCTTAAATAACTCCCAGAACCACCTGCCTGGAGTCAGTGGTGTCCACAGACCAGCTTGATAAAGATAATTACTTAATTGAGATTCCTTTTTCAGTTGAATCTAGGCTGTATCAAGTTGGCAGTTAATGCTGACTAAGACAGTCAGGCTACTGAAGGTTTAGTAACTTGCACATGTAGACAAATTTCACTGTGAAGTAATCCATTGAACTTTTTACCTATACTTTTAAGGCTTAAGGTCAATTAGTTATTTGGAACATACAAATGAATTTATAAGATGCATGTGTACATGTCTACTATATAATGTTGAATAATGACTCCTATCATGTCTACAGCAAGCAGAGCATTATTCAGCATCTGCAGGACTTGGGTCCAATATTGCTCCACATCCACAGTACCAAAATCATGCAGACATTGCTCAAATCCCTATGTCAACCTTCTGTGTCTGCAGATTTCACATCTGTGGTGTAAGCAGCCATGCAACAAACATTTTCCCAGGTTAGAGCAAGATTCTAACAGAATATTTTGACCCAGTATTGGTGAAATCTGAAAATGTAAAATCTGCAGATATAAATTGCCTACTGTATGTGAAGACTGTACATATAAATAACTACACATCTAAACATATATATGTGTATATGTAATGGTGTGTTAACTATTTAACCTAGGTTATCTAATATTATATTTTGACAAATGATCAATTTATCATATAAAAATTGAAAAGAATTGTACTGAACGATGACAGGTTTGATCCTCAGATTATTTTTTTCTATTTCTATGTTTGACCACTGCATTATGCAAGATCATACATAGGATGAGAGACAGAAGGCAAGTCTCCTTCATTTCTCAGAATATCTTCTTTTGCAAATTAAAATAATGAAACAGAAGCTCACATTTCTAGGCTCCATAAGACCTTAAAAACTCACTTTGTGATGATGGGACACCTGGACTTCACTTGTGATGTGAGCTCAAATGCCTGGGGCACCGCATTTCCTTCACCATCTTGAATTACTGACACTTACTAAGATCATTGATACTAAGGGCATCTTCTTTAAGACCTCAGATATAATGCAAGCTGTATCCAAGGACTTAAGGTCATTTGGCATACACATTATTTCTTTCAATGAATTTATTTAAAAATTCATTACAAGAGTTAAATATGAAAACCTACACATACAATTAAAATTGAATTATAATGGTTTCATATCACCAGGAGCTATAACATTATTGGCAATTTTTTATCAAGTTCTCAATATCCCAGTCTAATTTAGGCTTACTCCACAGGATAGGCTTTATTTCTTAATTTGAAATATTTATAATAATTTTCTTTCTAAACTATTGTTTCACAAATAATAGTTATCGATCAAATTAGAAACTAAAACTAGTTACATTATCAGAGAGTTATTGATATAACCATTAGATTTGCAATAAAAATTCAAGGGATAAATTTTCAATCTAAATTTTATATTTATTTCAACATGATATAAATTATTTCAACTTGAGAGATAGCAGCCAGCCAAACATAAAACCTCCAGTTGGTTCCACTGAGTTCTGGAAAGAATGTTTTCATAGTTTGCTCTAGCATCAAGATGTGCCTTTCATATAATCCCAGTATATCAATGTATATGGATAGCTGCAACTTTCTTTAAAATGTTTCCACCCAAAAGTAGAGTAAAATGCTAGTTGTAGAATTACATGTCTGATTGTTTTTGCCAGGCGTGGTGGCACACACCTTTAGTCCCAGCACTCAGAAGGCAGAGGCAGGCGGATCTCTGTGAATTCAAGGCCAGCCTGGTCTACATAGTGAGCTCCAGGCCAGCTGGGACTAAAGGGAGACCCTGTCTCAAAAAGACAAAAAAAATAAAAATAAAAAAGAATTACATATCTCATTTTTTACTGTATAAGTTTAAACTTAGCTATCCATTTAAAGTTTATGTAATAATATGTTGAAGAAGTAAATGTGGTATCATTAATTTCCCTCATAAGTAACAAAAAATATCAATGCTGGAAAAGAATGAAAAATCTTTAAATTTAGCTTGTTTCGACCAGCTTGGATTTCCTATAAAAAGTACAATATTTCACTCCTACGATGATCTGTAAACAGATCACCACCTGGAGCATGTCACAGAGACCAACCTCTTAATTGGGCCATTTTCAAACACAGAAATCACAGACAGGACTTTAATTATATCAATGGTCTCACAAAGAAAATCTTTCTATTGTGCCTTGCTTCAAAATCTTGTATGGATTCCTTCCCCTCTACAGGTTGTGCAGGTTCACATGGAAAATCTGGGGTTCCCCCCCTTTCTATTAATTTAATGACCAAAGACTTACTGAAGCCCAATTTCAAGTATTTCTCTTATTTTAAACCAAGATTGGAGATTTATGGTTTATTTTTCCTAAAGTGTTTTTTTTGTTTTGTTTTGTTTTGTTTTGTTTTGTTTTGTTTTTTTGCATATGTGTTTGCATAGCTATAAACTCTTAAATTCTTGGACTTTCCTTCCATATGTATGGAAGTTTTTTAAAATGATGTCATGGGGGGGCTGGAGAGGTAGCCTAGTGGTTAAGAGCGCCAACTGCTCTTGCAGAGGATCCGGGTTCGATCCCCAGCACCCACATGTCGGCTGAGAACTGTCTTTAACTCCAGTTCCAGGGGAACACGACACCCCCTTCTGACGTCCGCGGCATTGCACGACACGGGTGCACAAACCTACACGCAGACAGTACACTCATACACATAAAAAATAAAAATTAAAAAAAATGATGTCATGGATTGGCAAGGGGGCGGGGGCAAGAAGCCCAGGCCCCGGCTGAGGGTCTATTGGCAATTGCTAGCTGCTGGGAGGAGGAATAAGTTTTCTTTAAGAATGTGATAAGTTGGGCTGGAGAGATGGTCAGAGGTTAAGAACACTGACTGCCCTTGTAGAGGACCAGGGTTCAATTCCCAGCACTCACATGGCAGCCACTAAAAGCCATCTTTAGTCCAGGTCGTGGTGGTGCACGCCTTTAATCCCAGTACTAGGGAGGCAGAGGCAGGCAGATCTCTTTGAGTTCAGGGCCAGCCTGGTCTACATAGTAAGCTCCAAGCCAGCTGGGGCTATAGAGAAACCCTGTCTCTAAAAAAAGACCCCAAAACCAGAAACTAAAACAACAACAACAACAAAAATCCCCACCAAGAATGTGATAAATTGGCCAGGCCCCCATGTATGGACCACATACTCAAGAGGACTTGGAGAAACAAAGTAGACTCAATAGGCTTTTTTTTTTTTTTTTTTTTTTTTGGTCTTTTTTTGAGACAGGGTTCTCTTAGAGCTCCCATGCCTGAGATTACTACTCGAGACCAGTGGACCTAACAACTCAGAGAATCGTCTGCCTCTGCCCTCCTAGTACTGGGATTAAAGGTCGTGCACCACCACTTTTTTTTTTTTTTAAATAAAATGCTTTTATTGATGTTTTGTGTATTTCATATATAATTTTTTCAGTCCAATTTAGACACATTCCCCTTCCTTTGTCCCCCTACCCCACCTCAGTTCATGCATTCTGCCACACATGTCCTACATCTTTCTCTCAGTCTTTTTTTTTTTTTTTTGTCTTTTCAAGACAGGGTCTCCCTGTAGCCCCAGCTGTCCTGGAACTCACTCTGTAGACCAGGCTGGCCTTGAACTCACAAAGATCCACCTGCCTCTGCCTCCCAAGTGCTAGGATTAAAGGCGTGCACCACCACGCTCGGCTCTCTCAGTCTTTTTAAAGTTTTTCCCTGCAGAGGTTTATTGTTTGGGGCAGAAGTTAACACTATCAGTCCGTTCTTTGACCCAGTCCTTATGTTGTTGTGGTTCCCTCCCAGTTGTATTCCTCTTGAATATGCCTATATAAATGTCATATATGAACCAAAATTATGACCTCTGGAAATAAACTGTATGTTAATTCCAAAATATGTTTAGGAATTCACATTTTTTCCCTTTAATTTTATATTACTCTAATTTAATTACCCATATAGGGTAATTACAATGTCTGAAAATAAGTAACTTAATAAGGTAACTTAATTCTAGGGTCTGTTAAGAGATTCACATTATAACAGCACAGTTGCATTCAGATAAAAGGAAATATAAAAATAATGTTGCTCAGCTCGTCTTTCAACTGGGGGGTTTGGTGCTAGCATCCACAAATGAGGGAAATCATTCCCTGTTTGTTTTTCTGGGACTGTGTTACTTCACTTAGCATAATGTCTTCAAGTTCCATCTGTTTACCAGCAAAGCTCATGATGTCATCTTTCTTCACCACTGCTTAGAACTCCATTGTATAGATGTACCACGTTTTTGTTATCCACTCCTCTGTTGAGGGGCATTTGGGTTGGTTCCAGCTCTTTGCTATTGTGAAGAGAGCTGCAATAAACAAAGATGTGCCTGTATCTTTGCAGTAGGATGAGTCTTGTGGGTATATACCCAGGAGTGGTATGGCTGGGTCAGGTGGTAAGCTCATTTTGAGTCTTTTAAGTGTTCTCCACACTGCTTTCCATAGTGGTTGTAGAGTTTACATTCCCACCAGCAGTGGATGAGTGTACCCCTTTCCCTACAACCTCTCCAGCATTTAGTGTCTTTTGTTTTCTTGATCTTAGGCAGTCTTATTAGGGTGAGATGATAGTGGTTTTAATTTGCATTTCTTTAATTATTAATGATGTTGAACACTTTTTAAGATGTTTCTCAGCCATCCTTACATTCTCACTGATGAAGTCTCTGTTCAGCTCTTACTCCATCTTTTGAGTGAGTCATTTGTTTTCTTCTTTGGTTTTTGATGTTAATGCTCTGTCAGATGTATCAGCTGTGAAGGTTTCCTCCCACTCTGTGGGTTTTCTCTTCACTTCCTTGATTGTTTCCTTAGATGTACAGAAGCTTTTGAGTTTGATGAGGTCCCACTTGTCGACTGTTTACCTTATTTCCTGGTGGCTGCTGTTTGATTTAGAAAATCTTTTCCTACGTCTATGTCTTATAGGTTGTAACCAACATTTTCTTCTATCACCTTCAGAGTTTCAGGTTTTACGTTGAGGTCTTTGATCTACTTGGAGTTGATTGTTGTACAAGGTGAGAGGTAGAGGTTTAATTTTGTTCTTCTACAAATGGTTTTGCCAGCATCATTTGCTGAAGATGCTATCCTTCTTCCACTGAGCTTTTTTGGCCACTTTGTCAAATATGAGGTGGCTTAAATTATATGAGCTCAAGTTTGGATCTTCAATTTTGTTCCATTGGTCAACAGGTCTGTTTTTGTGCCAGTACCAGGCTGTCTTTATGACTATAGCCCTGTAATATAGGTTGAAGTCTGGTAAAGTGATCCCCCCTGTATTGTATTTCTTGGTCAATGTTGCTTTAGCTATTTGGAGTCTTTTGTTTTTACATATGAATTTAAGGATTTTTTTCCCAAGTCTGTGAAGAAACTCATGGGAATTTTAATTGGGATTGCATTGAGTCTATATATTAATTTTGGTAGAATGGACATTTTTACTCTGTTAATTTTTCCAATCCATGAGAATGGGAGGTTTTTCCATCTTTTGATGTCATCTTCAATCTCCTGAATAGCCAACATACAGGAACTGGCTGGCAGGAAACAGAATGAGTGACCAACCAGTCCTCCATATTAACATTTGAGATTAGCACCAGAATCTAAACAAACAAACAACAAAAAAAACCAAACCTATATGCCAAAGGCACAATGAAAAAACAACAACATGGGAAAATCTCATAATAAATCCACACTGCACTCTACCAGTTATATACAAGATCCCTACAGGGAGATCTCTCTGGAAGGAAACCAAGACACAGACTTTAGAAGAACAATCATAGACATAGTCAAATAAATTAAAGAATATAAAGAACAAATCATAGAACTAAGGGGAGAGAATGACAAACTCCGGAAGGAAGTGGAAACACTGAAAAGATCCCAGGCTGAAATGAAAAAGAAACTGATGAGCGAAGCAAGGAGCTACAAGAAGAGAATGACAAGCTCCAAAAGGAAGTGGAAATACTAAAGTAATCATAGGATGAAATGAAAAAGGAAATTGAACACTCATCCAATTAAAGGAAAGGATGGGAAAAAGCCTCAGAAGCAGAATGAATGAAGCAGAAAAAAGAATATCAGATCTGCAGAATAACATGGAACAACTAGAATGCTCAAATAAAAATTATGAAAAAAATTTAAAAACACAAGAGTGGAACAACCAGGAAATATGGGACACCATGAAAAGACCAAATCTCTGCATCATAGGGATAGAAGAAGAAGAATACCAAGATAACAGTATTGATCAGATATTCAACAGAATAATAGAAGAAAATTTCCCCAAACCAAAAAAAGACAAACCCATACAAATACAAAAAGCACATAGAACACCAAATAAACAAGACCAGAAAAGAAATTCCCAATACCATATCATAGTTAAAACACTAGATGCCCAGCAGTCCTTTTTTAAAATAAGAAAAGTAATAATAGGGGCTGGAGAGATGGCTCAGTGGTTAAAAGCACTGGCTATTCTTGCAGAAGAACCAGGTTTGAATCCCAGCACTCACATGGTGGCTAACAACTGTCTGTAACTCCAGTTCCAGGGGATTTTAGGCCATCTTCTGGCCTCCATTGGCACTGCATGACATGGTGCACTTATACACATGCAGGCATAACACTCATACAATTAATTAAATAATTAACTAAAAAGAAAACCAATAACAGAGGATATGAAGTTGGGGAGAGGGTAAAGGGTAGAAGGAGAGATGAGGAGGGGGTCTAAATATCATCAAAATGTGTTGTATTTAAGTCTCAAAAAATCAATAAAATATTTTATTTTATTTACTTTTTATTTTATGTGTATGAGTATGTTGCCTGCATGTGTGTAAAAACACCCATGTCGTGTAATGCCAACGGAGGTCAGAAGAGAGTGTCAGATCCCCTGAAACTGGAGTTAAGGATGGTTTTTAGATGCCATGTGGGTGGTGAGAATCAAACTCAGGTCCTCTGCAAAAATAGCCAGTTCTCTTAACCATTGAGCCATCTCTCCAGCGTCTAATAAAGTTTATTTTTATTTTTATTTATTTTTAAGGGATTCACAATATAAGAGTACAGTTCTTTTCAGATCACATTAACATTGCTCAGTTTGCCATACAATTAGGTAATTGACACTAGCATCCACAGATGAGGGATACCATTCATCCTTTGTTTTTCTGGGACTGTGTTACTTCACTTAGACTGATATCTTCTAGCTCCATCCATTTACCTGCAAAGCTCATGATGTCATCTTTCTTTACTGCTGCATAGAACTCCATTGTGTAGATGTACCACATTTTCTCTATCTAGCCCTCAGTTGAGGGGCAGTTGGGTTGGTTCCAGCTCTTTGCTATTGCGAAGACAGCTGCAATAAACATGATTGTGCATGTATCTCTGTGGTAAGATGAGTCTTGTGGGTATATACCCAGGAGTGGTATGGCTGGGTCAGGTGGCAAGTTCATTCCAAGTCTTCCAAGGGTTCTCCACACTGCTTTCCATAGTGGCTGTACAAGTTTACATTCCCACCAGCAGTGATGAGTGTTCCCTTTCCCCAAAACCTCTCCAGCACTTGGTATCATTTGTTTTCTTGATTCTAGCCAGTCTTATTGGAGTAAGATGATACCTTAAGTGGTTTTAATTTGCATTTCCTTAATTATCAGAGATGTTGAACACTTCTTAAGATGTTTCTCGGCCATCTCTAACTCCTCCTCTGTGAAGTCTCTATTCAGATCTTTGCTCCATCTTTTGAATGATTCATTTGTTTTCTTTCTTCTTTGTTTTTTGAGTAGCTTGTATACTCTGGAAATTAATGCTTTGTCAGATGTATCTGCTGTGAAGGTTTCCTCCCACTCTGTGGGTCTTCTCCTCACTTCCTTTATTGCTTCCTTTGATGTACAGAAGCTTTTGAGTTTAATGAGGTCCCATTTGTCAATTGTCGATCTTATTTCTTGTGCAGCTGCTGTCTGATTTAGGAAGTCTTTTCCTACACCTATGTCTTGTAGTCTGCTGCCAAGCTTCTCTTCTATCACCTCCAGAGTTTGGGGTTTCACGTTGAGGTCTTTGGTCCATCTGGAGTTGACCTTTGTACAAGGTGAGAGGTAGGGGTTTAATTTCATTCTTCTACAAGTGGTGATCCAGTTTTGCCAACACCACTTGCTGAAGATGCTGTCTTTCCTCCATTGTGTCTTCTTGGCCCCCTTGTCAAATATGAGGTGGCTGAAATTGTATGTGCTCAGGTTTGGATCTTCAGTTTTGTTCCATTGGTCAAGAGGTCTGTTTTTTTGCCAGTACCAGGCTGTTTTTATGACGATAGCCCTATAGTATAGCTTGAAGTCTGGTATAGAGATCCCCCCTGTATTGCTCTTTTCACTCAGTGTTGCTTTGGGTATTCAGGGTCTTTTGTTTTTCCAAATGAAATTAAGGACTTTTTCCCCAAGCATGTGAAGAAAGTCTTGGGGATTTTAATTGGGATTGCATTAAATCTGTATAAGAGTTTGGGTAAAATGGACATTTTTACTATATTAATTTTCCCAATCCATGAGCATGGGAGGTTTTTCCATCTTCTGATGTCTTCTTCAATTTCTTTCTTCAGGGATTTAAAATTTTTGGAGAGATCTTTGGTGTCTGGTCAGGTTTGTTCTTACGTATTTGTGCTGGATAGCTTTAGAGTCAACTTGACACATCTGGGTTGAGGGAGCCTCAATTGGGGAATTGGCTCCATTGGATTGGCCTGTGGACACATCTGTGGAGTATTGTCTTGATTGTCTAGCAGTGTGGGAGGACCCAGCCCACAATGAGTGGTGCCACCCTGGGCAGGTTGTTGTGTATGGTATAAGAGGGCAGGCTGAGCATGGGCCAGGGGAGCAAGCCAGTGAGCAGCATTCCTCCATGGCCTGCACTTCAGCTCCTGCCTCCAGGTTCCTGCCCTGAGTTCCTGCCTTGGGCTCCCTAAGTGATGAACTGTGACCCAGGAGATGTGAGCTGAATAAACCCTTTCCTCCCCAACTTGGTGTCAGTCAGAGTGTTTTGTCACAGCAATCGAAGACAAACTAGAATAGTATTTTATTGTTTTTGAGGCTATTGTGAGTGGAAAGATCTCCTTGTATTCCTTCTTCAGTTGTTTGTTTTTGGTGTAAAGAAGGGCTACTGATTTTTATAGGTTAATTTTGTATCCTGCCACTTTACTGAAACTCTTAATCCTTTCTAGGAGTTTTCTGGTGGAGTTTTTGGCATCCCTTATGTAAACAATCATATCATCAGCAAAAAGGGATAGCTTGACTTCCTCTTTTACAATTAGTACTCCTTTAATTTCCTTTTCTTGCCTTATTGCTCTGGCAAGTGTTTCAAGCACTATATTGAAAAGGAGTGGTGACAGGGGGCAACCTTGCCAAGTTCCTACCTTTAAAGGGAATGCTTCTGTCGTTTCCCCATTTAGGATGATACTGGCTGTGGGTTTCCTGTATATGGCTTTGATTATATTGACAAATGATCCCTCCAATCGAATTCCCTGTAGGACTGTAAGTATGAAGGGATGCTGGATTTTGCCAAAGGCTTTTTCTGTGTCCATTGAGATGATCATGTGGATTTTGTCTTTCAGTCCACTTATATGTTTTATGATATTTATTGATTTTCATATGTTGAACCATCCCTGCATCTCTGGTATGAATCCAACTTGGTCATGATGGATGATCTTCTTGATGTGGTTCTGTATGCAGTTTGCAAGTATTTTGTTGAGGATTTTTTTGAGAATTTTTACATCTATGTTCATTAATGAGGTGGGTCTATAGTTCTCCTTTTTGGTTGTATCTTTGCCTGGTTTTGGTATTAGAGTGATTCTGGCTTCATAGAAGGAATTTGAGAGAATTCCCTGTGTTCATATCCTTTTAAACAATTTGAGTAATAATGGTTGTAAGTCTTTTTGAAATGTTTTATAGAATTCTGCCATGAAACCATCTGGGCCTGGGTTTTTTTTACTTGAGAGGTTTCTTATTGCATCTTCAATTTCTTCGTATATTATGGGTCTGTTTAAGCTGTGGATCTCTTCTTGGTTGAGCTTTGGTGATTCCCAGGATTTCAGATATTCATCCATTTCTTCTAGATTTTCAAACTTGGTAGAGTATGTTTTTTAAGTATTCCCGTATGATTGTCTGGATCTTTTCCTTGTCTGTTGTGATATTTCCCTTTTCATCATGGATTGTATTGATTTGGAGTTGTTCCTTCTTTCTTTTGGTTTGTCTATCTTGTTTATTCTTTCAAAGAACCAACTTTTGGATTCATTGATTTTTTTGTATTGTTTTGTATTGTTTCTTTGTTTGTAGAGGGCAGGCGGATCTCTCTGAGTTTAAGGCCAGCTTGGTCTACAGAGTGAGTTTCAGGCCAGCTGGGACTAAAGGGAGACCCTGTCTCAAATATAGCAATATTATTAATAATAATTTTTTGAAGATGCTATACTACAAATATGATATTTATGTCCATCTACATGACTGCTTGACCCTCACACCAGCATCAATGAAAGGATTTCAGAAATCCAGAATTTAAGGGAATGAGCTTTTAAGAATGGGGAAATCCATGAATGTTTAGTGGGCTTCTCTTTAGCCAGAGTGTTACACAGGTAGCCCAGCACCTTTTCAGTTTTCCATCCATGAATGCAAGAACTGTAGTTCAGAAATGTTTGGATGGAGGAGAAGTGGTGTAAAGTTAATCTCAAACTAAGGATACATGGGCTGGAGAGATGGCCTAGCGGTTAAGAGCGCCGACCGCTCTTACAGAGGACCCGGGTTCAATCCCCAGCACCCACATGGTGGCTGAAAACCGTCTGAAACTCCAATTCCAGGAGAACTCCAGTTCCAGGGGAGTCCGAGACCCTCTTCTGACCTCCGTGGCATTGCACGACACAGGTGCACAAACCTGCATGCAGACAGTACATTCATACACATACAGAAAAAAAAAAAAAAAACTAACGATACATGAAAAAGTCTTATGGAAACTCACTACTTGTAAATAAAATTTAAAAAAATTGAGGCAGGTTGTCCCTGTAGCCCCAGGTGTCCTGGAACTTGCTATGTAGACCAGATTGGCTCAATCTCACAGAGATCTGCTTGCTTCTGCCTCCCCAATACCAAGAGTAAAAACATGCATTAACAACACCTGAAAAGACATTTTCCAAAGGAGTTTAAATGGAGAAGCCTGCATGGGCAGACAACACTGCTCCAGAACTCATGGATTATTAAATGAAAATTTCAGTGCCAGGCACAGGTTACTTCCCTATGACTTATTCATCAGGAAGGTCCAAAGTTCCCCCCAGCAACATCATATTATTATTGCTCTTGGTTAGCCAGCAGAACTGGATGGTGAGACTCTATTGCTGAAGACACCATGCACTTTCTTTTCAAAACATAGAGTAATCAATCTGGAACTGACCGGAAAATTCCCTCCTGTCTGGCTAGCTTCCATAGTGCCGGAAGGTGCTGTGCAAGGTGCTGAGGGAGAAAAGACATCAATGATCTTACCCAGTCCTGGCCCCTGCACACTACAATATGCCAGGTAAGATGTACCCCCTGGTGAAATAGTGCATGATGGTTATAAGGTAGCCAATGACTTTCTTATTGGACTTGAGGTTCATTCCACAGGAGGAAATTTATGCCTGGCCTAGGTTCTAGGGAGAAAGCTACTGTTGTTTTGCTAAATGGAAATGTGATCAAACTGCCTTCTACATAGTTATTTTTATAGCCATAGATTTCTGCTGTTATTAACCCTGGTCAGGGAAGCTTCTTTTTTGCAAGGGACATGGTTAATATAGAGACCCTAGCCAGTCAAAGTGCTGGGATTGAATAACCATTGAGAACTCAGCTCTAAATGGAACATCAACATCAACGTTTCAGCTCAAAGCTCAAGGAACAAAATGGAAGCAGGCAGTGGAAAGAATAAAGAGCTGGAATCTGGGGAGGAATCTGTGAAATGCTGTCTTCTTGACATTCTATGGCTGTTGCACACATGAACTCACAGAAGCTCTGGTTGCTGGCACAAGATCAAGACAGCCAAAATTCTAGCACAGAGGGAGAGGGGTTCCCAAGGCCCTTATCCTGGCTGACACAGTTGACAACTACTATGACATACCAAACTATATTGATTCTACTTGTATTTTATATAACTTAAGTAAAGATTGCAAATATCTGATAGATTTTATATGCTATCTTAGTCATATCTTGGAGCATTTAAACAGATACAGGCATAAAGAGGTCTGTTAATATTGACAATCTATGTTTGCTTCTCAGAACCCACATAAAGGCAACAGGACAGAACTGAGTCTACAAACTTGTCTCTGGCCTCCAGACACATACCACAATAATAAATGAAATAAAAATTAAAAACTAAACATAGCCAGACATGGTGAGGCAAGTCTTTAATCCCAGCACAAAGATCCACATGGCAGAGGCCTGTGGATCTTTGTGAGTTCAAGGCCAGCATGTTTCACATAGTGAGTCCCAGGTCAGTTGGGTCTACAGGGACACCATGTCTCAAAAAGACCAAAAAAGAAAAAAAAAAAAAACCTTAAGTTATTTGACTAAAAGAATAATACAAATAATGAAGGACAGATTGGAGAGATGGCTGAGCAGTTAAGAGCAGTAGCTGGTCTTTCAGAATACTCAGGCTTGGTTTCTAACACCCACATGGTACCTAATAATGGTCCATAACTCCAGTACCAAGGGACCTGATACCCTATTCTGCTCTCCAGAGGCACTGCATGACATGAGTACTCTTATGTAATGCAGGCAAACACTCATATACATAAAATAAAAAAATTTTAATTAAAACAATCCTCTCTCTGTGTGTCATTAAATAAATTAATAGAGCCAGGTGTGGTAGCATGTACATTTAATTCAAGTACTCAAGAGGCAGAGGCCCAAGCCAGCTGGAGATCTCAAAAAAAAAAATGAAGAAGGATCTAATAGAGAGCTTGTCTAGCAGGGGGTGGAGGGGGTTGGGGAGGTACTGATGTAATCCAAAGCAACACAAAGAAAAAAGACCATCTGACCACATGAAAATGCAAATTAACTATATAAAAAAATACTTATAGTATTAAGTATGAAATGCACCACAAATTTGCAAAAGTATGACAATTTCCCTTAGGATAAGATGACTTAGAAAACCACTAACATGCCAAGGACATGAAGAAAAATTTTTAAAAATTCATCTTTCAGTAAACACATGGCAAAAGACTATTTCAGTAGTAATAAAATGAGTGAGAGGTTTTAAAATTAGCTGTCATTCTACACTTCATAATTTAAAATAGCAAGTTCTGGTAGCATTATTAAATGCTACTAAGAGTTCAGTAAGTTGGGGAGATTCACACACTGCCAGGAAGAAGGTACTTTGACATCACTTATGCAGAAGGCAGAAAAGCCAGATAGATTTCTAAAAACTGCAGCCTTGACTTCTGTAATTCTATCCTAAAGGAAATCAAAGATACATACAAAGATATTCATAAGAACAAAATTCTGGGGGCTGGAGAGATAGCCTAGTGGTTAAGAGCACCGACTGCTCTTGCAGAGGACCCGGGTTCGAGCCCCAGCACCCACATGGAGGCTGAGAACCGTCTGTAACTCCAATTCCAGGAGAACTCCAGTTCCAGGGGAATCCGAGACCCTCTTCTGACCTCCGCGGCATTGCACGACACGGGTGCACAAACCTACATGCAGACAGTACATTCATACACATACAAAAATAAATAAAATTTTAGAAAAAGAAAGAACAAAATTCTGAAAATAACTTAAAATTCAGTGGTCAGGACATGATTAGTAAGTAATAGTATATCCATTTAACATCATATTTTAGAAACTAATGACCTGAGAAAATGTTTATTACTACCCCGTGTGAAACGAACAATGTATGGTATTTCTCTCTGTGTGCATATATATGTGTATATATGTGTATATGTATGCCTGTGTGTCCATGCATGTGTATGCTTATGTATACCTGTGTAAACATATATGCAAGTGTGTGTATGTGTACATGCATGTATACCTGTGTGTGCATACATGTGTATATGCTTGTGTGTACATCTGTGTATACATCCTTCTGAATGTGTGTATGTGCCTCTCTGTGTGTGCATAGGTGTGTGTATATGTGTATATTTGCTTCCATGCTAGAGCAAACAAAAACTGGTGCTTACACACATGGTGGCATATGCCTATAATCTTAGCACTTGAGAGATAGAGGTGAGACGATTCCTAGCTCAGGGCCAGACGAGGCCATGTAATAAACTCAGGGCCAATATTGTCTATATATTAAGTTTGAAGCAAGCCTGGGCTGTGTATAAGATTCTGTCTCAAAAATTTTTCAAATTTTTTTACTCCTAG
This sequence comes from Rhizomys pruinosus, assembly GCA_009823505.1. NCBI lineage: Eukaryota > Metazoa > Chordata > Mammalia > Rodentia > Spalacidae > Rhizomys > Rhizomys pruinosus. Next base: position 3,148,021 of record VZQC01014540.1, read on the forward strand.
GAAAGTAACACTCCTTAAATATTATTTTTAAAATATTTTATTAATTCCCTGAGAATTTCATGCAATGTATTTTGATTGTATTCACCCTCCTTCTTCAACTCCTCTCAGACACACTCCCTTACCTACCTACCCACCTTTATGTCCTTTTTGCTTTACAGCCATAGAGTCCAGTTTGTGTTACCTACATATTCTTGAATATTGGGTCATTTGGGGCTGGGACTTTGTGCACATCTCTCTGCTCCAGGGTAGGTTTTTGTCTGCCTTGCTGGGCTCGGATAGGCCTTGTGCATGCTGTCACAGGGCTACAGGTTCGTATGTGTAACTGTCCTATTGTGTCCAGAGAACACTTCTGTTGTAGTCATCCACTACCTCTGGCTCTCAAGACCTCTCCATCCCCTCTTCCTTGATGACCTCTGAGGCTTGGGAGGAGAGGGTGTGATACACGTGTCCCATTCAGGACTGAGCATTCCAAAATCTCTCATTCTCTGCACATTGACCAGTTGTAGATCTCTGTGCTAATCACCATCCACTGTGAGAACTCTGATGAGAGTTGAATGATGCAGTAACCTATGAGTATAATGATAAGTTAACTATGAGTCCGTTTACCACTATCCTCATTTAGCAGAATATTTGTAATAGGTTCTCCCACATGGACTATGACCTGTCTAACCACAGGCTCTCAGTCCTGATAATGGTGTCAGACATGAGTTCTATCTTGTGGTGCAGAGCTTAAAGTGGCTGGTAACTCCTATAACATCTATGCCACTATGGCACCAGGTGGTGTATCTTTCTAGGCTGGTTATTATTGATTGATTGGGGTTGATCGTTACTTTTCTCCTCCAGTAACATGCTGACCTGGAAGCTTCCTTCCTCAAAGACTATTATTCAACCATCAGGAAAAATTACACAAAGAGAAATTCACAAAGACTTAGTCATGATCTTGAACAATGCAAACAACTATAATATCCATTGAAACAGGGTTAATGAGTGCAACTTCTGTGTGTTAAAATAATTGTAATGTAAAAACAATAAGAATATCTACAAGAACAATTCATCAGATGGCGTGATAAATGAGCACAGTTAACAGTCTAGCAATGTATTTTTACACAGGAACTAGTAGAAGAGAACGCAAATGTTGAGGTTCTATGGTCAATTAAAAGGTTTTTAAAACCTTTCTTTTCAACCTTTCTGTATTGTTTCTTGTTCTTCCTGTATAACAAAATGTATTTAAAAGACAGACAATGTGTTAATCAAGGAAGAATAATTAGCAAGACATTCGTGTTGATTCTATTTGTCTTTTTTATCAATGTCAGACCATTTGTATAAACTCAGGTTCTCAACTTTGTTTTAAATATTAGTCTTTTCTTGATGTTTCTTGTATGCGGCTGCTTGAGCTTTTGTCCAAGCATTTTCTAAAATATTATAAAGTAGTTGAAAATGTCGGGCTGGTGTAACTTGGCCTTTCTGGATGCTTGATGATCGTGCTTGGTGTCCATACCAATTTGGCCGAGGGTCTTGAGGGATGACTTTGTTCCTTGCCCTCAGAGGTCAACTAAGTCTCAGGGAACTATGCTTTGGGGGGTTGTCTCTTGAAATGTCCTGCAAATATGAGTTACCAGTCTTCCTGTGCAGGGAGGTCTTGGAGATCCACTAATGGGACTTCAGCCGCTGTCAAATCTGTAAAGAGGAAAGTTTGCTCATGCTTCAAAAAGGGAAACCTGGTCTAGCAAGACCCAACTTTGTCCTGGAGTGGATGGAACTGGTAAATGAAAAGCCAAAATGATCAAGGGGCTCCCTTCCTCCCCCAAAAACCTGAGCAACCCTTGAGGATCAGATCCTCAACTGACCTTGAGAAAACAAAAACCTTGGTTAATCTGGGCTAACTGTGTGGCCTTAAACATCCAAAAGGAAAGTAGAACCATAAATAAATAAATAGTAAGTCCTGAGAAATTGTATTTCAGATATAAAACTTGAGATCTTAGTAAAAAGACAAAAGAGCACAGTTGTTTTGCCTATCTTACTGGCAAGTACAGCTACCCTGTGGCTGCCACTGCTTTTACCATCCTTTAAAGATGTGAGAAGACACAGCTTCCAAACCTTCAGTGCCAGATGGGGACTGCTGAGACATCCAACTTGTGGACTGAACTACTACTGGGGTAAAGAAATAAAATAAACATAAGCCTTGGTTAGGGAAGCATGATGGCATTTAATTGTGAGTTTGTAAGCAAGTTAACAAGACTCACTTGCTTTTCCTTTCAGGACATGTGTATGAGTAACATCCGTCCAAAATTCATGTGTCCTCTTGGGTCAAGGGTGTTGATGCTCCTCTTGTCTGAGTCAGAGGATGCTCAATGTATGGATGACTTGATGTCAGCTTATTTAGGATAAGATAAATTTGTTTCAAATTACAATCTTAAGGGCTGGTGAGATGAGTCAGTGGTAAAGGTACTTCCCACCAAGCCTGATGAGTTCATTCCCTGGGACCCATATGGCAAAGGAAGGAACTGATTCTCCCAAACTGTCATCTGATCTCCACACACATGCTGTGGCACGTGTAAGTGTATGGACATACACAAACACACACACACACACACACACACACACACTCACACACAGATAGATGATTGATTGATAGATGTGAAAAACATTAAAATCCTCAATTAAAATCACAATCTTTTCTAACAACACCTCACATACTATATGTTATATACATGATATGACACAGATTCAATATGGCATGAAATTTTATTTTGTGAGTGGGCTCTTATGGAGGTTATCTCTTGTAAACAAACAATCACAAAAATATATACATATCTATCAAGCATTCTTCTCCACTTTAGAATTCAGACTCCATAAAATAAACAAAGTTATTATTGTTTTGAAATCTCTTTCTTTGTCTAATATTCAATTTTATTTCTTTACTTAAGATGCCAAACAAGGACATAGCTCAGTGGCAGAGTGCATGCTTTTAGCATGTTTGAGGTCCTAGGCTCAATCCACAGCATCAAAACAAACAGCAGATAATAAAGCTGTTCTAAGATGGTTCACTTCATTGCAGTGGGCAAATAAAAAAAGATATACTATGGGAATTTTCCTTTTAAAGTTATACAAAGTGCCCACAGGAAGTGTGGCTCTCTCTAAGCCTGTAGATTGTGCCTTTTTCAGTATTAAAGGTCTCTACTTCACTCATTGTCAAAGACGCAGATAAACACCAAGGAAAATACAACCAGCAAACATGTCAACAAAGAGACCTTACAGGAGGCCAATCCAACTGAAAGATTTGTATGGGATGCATATCCTTCCAAACTGTGAAGAAGTGTCTATGGTTTAATTTGCTTGGGGTGGTCAAGTTCTAGGTAGTTTAGGGTATACAAGGGATCAAGGATCTAAAGTCCTGCAAAGCTCTCTTTAAAATTAAACTGGAATTTCATATAAATCTTGATCTTCTCATAGAAAATTTCAACTCTGACACAAGAAAGATATCACTAATATCCAATAGTGAATATATTTGCTTAGCACAGACTGCTTACTTGTTGAGAGGAGTGTTTCTGAGTTTGACAGGCTTGGATAGTGATACAATGCAAGCTATTCATTTTGAGTCCAGACAATGATTAATCACAAAAAAGAAAAACTCATAAAATCAAGGGCTGTTAATGAATATTTAATTTGGAGAAAAATATATATTTAAGGATCATATGTCTTGCTTTTTTTTCTAATTTGTAGTCCTTAGAGTTTATGATTCTAATTCCTCTGTTCTAAGTTTTTCTAATGCTTACTTTAAACCTTACAAATAATTATATCATGTAAAAATTGTGACATTTCATGACAGTGAGATAATAAAATTGTTTTAAAGCTGCTTCCAAAAAAAAAAAGAAAGAAAACAGAGGCATGAAATGAGAGTCTAGAAAGCAACAAGGAAAAGTTGAACATGAGACACATACTTTATACATATGAATTATCTCATGGGATGAATAGACATAAATAGTTGGGCACATCATTTTAATTAGTACCTTGTAAGTGCAGAATCACTTGACTTGATACTAATGATACTAATGGTCTTGATACTGGCACTGAACCATAACTAATGTCAAGAATTTGCAAAAAACTTCAAAGAATATCACCCATAATATCAATGTGTCCTATCACCAAGGTCACCCTCTAATGATGGAGATTTTATCCACCTATATAATTTATGTGTAAATGAAGAGAATGGATGCTTAGTGTGTCTGAAAGACAAAAAAATCTCTACCAATTTCAAATTTCTGAGTTCACACAGTGCTCTTCTTAATATAATTCCAAATGATAGCACATTTCCAAAAAACTCTCCAGAGACAGACCTCCGAGTTGCACCGCTCTATGAATTATCAATTGCCATCTTTCAGATTCCTCCTGAGCTGGATAAAAGTTATCCATCTCCAAGTTACCAGCAAATATGTTATAACTCTAGAGCTGGGAGTGAAAGAAGCTTTGCCCGCAATTGCCAAGTTTCAGGGCAGTGACCTTTTCTAAAGGTTAGAGAAACCAACAGGCCCCCCATAGCATTGTTGGCTTCGTTGGGAGATTTTTAAATTTTTTTATTAATTTTTATTTATTTATGTATGTGTATGAATGTACTGTCTGCATGCAAGTCTGTGCACCCATGTCGTGCAATGCCGGGGAGGTCAGAAGAGGGTCTCGGATTTTTATCTGAGGAAGCAGTCCATCTACTTCTGGGCTCTGGGGTCAGTTTTCTATTTTCACCCCAAGTCTTTCAAGCCAGTGTCATGACACAAAGTGGAGTCATGAGAGGTGTACGGAGGCCTTGCCTAGAACGATGCCATGGACCTTCAGACATCTGAAGAGAGATGGCTGTGGCTGCTGAGACCTGTGAAGGAGCCAGCCAGCTTCCCTGAGTCTTGTTCTGCCCTCTTCTGCAAACTCCTCTATTAGATTGCTAATGGATGTTAGGAGCATGGGTCAGGGTAGAAAGCTCATCTGTTCAATTTACAAGGCCAAAGACACACAGCATGTTCCATGTGCAGAGTTATCCGCCACATGATAGGTGCACATGATTTCACTTGTTAATTTCCTCCCTACCCCCACCTCACCCTGGGAATCAAACCCTGGGCCTCATGCATACTAGGTAAGTAAGTCCTCTATCCCTGAGCCATATCCCACACCCCACCCAGTTCTACCCTATTAGTTTTTTGCTACAGTGCCAACTCTTTAAAAAGGAAAAAAAATTCTGGAGTTTCCTATGTAGACCAGGCTGGTCTTGATCTCATGAAGATCCACCACTGCCTCTGCCTCCAGAGTGCTGGGATTAAAAGCACGTGCCACCACACCTGATTTCAAAAGAAAAATTTCTCCTATGATAAAATCCACACAAATGAAATTCAAAGAGACTAAATAATATCCCCAAGGTCACCAAGGTTCTAAGGAGCAGAGATGGAGTGAAAACTTTGTTGCGTTGGCTGCGGGGATCTCTGCCTTTTACCACCTGGCTAAGGAGTGATGCTCTGGCAAGGGAAGTTGTGTGTTCTCAGTGGGAGGTCAGAGAGTAAAGAAATCACTGAACCCCTGAATTTAAAGGCTCAAACCTGGTCATTATGATGAGGAACGGAGGAAGTTCCATTTCACAAAGAATAGCCCTGTGCATTGTGGCTCTCTAATGGGAAGGAGGCTCAGAGAGCAGAGGTGAGATTCGCAGGGGGGTGGGGGACCAAGAACAGGAGCCAAAAGACACGGAAGATAAGAAGTACTGGGCGGCGTGGGAGGAAAAGCAGATAAAGACAGAGCGGAGCAGAACCGTGTCTGCAGCCCTGTCTCCACAGCTTGCCCTGGGCCGCTCGGAGCCGCGGCCAAGTTTTCACCTTCACGTTTGTGCCCAGTTCTTCCCCCAAAAGATCATTCTCTGAGCTGAAAGAAATAGGAGTCAGGAGCCGGGCAGCGGTGCATGCCTGCTCCGCTTATTAAAACATGGGAAGAAGGCAATATTTCACCCCCAGAAATAATAATAAAAAAAGATAGACAACCCAGAGCAGCTAATCCATTGGAAGAAATTAGCAGGCAGAGTCTGTAGCCGTTTGAAATGATGAACGAGGCTGGAATAGCTACACGGCTAACATCCACTTGGATAATTACTCTGCGCTCTCGGCTAAAATCTGTCTTGGAGGGGCTGCCAGGCTTTGATGACTCAATTTCAATGGGCATGCTTATGAAATACATAGTAGAACCTATTAAAATTGAAATTGTTCTTGGTAGGTATTCTGCGACTGGGCTGCTGACCCTGTCAAGCAGCTTTTAATAAGGTACACACTATTTTTATTCTCAAAAGTGGCATGTACTTTAGCTGCCCACACACTCAGTTTTAACCCTATAATGACCCGCTGTGATTTTTCTACACGTGCACTAAGCATACTTTCACTCATGGTCTATGAAAGGTTGAGCTTCCAGCTGAACGTGGCATGGTCTGCTTTCTCTATTTATTATGCTTTAATCAGTTTTCCAGCTTCAGAGAGAAGAACTCAGTTTGGGGCTTTGTGTGTGTGTGTGTGTGTGTGTGTGTGTGTGTGTGTGTGTGTGCGTACAGATGCCACAGTGTATATCTGGAGGTCAGAGGACAATATTCAGGATTGGTTCTGTCCTCCTACTATGTGGATTTCTGAGATTGAACTCAGGACACCAGGCTTGGTAGTAAGCTGCTTTTCCTACTAAGCCTTCTCATTAGCCCAAGAAGGACTTGGTGCCAAGATTTATCCTCCAAATGCTCATAGAAGCATCTGTAAATATTTCTATGATACATATTCTCTGATCTGAGTCAACATGGTTATTGCTTCTCTGGCTATTGTTATGGCACTGACCATAATTAGATCACTCATGTGGAATATATCCAACTATAATCAGAAACAGTCCACATGTTTGCATGTGAATTAAAGTAGATTCCACTATTTACATTCCTGGCATAGTTGTTTGAAGGAATCCTCTGAGGTAAGACAGAAGATCTAGGTTTCTAAGGCCACAATACCCAAATTGTCATCTTCAGACAGCAGCACAGCACCTGGCCAGCCTCAAACTTACTAAACTGGAACCTAGATTGTTATTATAGGATTCCAGAATCACAGGCATACATAGTAAAGTCTGAGATAGACTGTTGTCATTCTCAGCTGACTTCTGTATAGCTTATCTGTTAACATCTGTGAAGTGCTCAGCAAAATGTTTATCAAATAAAGTGCATCTAGGGGCCAGCGAGGTGGGTCAGCAGGTAAAATCGCTTGCCAAACAAGTCTGATGACTCAAGTTTGAGCCCCAGAACCCACATGGTGAAAGGCAAGAACCAACTCCTGCAAGTTGACCTCTGACGTCCACTTGTTCACCGTGGTACACACACACACACACACACAAATAATAATAATAAATTAAAATTAAAAACATATTTTAGGGAGAACACATATGCACAGAGTCAGAGGAGATCCACTCAAACTATCTATATTAATAAAACTATCTCTTTATTTGAAAGTGTGAAGAGACTGAAAACCACTAAAGAAACCCCAGTGAGTACAGATGCTACACAAAGCCATGAAGTTCAGAGGCGAGATGAGCAATCTTACTGTTCAGCTAGTGTTCTCCTGCTAGATTCATCAAAGAATTAGCTTTGAGAATAGATCAAAAAAGAAATGAATGAGCTCTTGTGAATAAAAACTAAAATTTTCCAAATGAAAATACAAGGAACAACTTGAAGCTAATGAAAAGAAAGAAAATGAGAATAAAACTCAACAAGAGTCCCAGCCCAGGGCCACTGAAAGAAAACGTTGAAAGTTTGTCCTCTCTTCGTTCAGGAAGTGTTTACAGGCAGCCACTCAGAGCCAGGCCAGGCTCAGAATGGCAGTGACTGGGAAGTCCTCCCTGTTCCTAAGGCTGACCGAGGAGAAAATGTACAGGTGTGGGGGCTAGAGAGATGGCCTAGCAGTTCAGAGCACCGACCACTCTTACAGAGGACCCGGGTTCGATCCCCAGCACCCACATGGCGGCCGAGAACCGTCTGAAACTCCAATTCCAGGAGAACTCCAGTTCCAGGGGAATCTGACACCCTTTTCTGATCTCCAAGGCATTGCATGACACAGGTACATAAACTTGCATGCAGACATTACATTCATACACATACAGAAATAAATAAAATTAATAAAAAAATAAAAAAAGAAAATGTACAGGTGGAAGGGAAGGGAACAATGAGAGAACAATGGCAGAAGACTGAAACTCATTCACAAGGAATTTCCAAGGAGAGAGCAGAGAAAATAAAACGTACCACAAAAAAACAAAAACAACAACAACAAAAAACCTAAACAAGCTCAAAGTTTTCTAGAAGCTGAAAGAAAATATTTCCAGGTCATGGCTCTAAATATGGAAAAATTCACATGACTGCATGGGGTCCCAGAGCTCTTCCATGAGCCAGGGTTTGAGAAGCTCTAAAGACTGCAAGACTGGCTACAGGGGCAAAGGTGCTTGCTGCCTGACGACCTGTGCTCTGTTCTTGGGACTCACAAGTCCTCTGACTACTACATGTATGTTGTGGCATGTGTGTGCCTACACACACACATACACATACACACGCAAATAAAATGTAATAATAATAATAATAAAAGAATTACAGAGAGAAAACCTGAATGTTCCAATATTCAGTTCTGTCATGAAAAGAATCTTCAACCAGAATTTAGAGAAAGATATTCCCTCATTTTCAGTGCCATTAAATTATCCAAGAAGTAAATTATTGCCAGGCGTGGTGGCACAGGCCTTTAATCCACTAGGGAGGCAGAAGTAGGCAGATCTCTGTGAGTTCAAGGCCAACCTGGTTTACAGAATGAGTTCCAAGCCAGCTGGAGCTATAGGGAGACCCTGTCTCAAAAATGCCAAAAAAAAAAAAAGTAAATTGTTAAAAAAGAATCTGCCCAGTCTCAATTTGAGCAATTTTATATGAGAGAAAAGAAATTCCTATACCTCTAATAAAAATCCCAACAGAAGGGGCCTGGATAGATGGCTCAGAGTTTAAGAGTACTTTCTGCTCTCTTCCAGAGTTTAGGTCCCAGGACCCACACTGAGTTCACAACTGCTTGTAACTCCAACTCCAGGGATCCGGTGCCTTTTTCTGACTTCTGTGACACATGAAACATGTGGTATGCACTCACACAGACATAGAACATTGAGATATTACTACCCCAACATTATGATTACCTGGATGGAAAAGGCCTGATTCTTAAGTTTTTAAGAGTGGGCCTAAACTCGGAGGTTTCCCAGAGATATCTGGGGAAAAAAAACCCTCTGTCTCCTAGAATTGTGCTCATGAATCAGGCTCCAGTCACATGTTTATTCCAACCAGTTTCTCCAGCTTCACTGGGGAAGGACATGTGTGGCTCTGCCCTTATCTTAATAGACCATCTGGCCTTTATACCCCTAGGTCTAGAATATCTCATTCACCCAAGGTCAAGTGTCCTTCCCAAACTTCTCCTTGGGCAATGAAGATGGGTGTTCCTGGGCCATCTTCCAGCACTTTGATAAGTTAGTTCTCACGTTCATTCATTATCTTTTGTGGAATACCAAACTGAGGTTGCCAAGGAAAGGCTCAATCCCAAAACACAAAGTTCATTGAACTTGCAAAGGTTACTTAAAAGACATCAGTCCAGATTAAGTCCATTTTATAAAAACCATTCCTATACAATATAAAGTCTTTAAAAAAAAGAAAAAGAAAGAAAGAAAGAAAAATTCCAACACAAGCAAACAAGAACCCAGTGCAGGTTACAGAACAAGAAAATCTACATGAAATACAGAATCAAGATGAAGAAAGATGTAATCCATTTAGATCAGACCAGACACATTCTCTCTCACTGGCTTCTAGGTGAGGGTCACATCTATCTAGAGTGGTGAAGGGGAAGGGAGAAGTTGTCAGGCTTATTGTGCATGTTGTTCATTACCATAAATAATTGTCTTAAATCAATCCTAGTCTAGGTCACAGACCCTGCCATTCTCAATGAACAGTGTCTATTGCTTTGTGAAGCCCACAGAGATAGAGCCACTAAGCGATCTCTATAGAGAGTACCTGAGCCCAGCCAACTCTGAGCCTCTGCCATCTGTGCATACACATCAATATTCTTCTCTTTTGCTTGACTCCTCCCCCAGCTAACCATGACTCTAAGGCCCATGACCTTTTCCTTGACTCCTCTTTGGCTCTTGGCTTACATCATGGAGTTTTTTGAGTTTTTCTTTCCAACAGGTTCACAATCCTAGAAATCTTAATTTTGTGCTATAAATACTTAGCCCTTCAGCCCTCACTGCCCCCAACTCTATCCCAGGGAGACACTGGTACTACACACTGCCCCTGGCCTCTCTTCCTTTGAACTTGTCCTGGACCTGCAGTGTTCTTGCTCTGTCCGGACCCTTAGTCTGTTTCATGTCTGTACTTTCACCACTCAGCTGCCCAGAACCCAAACCCTGGATTTTTAGAGACAGTCAAGCAATGATCTAAGTCTTGCAAGCTTATGATTTCAGATTTCACCTGGCCTTCACCACTACTCTAAATCAAGCCTTTCCTTTTCTCCCATAAATCTGCTCTCTCCTGTCTCTCAAGCCTTCACACTGTCCTCCAATGCTCTTTTCAACTTCCATCATCTTCTATTATGAGACAATCACATTTTCTATTTCATACATAGCATTCTATTTTCGACTCAGCTTCCTCCTCTTCAAGCCCATCTACGTCCTTAACAACTCTCCTTGCTTGCGTAACTGGCTCTTCTCTTGCTCTCTCTCTTCCAACTTCCGCATCTTCTCCACATTCTCTTCTCTCCTTGATCTCATAAGTATGGTCTCGCCTCCCCACAAGAAAAGAAAGAACCCACCTTAGCTCTTTATCTTCAATCCCAATGCTCAGTTCAGCCCATTGCACATCTGACTTCCGTCACCTAATTGCACAGGCAGACCTGTAGGTCACCTCCTTTTGCCAAATCTCAATCGGCATCCTATCAAATACCTCTATCATATCTGATACTTTCTTCTTTTTTCTTTGCATCTAAACTCTCCACTGTGTTGGCTGTCCTCCCTTCTCTGACCATTTCCTTCTCCTATTTTTAATATTTGATTATTTTTATTTTATGCATATGAGTATATTTCCTGCGTGTAAGTGCACCCATGTCAGGCAATGCCAGTGGAGGTCAGAAGAGGGCATTGGACCCCTGGAACTGGAGTTACATATGGTTGTTAGTTGCCATGTGGGTGCTGAGAAGAACCAAGCCTAGGTCCTTGGCAAGAGCAGCCAGTGCTCTTAATCACCGAGTCATCTTTCTAGCCCTTTTTTTTTTTTGGTTTTTTCGAGACAGGGTTTCCCTGTAGCCCCAGCTGTCCTGGAACTCACTCTGTAGACCAGGCTGGTCTTGAACTCACAAAGATCCGCCTGCCTCTGCCTTCCGAGTGTTAGGATTAAAGGCGTGCGCCGCCATGCCCAGCTCTCCTTCCATTTTTTATGTTGGCAATCCTATACTCATACCAAGGCTTAACAGACTTGTTGATATGTTCTTCTTGAGTGATCATATTTACTCACTTATCATAGAAAGGTTTGCAAAGGGTTATGAGTTTATGAAAGACAGATAAGAAGTCCTAACCCAGCAGGAATGTACTGGGAGGTATTTCTGATAGAAAGAACCATTCATTCAGAACCGGAAGGAACATGTTCATAATCATCCAGATTCCACTAATCATCTTTTTACCCATCCTGATTCCTCTAGCCATTTTCATTCACATCCTGACCTCTCTAATCATCTTCATACTCATCCTGATCTCTCTAATAAAGTAATTCATTTATTATACTCATTTATTTTGTATTTAAAGACATTAGAGGTAGTCCTTTGTTATGGAGAATTAAATATGAACATCTCATTGCCACATGAGTGTTTAAATTCTCATATTTCCACCAGTTTAATGACTGTTGCCACTTGAGCCTATAACCATCACGAACATGGTATTAATAAAATGTGATAGATTATATTATGTATTCTATGATACAGCATTTTATACTCGTTAGCTGTGTTTGTGCATCTGATAATCATACATTTACCACTATTGGATCTCAGTTTATTCTTTCAGGGTGATTGGATATTAGTGAAAATAAAAATATACAAACACCATAATTGCATTACCTGAAAGAAGATCTCATTCCCTAAAGAATGCCAGAGATACTCCTCTCATTAGAATCCTCCACTAAATGAGAGCTTCATGCTGCTAGAGTATTTGTGGCTTAGACACCAGCTAGTAACAGATATCAAAGATTTATGGGTTAAAAAGCCAAGACTCTAAAGCCTTTTGTGTTATTTTTATAATCATTTTATCAGAAACTGCACAATCTTTTTGTGTTTCCTTCCAGAAAAAGGAAAGTGGATAATTTTTTTAAAGTCAGAGGGCATATATTTTTTCTGGTTTTGTTTTTTGTTTTGACTTCACTTTTTAAATTTTTATTTTTCTGGAAAAGCACTGTTTAGATTATATATAAATATCATACATGTGTTTTATTTTTGCTAATAAAAATGGTATGTTTTCAGTTCAAATGACTTTCCCCAGCATGGTGTGGTAGCACATGGCAGAATCCCCAGGCAAGAGGGCCAGGAGGTCAAAGTCATCCTCAGTAAACTATGTAGCAAGTTCAAGTCTAGCATAAGCTACATGAGACCCTGTTTCAAAATAATAATAATAATAATAATAATAATAATAATAATTAATGAGTAGGGCATGATGGCATATAATTTTAATTCCAACACTCAGAAGGTAACAGCAGGTGGAGCTCTATGAAATGAAAACCAGCCTGGTCTACATAGTAAGTTCTAGGTCAGCTAAGGCTACAGGGAGACCCTGTCAATAACAACAATAATAATAATAATTTAATTCCCTCTACTGATAAATTTTCTTCCTCAGGCTTATTTCAGAATAAGTTGAATATTCCTGCCATTGAACTTTTTCAAAACAGTTTTGTTAGTACAAATAATAACTGCCAGACAAATAAAGTGAGCAGGCCAACATCGAATGATTTTTCAAGGTCATGTATCAATCAAGGGATAGTTTTAGAACTGCTGTCTAGGCAGTCACGATAGGTATATGGTTTAAATTAACTTACAAATGAAATAAGAACTCATAAATTCAGACCTTTTAAAGTAGTCATGTTATTTTTATTTTTCTAAATATTAATTATTATAAGCTACCAAATATAATAGTATTTCTAATCTTTGGGTAAGAAGCCACAAAGAAAAGGCACCAATACCAACAATCATGACCATCTCAACTTACAAAAATTAGGGATCAAAAATTATTTTTGTGAGGGACCTACCAGGTCTCCATAGTATCCAAATTAGAGGAAATTTGTATTTCATCTTTGGTTTCTGTTTCTTATTTTATACTTTTTCCATTTCAAACGTTATGACAAAATAAGTTGTTCCCTCTTCGTTTTCTTCATAATTTTCTTCTTCTTCCTGCCTTTAGCTGAGCACAAATGCATTCTATTGTAGTTTTCTGCAGTAAAGTTTGTTGCACCAAGACATCAATCGTGAAGCAAAAATTTATTTTTGAGAAACTACCACAGCGCCTGGTGTTTAGTAGATGCTCAGTGAGTAGGTAGGTCCACGTCACTCTGAATCTGCTTGTCTATTTTTAAGAGCATTTTTCTGCATACAGTATGAAGCTAACATCAAGAAGCAGACATGGATCCTGAATACCAGCTTTCAAAACAAAGGAGGAACCCAGAAAACACCACATGCAAGAATTTTAAATACATCTTCACATTCTGGCTCTGTACCAAGAAAGTGATTGACTACTGAGCCTTGTTCATCTTTCTAGAAAATGAAAATAATATTTACAACCCAGGGGTTTTGCCACACATAAATGAGAAATAATTGATATAAGGACCAACCATAGCATCTAATACGTATTTCTATGAAGTTTTTATCCTGGGACGCTCACGCAATCATTAGTATATGTAACACGTCTCCGCTTCTGCCAGACCTTTTGTATAACTTCATCTAATCTTCATGATAACTATTTAACTCAGCTACTGATATCTTAATTTTTCAAGGCAAAGAAACAAATTAAGAGAGGCTAAATGTTTTGTCTGGGTCACACAGCTAGAAAGCGAAAGGGCTGCAACCTGTCGTGGCGGCATGTGCTTGGAAACAAGCGGAGACAGGTGGAGCTCCGAGGCTTGCTGGACAGCTAGCTTGGCCCCACTTGGCCAGTTCCAGAGCAGTGAGTGACCTGTCTCAAAATACAAAGTGGACTACCCCTGAGGAATGACTCCTGAGGTGGACCTCCACAAACATATGTAGACAAGTGCACATGACTCTGCACACACATGCACACACAGAGAAAAAAAAAAAAAAGAAGAAAACAGAAGAGCTGGAATTTCAACTCCAAAGCACATTGGTTACAACGTCTACTATTAACTATTATTTTCTTTTTTTCCTACAAAACAATGTCTAAAATGTTTCACTTCATTATGCTGTAAGAAAATTATATCCCTTAAAAATATTTTGTTATATTTTATTATTTTTATTTTGTGTGTTTGTGTGAGCGTATTGCTTTGCCTGTATGTGTGTAAGTACACTCATGTTGGACATTGCCCACAGAGGTCAGAAGAGGGTGTCAGATCCCCTAGACACTGAGTTACAATCAGTTGTTAGCTGCCACGTGGGTGCTGGGAATCGAACCCAGTCCTCTACAAGAACAGTCAGTGCTCTTAACTGCTGAGCCATCTCTCCAGCCCCAAGAAAGCTATATCTTTAAATGTAAACAATAAGTAAGGATTTATAAATAATGTCATCCAGCACATCTTTAATAAAAATTAAAGACGTGCTGGATGGCACTGGCTCCACAGAACATTCTGGAATGAGAATGCCCTGACAGAATGGGCTGTGGAGACACTCAAGACTTCTCCTTTCACTCTTCTGATCTTCGCATCAAATCTGCCAGCTCTCTACCAAATATTCTACTTGGACTCTCAAAGACTCCTCAAACATAATAGATACAGATTTAAATTCCCTGAAAACAACCATGTTCTTATATTGTGAATTCCTTAAAAAAATAATAAAAAAAGAAGAAAAATCCCCACCCCTTTTCTGATAAGGTGACTTTGGTTCCATTTTTCACTCCATTTTTTTTTTCTTTTTTTTGGTGTTTTTTGAGACACTGTAGCCCCAGCTGGCCTGGAACTCACTGTGTAGACCAGACTGGCCTTGAGCTTACAGAGATCCAGCTGCCTCTGCCTCCCGAGTGCTGGGATTAAAGGCCACCATACCAGGCTACACTGAACTTCTAACCATTTGTGACGTTTGCCCTTGAAATTTTTTTTCTGACAGGGGTGTTTCAATACTCCTCCACCTCCTCTCTTTACCTTTTAAAAAAATTATGTTTCGAGGGCTGTAAAATGGCTCAGCAGCTAGGAGCACTGACTGCTCTTGCAGAGGACCAGGGTTCAAATTCCAGCAAGCGCATAGCAACCAACAGCTGTCTATAACTCCAATGCAGAGGAATCCAATGCCCTCTTCTGACTTCTGAGGGCACTGCACAACAAGGGTGTACTTACATACATGCAAGCAATACACATACATATAAAATAAAAATAATAAATAAAATCTCTTTCTTTTTGGTGTTTTTGAGACAAGGTCTCCCTGTAGCCCCAGCTGGCCTGGAACTCACACTGTAGACCAGGTTGGACTTGACCTCACAGAGATCCGCCTGCCTCTGTCTCCCAAGTGCTAGGATTAAAGGCGTGCACCACCATGCCTGTCGGATAAAATCTTTTTTTTTTTTAAGTATCATTTTCCTGAGAGGCTGGGGAGTTGGCTCCGTGTGTAAAGTGTCTGCTGAATGAGCATAAGTACATGAGTTGGGTTCCCAGCCCCGACATAATAAGCTGGGCATGGAGGCACCTGTGACCCCAGTGTGGAAGAGGCAGAGACAGGTGGATTCACCCATCAGTGAGCTCTAAGTTCAACTGAGAAACTCTGTCTCAGAAAATAAGGAGGAAAGCCATAGAGGACTGATGTTGACCTGTGACCTCCACATGAGCCTCCATAGGGACGCCTCCCCCAGTTCACTTGCACACACAAATACATACGATAGATGATAGATGATAGATAGAAAGATGATAGATAGATAGATTTAGATAGATAGAAAGATAGATTTAGATAGATTTAGATAGATAGATAGATTTAGATAGATAGGTAGATTTAGATAGATAGATAGATTTAGATAGATAGATAGACTTAGATAGATAGAGAGATAGATTTAGATAGATAGAAAGATAGATTTAGATAGAGATTGATAGAGATAGGCAGAAATAGATAGACAGAGATAGAGATAGATAGAAGATAGATAATAGAGAGATAAATATAGAGATAGATAAATAGAATTAGATAGAGAGATAGGTAGAGATAGAGATAGAGTTAGATAGAGATAGAGCGATAGAGAGGTAGATAGAGAGATAGATAGATATAGATAGATAGATAGATAGATAGATAGATAGATAGATGATAGATAGATAGATAGATAGATAGATAGATAGATAGATAGATAGATATAGAGATGTAGAGACTTATGGAGAGAGGGAGGAGAGAGAGTTTCTATCTGCTTCTAGACTCAAGTAGTTCTAAACTTGGCTTTGTCTCTCTCTCTATTGACCTATCTATATGGGTTGACAGTAGACAAAATTAACATCAAACCAATTCAAAGAAGTTAATTCATTGACTATGGGCCACATTTTCTGTTTTTCCTTTATTGTTTGTATTTTGAGAGGGAGACTTACTATGTAGCCCTGGCTGGCCTCCACCTCATGGACAATTCCTCTGCCTCCTACTTTTGCGTGCTGGGATTACAGGGGTGAAACACAGTAACAGAGTACCAACCTTCCTTTAACAAATCCCCCCAAATTGCTACCAAACAGGTGGCCAACTTTCATACTGAGTAACTTTTAAAATATAGGACAGAATCATGTTTGGGTAAAAAGTATTCCACTTGATCTCAATCTTTGCCAATTTAAATTTATTTCCAAAAACACTTGGCAAACTTTTATTATGAATTTCTAGAAAAAAATTTGTACTTTGTTCCTTTGACTTTCTCCATAAATTTCACACCCTGAACTTAAATTCATAGCCCAGTGGTCAAACAGTTTTAAAAAGCTATCAATATATAACAGAGAGTTTTGAGGTCATATTATGCACCAGGGACTTGGCTTCTAAAATTCAAGGTTTAGAAAAGATCTCTGATTCGGGCAGGCTGTGGAGATGGGCGTGGTCCAAGAAGATCAGAGAGCTGTCTGCCTCCCTGTTGCTGCCTAAAAGCAAGGCACTCAAAGACCATGTTAAAAAATAAATAAATAAATAAATAAATAAATAAATAAATAAATAAATCAGGAGCCGGGTGTGGTGGCCCACGGCTTTAATCCTAGCACTTGGGAGGCAGAGGCAGGCAGATCCTTGTGAGTTCAAGGCCAGCCTGGTCTACACAGTGAGTTCCAGGACAGCCAGAGCTACAGGGAGACCCTGTCTCAAAAAAGACAAAACAAAACAAAAAAAAAAATCAGGGAAGTCAAGGGCACTTAGCAGGTAAAGGTCCTTGCCCACCAAGCCGGATGACCTGAGTTTTATTCCAGAACAAGGTGGAAGGAGTTTTCCTTGAGCTACCCCACATGCCTTATGACATGCATGTGCTTGCACTCATACACACGCACACACACACACACACAGAGGCACTCACACACACACACATGTGCACACACACAACATAGACACTAATAATAAATAAAATTTAAGGAGTCAGTCCAAAGTACAGTAATTAGTGTTTTATTCATCATTTAGCATCTTTACACTAACCAAGGATATTTTGATTTAAAAATATCTCCAAGACTACATATGAAACGTGTAGGTAAATTTTAATAAAACATGACAGATCTGGGGGAGAAAGCAATGTCGTATTCATAAAAGTCAGCTGATTGGTAGAAGCTAATTTAAAACCTGAATGAATTCAATCATTTTTAGCTGTTTAGGTTTTGTCTCAATGCTAATGTCACTGAGTTATTTTGAATGGCTTTAAAGGAGCAAGTTTATGGTTTTGTCATAGATTAGGGAAATCATGGTTTACTGGCCTTAATCATTGACCTTCGAAGGTCCTAAGTGGAAAATCTCCTTACCACAAATTCTTTGAATGTGAACTTGATCCAGACACTCAGAACCTGACTGACAGAGGAGAACTGAAAGGCACCTTTCTAGAAAACAATTGATTTGCTCCATTTCATTGAAATGGCGAATGCCTTTTACAATGGCTTGTCCTGCTGCTCCATGGAGTTGATATGCTGAAGTCTTTAAACAGCATAAACTTGATCAGAACTTCCTCAGTAATAAACACACAGGCTTAAGGGGGATGCTTCCCCTCCTCCCAGGGCCTCTGGAACCCATTTGCCTACCAATTTGTAGCTAAAGACTTGAGAATAGTGTTCTTCACGCCCAACTGCTCTTGGTGGCTGAAAATAGTTCCGGAATGCTCAGTATGCAAACCACTGTGGAAGTCTGAAATCGAAGAGAGTGCCCTTCCTGAAGAAGGGGTGCCATTCGGGTAAATTTGATTTTAGCTATGGGATTTCTGCAGCATTCAGAAATCACGTTGGAAGGCTGCCTTTTTTTCCTTGTGGCTCCCTGAAAAGCACTAAAACAAAACAAAACAAAACAAAACAAAACAAAACAAAGCAAAAAACACCCATAAGCTAGGACTCTAGTCTGTAATTTTTTTCCAAATACTCAAAACGTGTCCAATGCCATATTCAAAACAAATGTCAAAATGGTTCGAAATTTTCTCTTATGATGAATCTCAAGTTGTAAATGTGTGCCTGTTAATGAATGAGGAACAGAGGGACACGGTTCTCTATCAATCATGTAACACACACGGACGAGGCTTCAGCTACTACTGCAGGCTGGGTTTTGTTTGTTTGCTTTTCAGTTTCACACTTTTGAAGCTATACTGCATAAGTGCATTCTTCCCTGACTTTTAAACAGCAGATTCAGAATAATCATGATCTTGTTGAAATCAAGTCGATAAATTAGAATAAAATGCCGATTTACCATGCCCACAGTCAATTTTTCTTGACAACGCACGGAAGACTCTCACACAGGCTGCTTGTCAGTTCACAAGGAAGATTTGGCAAGGCTGTCCTTGGACCTGCCATTACAAGTTCTGGATTTAACCCAAGTGGCCCACAAAAATTCCCAACAAGTTTCTCAGAAGAAGAAGCCATTGGTGTGAGGAGAATTACATGAACTCCTTCTATGAAACTCCAGGCTAAAAATGAAGGCTTGTTTCTCGCCTTGCAAGGAAACCCTGCCTCCCCTTCTCCCTTAGATATTAACCAAATCCCTTCATCGTCCCCAAACCTATTTTGAATGTACTGTTCTTTCATTTAACCTACTTCTGTGTGTGATTAAAAACATAACTGGTTCACTCTTGCATGGTGGGTGAATCTTGGGATTAATCCCAGCATTTTGGAGGCTTAAGTAAGAGGATCATGAATTTCAGGGCAGCCTGGGTAGGTAGAGAGTAGAGAGAACCTGTCTCAAAAAAAAAAAAAAATAGTACTCACAGTAGTAGCCTAAACCACAGTAAAACTCATTTGTGTGGGACATAAGTAACTAGAGAAGTAATTTCATGTCAGGTTTCCTTGGGTACTTTTAATTTGAATAAGAATAAACAGCTAGGGGTCTTAAGTGATCTCTGTAAAAAAGAATCCCATACTTGTGTGAAATTATTCACTACCAAAGGAGTATTCTAAAAGAAAGGTGTGTCTACCAGAAAGCAAAATCACATTTGAAATAAAATAAAATCATAAAATTATATTTTTCTTTTGTTTTTAACGTATATGGTATGTATATGTGTATATACATATACATGAGAATAATGTGTTGCCTTTTCTATCTTCCAATTGTCCAGCCATTGATGAAATTTAAAAGAAATAAGAAAAAGTTTCTTTATTCCCAGTCCTTTTAATATGTGATATTATAAATGGAAACATGAAAATACTTTTTTGAAATTTCTTCTTTAGGAGCTTAGCTGCCTGATAAATAATATCTGCTAAATGAAATACTGAAAATAATAAAAGCTAAATTATTCATATTAACCAATAATTTGAGTATTTCAGCTTATATAGATTAAAAATAATATCAATAAAGATAGAAAATTAATCTGATTTTCCAAATGTTTATATCTATATTTTTTTTAATATGGAACACTTCATGAATTTGCATGTCATCCTTGCATGGGGGCCATGCTAATCTTCTCTATATCGTTCTAATTTTAGTATATGTGCTGCCGAAGCGAGCACTATATCTATATCTGTATAGATGTATTTCTCTAACTGTATAAATTTCAAGTTAATCCATACATAATGGCCTGGGAGCAAGATTGTGAAAGCCCTTTTGGGTGTTTATAATATCAGCAGAAATACTAAATAAAATTCTAAATGCATTCGTGACTTTCTTGTTGAGTTTCTAGGTTGGACTCCAGAACTCATTTATCTTTCCTGTGTTTTTTCAAAAGTGGATATTTCAATGAAAATACTTCTTTTCCTCTGAGCTACAAGCTGTTATACCAGCTACTTAGAAGACTGAGGCAGAAAGATCACAAGTTCAAGGACTGCCTGGGCCCACATAACGAGTTCAAAGCCAGCCTGGGAACCAGTAAGAACATGTCCCAAAATACAAAAAAAAAAAAAAAAAAATAATAATAATAATAATAATAATAAATAAAATAAAATTTTTAAAGCCCCAGACCAATGACTTGGCTCAGTAAAGGGATGTCTATGCAAGCCTGACCACCCAAGTTTAATCCCCAGAACCCACATTAAAGGTGTCAGGAAAGAGCCAATTTCACAAAGCTGTCTTCTGACCTCCATATCGTCCCATATTATTATTATTATTATTAATAATAATAATAATAGGTCTGGAGAGATGGCCTAGCGGTTAAGAGCGCTGACTGCTCTTGCAGAGGACCCGAGTTCGATCCCCAGCACCTACATGGTGGCTGAGAACCGTCTATAACTCCAATTCCAGGAGAACTCCAGTTTCAGGGGAATCCGACACCCTCTTCTGACCTCCGTGGCATTGCATATGACATGGGTGCCCAAACCTACATGCAGACAGTACACTCATATACATTTTTAATTAATTAATTAATTAATTAATTAATTAAAATAATAATAATAAATGTAAAAAATTTAAAGTTCAGCTATGGTAATAGAGTGTCTGCTTTCCCTATTCCAGACCCTGCATTTAATCTCTAGTACTAAAAAATACTTCTTGCCTCAAATTACATGTGAAATGCATGTAATAAATATTAAATATTAAGTGAAAACAGATATTGTCAGTTCCCATATTCCCTCAGAGAATTATGACAACCACAATCTGCATAGTCAGAAATGAAAAGGGGAAAGTTACAAAGACTAAGAATCCATCATTATGAAATTCCACAGTTCTATCAGACAAGGGAAGAGTTAAAGTCTGAGACCTCCCTAAAGCTTAGATGACTTTGGAAACACAGATCAAAAACAAAGAGACGGAAAATATAATTAACTCCATTACTGCTCAGTCAAATGCAAACAACCATGACATCCCCTCTTATTTATGA
This sequence comes from Rhizomys pruinosus, assembly GCA_009823505.1. Classification (NCBI taxonomy): domain Eukaryota; kingdom Metazoa; phylum Chordata; class Mammalia; order Rodentia; family Spalacidae; genus Rhizomys; species Rhizomys pruinosus. Next base: position 3,169,687 of record VZQC01014540.1, read on the forward strand.
CACCAGCAAATAGCTCAATTCCACTCCTGGCTATTTCTGGAGGACTGCACTGAGTCACCAGCAGGTGACACAGAAACAAGCCATGAAAATTCATGCTATGGATGTAAGATTTATGTAGAAGTCCCATAAAAAGTAAGTAGCTTTTATGTCTTCTTATAATAATTCTTGTTCTCTAGCAAACAAAAGTGTCTACATAAAAAGCTGGAATTTCCCAAAGCACAGTTAGAATAATAAAATGCAAATTGACTTAAATATCTATTTTTGTCTCGGATATTGTATTCTCCTCTGCTTTGTATTTTGAAACAGTCTTTCTATGTAGCCATGGTTGGCCTGGAACTAGCTACGTGGACCAGGATGGCCTCAAACTACCAGAGATGTGTGCCAAGTAATAGGGTTAAACCACCATACTTGGCCTTCAGATATTGCATGTTACAAAAAATTATACAATAAGCTATTTATTTATGTCTATGAAGTATTTCTGTTTCAGAGTTTTTCCTCTAATAATTGGAAAGTTCACCCACATGTTTTCGCTGTTGGCACACCCAGAGAACAAGCGAGAGGAGGAAGGCTCACTCGCGTTTCCTTCCAATTATTCTACGCTCCACTTCTTGCTGTTGTTGCTGCTTTTATTTATTTATTTTTTGTATCCCCAACTGGCCTGGAACTCGCTATTTAGACCAGGCTGGGCTCTATGTCACAGAGACCCCCCTCCCCTGCCTCTGCCTCCCAAGGGTGGACTGGGATTAAAGACATGTGCCATGATGCCCAGTCTACACTCCACCTTTTCCCTCTCCTTTCCCGTCAAGCCTTGTCTTCTCCAGGGCATACCATCCCTTGCCTCTGAAGACCAACTGAGAGCAAGAATTAACTTTATTTAGTCTGTTAACATTGAGGGCTGGAGTTGTATTTTAATCAACTTGCCATTCTTTCTACCTGTGAAGGAACTTGGCTTACAGAAATTATTGACTGTAGATACCCATAAAGAATTCCACTGTGCATTTGTATTCTATTCCTGAGATCCCAGAGGCTTCCTTCTAGCTCTCTCTAACCATCTTCAATTCATAGGACAGGTATTAGCTGGTTGTCTAGTTTCTCAAATTAAGTAAGTTATTCTAGAATGATATAAAAACCTCTTTCTCTGGGCTGGAGAGGTGGCTTAGGGCTTAAGAGCACCTACTATGCTTCCAGAGGACCTGGGTTCAATTCCCAGCATCCCCATGGAAGTTTGTCAACCTCTTCCAGTCTTTGTGAGCATTACATACATACCAACATGCATAAAAGCAATCCAAACAGTTGTACAAGTAATAATAAATAAATCTTTACAAAAATTATTTTTTCTCACTGCTGAATGACAGTTTTATTTTGACACTTATGACAAAGTTCATAACAAACTGTTAGCTAGTGTGGCCACTGTGGAAATCCATATAAGTTTCCTCAAAAACTTCAAGAGTTATCACATGATAGAGGGTCCTTCCATTGTAGTCAAATCAAGCAGTCGGTGTAGTGATACAGAGGTGATGCTGATGAAGTTAGAATCCTCCTGGATTTGTTCCCATAAGACTTGGTCCACATCAGCATCAACCTTGTACCTCTCACTTATATCCTCTTTGCTTTTTTATTTCTTCTTTTCTCTTCCTTCATTCCCTTCTCTTCATTTCCTTACTTTTTCTTTCTTCCCTTCTCCTTTCAATTTTATTTTTTTAATTTTTAAAAATTTTTTATTTATTTCTGTATGTGTATGAATGTACTGTCTGCATGCAAGTTTGTGCACCCATGTCGTGCAATGCCGTGGAGGTCAGAAGAGGGTCTCGGATTCCCCTGGAACTGGAGTTCTCCTGGAATTGGAGTTTCAGACGGTTCTCAGCCGCCATGTGGGTGCTGGGGATCGAACTTGGGTCCTCTGTAAGAGCAGTCGGCGCTCTTAACCGCTAGGCCATCTCTCCAGCCCCCTCCTTTCAATTTTAAAGCATAGACCTTTTCCCATTGTGAAATTTGGTTCCCTATTCATTTGTGGAGTGGAGTTACTTGTCCCCAGGAGGAAAGAGAACCTTTTGGTCTTCATTTATGACCCTAATAAGAGAGAGAGTTGGGGGGGACTATAGGCAGAGACGAGGCAGGCTAACTGTGGGGGTTATAATGTTTTGCTTTGGTTTCTGCTTGTTTTGATGTGGGGAGGCATCAGAAAATGGGGGTCATAGTTTTCCAGGGCTGCGAAGCCGCCATTCGCTCACATTCTTCTCAAAAGAAACAGTCTGATTGAGCTGTCACCTTCCACTGTCAGTCAATAAATATTTGTTTAAAAAAATTAGCCAATATGTAAAATCTAGTATTCATTGGTGCTGCTGTGTCAGTAGAAGCCATAAAAACCATATCTAAATAAGTGAAGATTTGCTAAGAGTTTGGAGAACAAAAAAAAAAAGTCTTTACAAATTAATTTGTTTCCATTGTAAGACCTTGTATGTAAGGTTCCAACACAGTGAATTTTTATAGTGAAGCCATAAACACTAAAATGGAGATTATAAATGTGGACAATATAATTTATAATACTTGCATAGCTTTCAATTATTCAGGTGCTCAAAGCCCAACAAATTGAATAATGAATGGGAGTATCAAATTGAACCCTGAGTGCATCACAGAAAATCCAGAGAAGCCCCCACCCAGGAATTTCATACAAGAATAGTCCTGAAAGAAAATAAGCTTGTTTGAAGGACACATTTTTTTTTCTTTTAAGCCTAAACATTAACAGAGCTGCGATGCAAGTAGGAATTCCTTTAAAAATTTCCTAGTAAGATATAAAACAGCTAAAATGGTATATTTCAGATGACCAAACTGAAGATGAGACTCATAAATCAGCTGCTATATTCTCTGAGAGCTTGAGTTCTCTCGTTACTTTTAACAACACTGAGGGGGAAATGTGATCGTAGACATGGTTGAGGAACATTGCTTTAGATGTAGATTGGAGGTCTGTTGAAATGCTACAGAATCTAAAGCAGAGTTCTCAACACTATTTCATACAAAGCGATGGGTAGATATTTAAATAATGAAATAGCTTCTGAACGTTCCGTTAAGATTCCAGTCAGATGATGCATGCTGGTGTCTGCCCATGAAGAGTTTGTAGAAATGGTGTGCACTAAGCGTTAGCCACATCTGTGGCTTCAATGACACCGCTGACCAACAAGATGTACACCTAGCAAAAATTGTAGTAAGATCCAAATGAAGTACTGTGATGTTTCATCTTGACGAAATTCAATCTGATGGAATTTAGAATCACTATGGAAACCAGTCCCTGACCTTGTCTATGGGGGAGTTTCTAGATTGGGTTAGTAAGGTTGGAAGGCCCACCCGAAATGCCGTTGGCACCGTTCTATGCGAGGGGTACTAGACTGAATAAAAAGGAAAAAGCTAGCTAGATGCAGCATTTATCCCTCCCTGCTTCCTGACTGTAGATGCAACGAGAGCAGCCGGCCGACCTCTTGTTCTCTCTTCCTGCCTTCTCATTTGCCACCACGTGTCCCAGGAACTGACGGAATGATCCTCTGAACTACAAGCCACAATGAACCCTTGCTTGCTTAAGTTGTTTTGATAGGTATTTTATTGGCAACAGGAAAAGCAACTAATACAAGTTATTGCTATGGAAAGTCAATAAAAATGAACCAGTGCTCTCCCTGCAACCCGAATTCCATCACACCCTGCTGTGCCCTCATCTACTGCAGAAAGTCACTTTATTCCCGACAACTTAGAAACTTGTTTTTCTGTCTGATGGCAAGCTGGAAGGCAATACCATGAGATGATTCGTGCATCACCAGGAGTCAAATACTATTGTGAAATCTCAGCTTTATGGTCATGGTACACAGAATAGTGTTAGTGAAGGGCTTAGCCACAAATGGGATACCTGTATAACACCTTCACCAAGGCACAGGGACCAACACAGAAGAAGAGGTAGAAAGATTCTAAGAGAGCCAGGAGGAAGGAAGAGAAACCGTGTCCTCAAGACATGACAGACACTCATGAACTCACAGAAGCTGTGGTTCCCTGTAGAAGGCATGTGCAAGATCAGTCCAGACAACGTTGTAGCAAGGAGCGGGAAGGGGTGCATGAGCCTCCACCCCAACTTGAGGAGCTATGGACAGTTAGTTGATGGTGACTGTGGGAAGAAGAGTCTGTTTTCTTTCAGGATGTGGCTCCTGGTAAGTCCACCACACTCCAGTGGGTGGCCACACACTCACAAGTATATGGACAGCGGAAACTGGAGTCGATGGATTATTTTCAGAAGAAAACAAAGAGAAGCGGATACAGTGACACATCTTTAACCCCAGCACTCAGGAGGCAGAGGCAGACAGATCTCTGTGAGAGCGAGACCAGCCAGGTCTACTTAGTGAGTTCTAGATCAGCTGGGGCTACAGGGAGACTCTGTCTCAAAAAGGGAATAATTAGGGGCTGGAGAGATAGCCTAGCGGTTAAGAGCGCCGACCGCTCTTACAGAGGACCCGGGTTCGATCCCCAGCACCCACATGGCGGCCGAGAACCGTCTGAGACTCCAATTCCAGGAGAACTCCAGTTCCAGGGGAATCCGACACCCTCTTCTGACCTCCGCGGCATTGCACGACACGGGTGCACAAACCTGCATGCAGACAGTACATTCATACACATACAGAAATAAATAAAATTAATAAAAAAAAGGGAATAATTAATTAATACTTAATTAATTCCTTAAATTTTAATTATTAATTAATTAATTTAAAAACAGAAGGCCATGTGTAGTGGTGCACATCTTTAATCCCAGCACTCAAAAGGCAGAGGCAGGCCAATCTCTATGAGATTGAGGCCACACTGGTCTACACAGCAAGAAGTTCTCCAGGCGAGCTGGGATTACAGAGAGATTCTGTCTCAAAACAGACACACACACACACACACACACACACACACACACACACACACACACACACGAACACACACCCTTTGAAAGCAGGCCTGGAGAGAGATGGCTCAGCAGTTAAGAGCACTGGCTACTCTTGCAAAGGACCTAGCTTTGTTTCCAGAACCTACATGGTAGCTAACATTCATCTATAACTCCAGTTCAGGGGCTTCAACGCCATCTTCTGGCCTTTATGGGCATTGCATGCATGGATACTCTTACATACATGCAGGTAAAACTCAGATAAGTAAAAATACATACAAGTAAAAATAAATCAGTTAAAAATTTTAAAAAACAACTTGAAGTGCTGAAGGAATGGTTCAGTCAGTAAAGCACTTGCTGAGTTACATGGAGCATTTGATTGCTCCTGTTGTTCCTATTTAGAGTTCAGAAATCCCCAATTAAGTGAAAAGCTATTTCAACACAGAGAACTTTTTCATTTTTAAAATTGTTTATAATGTTTGAAATGATTTAATAGGTTCCCATTTAATCTTGTAGAATCAGAGTTTCAAAGGAAAGCACTCACTCAAACTACTGTAGACTCTGAACACCTTTTTAGATAGATTTTATTTATTTATTTATTTATTTATTTATTTATTATTTGTGTGTGTGTGTGTGTACATGTGTGCAGGCACCTACAGAGGCCAGAAGAAGGCGTTGGATTCCCTAGAGCTAGAGTTACAGGCCTTTGTAAACTACCCAACATTAGGGCTAGAACTGAATAGAACTGAACTCCAATCCTTTACATGAACAGCAAGTGCTTTTAATTACTGAGACATTCCTCTAGCATCCAAACTCTGAACTCTTAAGAAACATAATTTTTATTGATGATGATATGGATCAACAAAGGAAAAATTTTATAACACAACCTTTAATAGGTTCATTAACCTCTTTATAATTCACTTTCTTCACATATAAAAATGAAGATGGCCAAGGTGGTGTGGAAGGGGGCTTTTCAGTGATGTCCACCATCCCGTGATTCTGTGTGGACTTCATGACTAAGAGCCTTCACTCCTTCTAACAGCCATTCACTCTTCTAAAAGCCAAGTCCCACTCAGGAGTGGAGGCTGTGCTACCTGTCTCTAATGTGCAGGGAGAGTTTGGGGGGGGGGGTGGCGGGCAGTGAGGAATGATGTCCCTGATACAGGGAAGGAATTCTAGTCCTTGTGCTTTGGAGCATTTGAGAACACCAAGTGTCCTCTAGGCTGAGGACATTCGAGATTGCACCAAGAAAAATGACCCAGTGTTAGAACCATATGTTTTCCAGGATGCTATTTCCCTGTAGTATTTGCTTTAAAAATACATGTATGTTGATCTGTTAGCATCTGGGAGTTTATTTCCCTTGAGCACTGTTAAGAATCTTGCAAAATCAGAGTGACACAGAAAAATCTTTCTTTGTCTTGTATTTTTAGTTCTGCTAAAGGAAGGGAGGGAGGGCTTATGTCCAAGTTCAGAAGTTCTTATTCTTCCCTGTAGAGAATTGTAGAACACATACAGTTTTTTAAAATATTTTATTTACTTATTTATTTTTTATGTGTATGAATGCACTGTCTGCATGCAGGTCTGTGCACCCGTGTCGTGCAATGCCGCGGAGGTCAGAAGAGGGTGTCGGATTCCCCTGAAAGTGGAGTTCTCCTGGAATTGGAGTTACAGACAGTTCTCAGCCGCCATTGTGGGTGCTGGGGATTGAACCCAGGTCCTCTGCAAGAGCAGTCGGCGCTCCCAACTGCTAGGCCATCTCTCCAGCCCGAACACATACAGTTTTGCTGGGCGTGGTGGCGCACACCTTTAATCCTAGCACTTGGGAGGCAGAGGCAGGTGGATCTTTGTGGGTTCAAGGCCAGCCTGGTCTACAGAGTGAATTCCAGGACAGCTGGGGCTGCAAGGAGACCCTGTCTCGAAAAGACTAAAAAAATAAGAAAGGAAGAAAGAAAGAAAGAAAGAAAGAAAGAAAGAAAGAAAGAAAGAAAGAAAGAAAGGAAGAAAAACAAATCATCAAATCATAAAATTGGCATGAAAAGCATTCCACTATAGAGAAGAACAAAAACTAGTAAATTGGTTTATGTCAGGAGGAGTAAATATTCTCCCAAATAGAGCTGATCAGCCAAGGATTAACGAGAGCAGTAGCCAGAGGCCAGGAAACAGGACAACCCTACATGCTGTTAATTTTCATAGTAACTGTTGTAGATTTGAAATTTTCTAGGAGACACACCACTTGGCTGGTCTCTGAATGAGTTTCCAGAGATATTTAGCTTAGAAAAGAAGACCCATTCTGAATGTATACAGAGCATCTGTTGGCTTGGGACTTTTTTTTTTTTTTTTTTTTGGTCTTTTCGAGACAGGGTCTCCCTATAGTCCCAGCTGTCCTGGTACTCGCTCTGTATACCAGGCTGGCCTTGAACTCAGGATTTTTTTTAAAGAGAGAAAGCCACATGCACACAAATTTTCACTTGTGGACACAGTGACAGCCACCTCACATCACTGCTCCTGTCCCTCCTGCCTTCTGTGTTTTAATGATCTGTGCTCTAAAACTGTGAGGCCAAATAAACATTTATTTATTTTTTTTTAATTTTATTTATTTTTGTATGTGCATGAATGTACTGTCTGCATGTAGGTTTGTGCACCCGTGTCGTGCAATGCCTCGGAGGTCAGAAGAGGGTGTCTGATTCCCCTGGAACTGGAGTTCTCCTGGAATTGGAGTTACAGACGGTTCTTAGCCGCCATGTGGGTGCTGGGAATCGAACCCGGGTCCTCTGCAAGAGCAGTCGGTGCTCTTAACTGCTAGGCTATCTCTCCAGCCCAAACCTTTCTTTATTTAAGTTGCTTTCCTCAGATGTTCTGTCACTGTGATGAGGAAACAACTAATACAAATACCAAAAAGTAACATGTAGGGGCTGAGAACACAGCTTTGAGTGAAGGTGTTTGCTAAGCAAGTGTGATAACCTGTGTTCAATCCCCGAAACCCACATAAAACTGGAAGGAGAGAACCATTCCCACGAGTTGTCCTCTGACCTGAATACACGGTGTACCATCACACACACACACACACACACACACACACACACACACACTCACACACACAAACATACCATCATCATCATCATCATCATCATGCACATATAATAATTTTATTTTTTTTATGTGTATGAATGTACTGTCTGCATGTAGGTTTGTGCACTCATGTTGTGCAATGCCGCGGAGGTCAGAAGAGGGTGTTAGATTCCCCTGGAACTGGAGCTAAAGACGGTTCTCAGCCTCCATGTGGGTGCTGGGGATCAAACCTGGGTCCTCTGAAAGAGCAGTTGGTACTCTCAACCACTAGGCCATCTCTCCAGCCCCTATAATAATTTTAATTAAAACATTACACAGCTTTTGGTTGAAGGTAAGTTGGAAGGTTTCACTGTCAAAGTAGGGCTGCAAAATAACAGTTGTCTTCTTGGACAAAGCCATCATGAGCTGAGTAGAAACTTACCTGAGCCAATGTTCCTCACCACTGTGAGCTGGGTTCCCACTGTCATGGTGAGCCCTAAGCCCCAAGCATAAACATATTCTCGGGAAAGCAATCCCATTTGAGAAAAAGAACAAACAAATTCTTTTTATGAAGAAATTTCAAAGTCTAGCAGTCCCAAGCTGTCCTCATAACATGCTTATGAAGTTTAACAACTTCACTTGAGATATTTTTTGTTTGATATTTTTGTTTTTAATATAATAACAGGTCAGAATTATTGCTGATGCCCTAAGCAGTTTCTGTGTCTTTACATTCATTCTTTCATCCATTCATTCACTTTCTCATAGTTTCCATAAATATTAGAGGAGTTAATATTGATAATTAATGTAGAATTCCTATTTTTTGGTCTTTTGAGACTGGGTCTCCCTGTAGCCCCAGCTGGCCTAGAATTCACTATGTAGACCAGGCTGGCCTTGATCTTACAGAGATCCACCTGCCTCTGCCTCCTGAGTGCTGGATTAAAGCCATGTACTGCCATGCCCAGGTACAATTTCTATTTTAAGAAGATGATCATAGCCAGGTGTGGTGGTGCATACATTTAATCCTAGTACTTGGGAGGCAGAGGCAGAGGCAGGCGGATCTTTGTGAGTTCAAGGCTAGCCTGGTCTACAGAGTGAGTTCCAGGCCAGCTGGGGATACAGGGAGACCCTGTCTTAAAATGATGAAAAAAAAAAAAAAAACCCAAAACAAAAACAAACAAACAACTTAAAATTATACAGACATACCAGATGTTGGAATCATTATTGAAGGACTATGCTATTTATTTTTTTATCTAAGTTTTTTCTCCACAGGCAATGATTGTCCCAAGGCTTAAGAAACATCAAAGAAGAGGAGAAAGGGTTGCAAGAGCTGGAGGGCGGGGAGAAGAGCTGGGGAATGCTGTCTCCTGTACTTGCCGTGCCATCGCATTCATGAACTCAAAGCAACTATGAGCTCCTACACAAGGTCAACCCACGCAATCAGCCAGCACTGCAGCAGGCAGCACTGATTGGACTCAGTGAGTTACGAGGAAAGAAGAAAAAGAAAGAAAAGATGTGGAGGTAGGAGGGGGAAATTGGGAAGATGAGGTGGGGATTTGGGAGGGGTAGGATCAGTGTAAATATGCATGGAATTCTAAGGAATAAATAAAAAATAAAATAGGCAAATAACTGAGCAATAATTGGGTTTGTTACAACCTGGTTTCAGTATATATTTTATAAGCCATACAGTTCAATTTCTTAAATTGGGGAATGTAAGGAAATACACAGAATAAAGCTTCTTACCACTTTAAAGGAATAATAGTTATAATAAAGCTTTTTACCACCTTAAAGGAATAATCAGTATACTTTGGCTCTAAAACATTCAGAAGTTTTTCTGAATCTCAAAGATGTACTTTTAATACTATCTTGCAAGCTGTCTTTATTCACTTAAAAGCCTACTGCAGATATCTTTGCATGCTTATAAACATATTCCCAAGACTGCATTATTGATGGTGGTGGTAGTAGGATGTTCCATTATATGGATATATTACAATGTCTTTAATCAATCCCAATGTTCACATTAAATAGTTGCTGTAATTTTGTTTATTTGAAACTCTGAGCAAATCAAATCAATCATCAGACTTCAACATAAAATGTTGCATATTAAATTTAATAAGTATATCCAATTTATAGATGCCACATTGGAAATTAAAAATACGGACCTAGTCATTAAAAGCACATTTGGCTCACATCCTTCTAGAACCCACATCCTTGCCTGCTTGACTAGAGAAGTATTTTAGTATCACTGCACTAATGGCACTTCCAGTGCTGTGGGAAATCAATGTACCCAACTTCTCCCTGGGAGAGAAATGGCAGATATTGGAAGAAAACAAGTCTTTTTTTTATTTCCTTTCTATGGACTTCAAGGAAAACATATTTTTCCAAGGCTGACTTAGAGCTTAAAGGCAGATAGGTTGGACTAAGAGAGATGCTGGTGTATCAAAACAACCTGATCCTAGCCAACAGAGATGATTGCTTGAACCATTGAATAGCCTGTGAAGTAAGCAAAGAAACTGCAGAGCCTGCCTTAGTATGCAAATCCTTTTACAATAAACTTCTTCAAGTGGGAGTAGATCATGACTGCTCTCTAAGAATTTTCCAAAGAGAAAACCAGAAATAAGAACCTAAGCCATTTATTGACAGACTCCCAGGAATTTATAGAGGTATTCAAACTCACAGCACTAACTTACTGAGAGCTGTCTCTGGGTCTGTCTCTATATTTATAGTTTTACATGTATTTAATTCATTCAATTGTCATAATAGCCTCTTGTTATAATAGTTCTTGTCATAATAATTCTTGTGAGTTATATTTACTTTTATATTTGAGACCAGAGTAGAAAGAAATAGGAGGAATGATTTGTTTTAGCTCATGATTTCAGTAGGCTCAGTCCATGGTCTCTTCCTTCCACATGTCCACACTTATGATAAAGCAGACCACCATGGCAGTGTGCATGTGGGGAAGAAAAAGCTGTTTACCTCCTGGCAGACAGAGAGCAAAGAGAGGGAATACAGAAGTATCCAAAGCAAAATAGCAGGGCTAAGGACATGGCCCTGGGATCCTCTTCCTACAACTACTACTTTAACATTTTTTATGTGTATGAGTATATTGCCTGCATGTATGCAGTGCACCCGTGTGGTACAATGCTTAAGAAGGTCAGAAGAGGGTGTCAGATCCCCTGGAACTGGAATTAGAGACAGTTGCTAGCTGCCGTGTGGGTGCTGAGAATTTAACCCAAGTCCTCTGCAAGAGCAGCCAGTGCTCTTAACTGCTGAGCCACCTCTCCAGCCTCTCTACAACTACTACTTTTATCATATCCAGTCCAAGTGATGTCACTGTGCTATGAATCCATCAAGGGATTGATCCACTTGTTAGCTCAGAGGCTTCATGGTGTGATCATCTCTAGAAATGCCCTCTTGGAGGCAGATGTGAGCATACTCATCTTCTAGGAGTTTCATAGTCAGACCAAGCTGACAATCAAGACCCATCACAAGTATGGACTGAGCCTCTGTGTTTTTGAAGGAGAAAACAAAAGTGGAGAGAGTGTAGATCACATGCTATGCTTAAATCTCTTATGCAAAGCAGTGTAGTATTTCCCTCCATTTGAAATAATAGTATACCAGTGAGATGGTTCAGTGGGTATGCACTTCTGCCACCAAGCCTGAAGACCCAAGTTTAAGCTCCAGGGTCCACATGGCAGAAGAAGATTACAGACTCCTGGGAGTTGCCCTCTGCCCTCCATATGCTTGTCTTGGCAATACATATGACACAGTTGCACACATACACACAATAAATGAGTAAATAAGAAAATAACATGGAACCAGGTACAATTCCCCGAACCCATGTAGTAGCTAATTACTGTCTATAACTCCAGTTCCAGGGGATCCAATATCTTCTGACCTCCCCAGGCATTGCTTGACACAGGTGCACTTACACACATGCAAGCAATACACTCTACACATAAAATTAAAAAAAAAAAAAGAACTTCATGGAACTTATCTCATCAGGGGCTAAAGACTTATCACCAAACAGCTGTGTCTCCAAGAACAACTCCTCAAATGTACCAGGGAGTTGGCCTTATAATGAACAAAGGGCTTGTTGATTAACTGGCATTTTCCAGACAGTAGTGAGTTGTTTGGTTATGTTATGGTATAGGTATGGTGTATGCTATGATCAGATGATTAAAATCTCCTGATAAAACATTTGTTTTGGGAGCCACAGATAGCTATGCTTGGCTGAGAACAATAAAGAGATTACAATTTAATTTGATATATTACATATGGACTGGATCCATAAAATAAAGCCTAAGCAACAGAAGTTTCTGTAAACAGTAAATTTGGGTGGGGGAAGATTTCTCTTTGGTGTGGTATCTCATATATAGATTAGGAAATTCAAACTCTAGTCTAGAAAGAAGTGGGATTGTTTTCTTTCTTTTTTTCTATAACTCTTACAAGTCAGTCACTTCTTTCTCCAGTATCTGTGAGGCATTACTGCAGATCCCCAAACCTTAAATCTCTTATGCAAAATAGTATAGTCTTTCCATATAACTTGTGTTTGTCTTCCAATATTACTGAAATTACCTCCAGCAACATAAATGGTATGTAAAGAACTACAATGCTGTATCATTTCAAGAATGACAAGAAAAGACAGTCTGTAGATGTGTTTTATGAACATTCTTTTTAATCTATGGTTGGTTGAATCCATGCATGTTGAGTGCATGGATAGGAAGCATCCACTGTACATCCTCCATAGACCAAGTTTTACAGGTTACCATTGAGATGCAGACTGTTGCTGCTCCCATGATAGCTAACCATCTTCTAGGAGTCAAAAAACAATCTTTCTTCTTTTCAGAAAAAGAGAACATTTCTTTTGTCTAAGATAATGAACCTCAGGGAGACTCTATATACCCAACATAACAATCTTACGAATGTTTGGTTAAGTACTTAATTTAAATTGCTTAATCTTTTATACAGTCTTTGTTGCTTATTTGTTTGAGGAAAGACTACATCCCCAACCATCTGCTACATTCTAAATTTACAAGCAATCATGTGGATGGGATTGTGTTTTCACACTTTAAGTCCGTGGTGGTGGTGGTGGGGGTCCTTAGATTGGGCAAGTTCTTCTCTTGAGTTCATCTTTGTATTGCACATGTTCAAAAGTAATCACCGGGATTTGAAAGAGCAACAGAGACTCTGGACTAGAATGTCACTCATGGTCATTTTACCTTATTTGTTCACAACCCCTCTTAATTATGCTTTAAAAAAATGCTAACTTTACAGGGATAGGGCCTCTGATGCTGCTGGGCAGGCATCTTTTTTTGCTGTTTGTATACCTTAGGTGCTTCAGCTTAGCTTAAAATTTCCTCTGCAGTTGTCCTGTCATTTCCCAGGGGCCCATTGTGGATCCGTTTGTTAATAACCATGAAAAATAGTGCCCAGTGAGGCTTGTTTATCATCTCCTATAGCATGAGGATACACACCCAGGGAAACAGTATCAGATAGATATGAAATGGGACCCATAGAGATAACTTTAAATTTTCTAAAAGTTGTGTTGAAAAAAAGTAAAACAAAGCATGGGAACCTAGATGGCTCAGCAGGTAGAAGTGCTGCCCACTGAGGCTGGGGACCTGATTTCAAGCCCCAGAACCCACATGGTGAGAGAACTGGCTTTGGAAAGTTGTTCTCAGACCTCCACACATGAGCCATAACACACGAGAGCCTCCCCCAATAAATAAATAAATAAATAAATAAATAAATAAATAAATAATAAATAAATAAATGTAATAACTTTTAAGTAAAATCAAATGAAAATTTATTTTCATATATTTTAGCATATATACCATGTGATAGCTGATCTTGGTTGTCAACTCAACACACCTAGAAAAATGGAGCTTCATTTAAGGAATTTCCTCTATCAGATTGGCCTTTGGACATGTCGGTGAGGCATTTTCTTAGTTGTTAATTGATTTAGCTGAGCCTAGCTCACTGTGGTTGGTGCCACCCTTGGGTAGGTGGGCCTGGGCTATATAAAGAAGGTAGGTGAGCAAGCCAGGGGGAGCAAACCCGGTCTCTGCTTAGTCTTTGAGTTTGGCTTCCCTTGATGATGGACAATATCCTGTCAGCTAAAATAAACCCTTTCCTCCCCCAACCTGCTTCTGGTCAGTGTTTATCACAGCAACAGAAAATCAAATAAGCAAATACCTAAAATATAGTCTTTTAATATGAGAGTAATTAATGAGGCATTTTATATTTAAAAATATTTCTTTATTATTTTTATTTTATGTGTGTGGGTGTTTTGCCTGCATGTATGTAAGTGTGCCATATTTGTGCGGTGCCCTGCAGAGGCCAGAAGAGGGCATCAGATCCCCTGGAACTGGAGTTACAGATGGAGGCTAGCCACCATGTGGGTTCCGGGAATGGAACCCAAGTCCTCTTGAAGAACAGCAAGTGTTCTTCAGTACTGAACAATCTCTGTAGCCCCAATTTTACATTTTTTTGCATTAAACCTTAATTCTGACCAATTGTATTTCAGCTGCTAGATTGACACGTGTGGCCGTTTGCCATCATTGTGGCATCTTTAGATCATGAGAAAGAAATGGCAAATCATGAAGAAAAACTTTAAAATAAAGTAGAAGCCTGGAATAAAAGCAGTATCTATTTATATGGAGTGAGGAAGAGTCTTCTTTATTGGACACCCCAGGAAAAAACTTCTGTATCTGTGGACAAAAGGAAATCACCCTTAAAATCCTAAACATTCCTGCCTCCACTGCAAAGAATACCATTACTTTTACTCTTCCAAGCTAAAAGAAATAGATGCAGACTCCTTGGCATGCATGCCAAAACAGAAAGTATTGACCATTTTTTCCAAAATTTAAGCATACAGGTATTTATTTATTTATTTATTTATTTATTTATTTATTTATTTATTTATATGAGTGTACTGTCTGCATGTAGGTTTGCCTCAGAGGTCAGAAGAGGGGGTCGGACTCCCCTGGAACTGGAGTTCTCCTGGAATTGGGGTTACAGACGGTTCTCAGCCACCATGTGGGTGCTGGAGATGGAACCTGGGTCCTCTGCAAGAGCAGTCGGTGCTCTTAACCACTAGGCCATCCTCCAGCCCCCAAGCATACAGGTTTTAAAATGGCCAAATAATTTCACTTTTTTACACTCAATAGTAAGGAAAATAACCTGGTGTGGTAGTACAGGCCTTTAATACCAACACTCAGGAGGCAGAGGCAAGTGGATCTCTGTGAGTTTCAAGGTCATCCTAGTCTACATAGAGAGTACCAGGCTTGTCAGGGTTATATAGTGAGACTCTATCAAAAAACACATAAAAATAAAAAAGAAAAGAAAACATATGTCCAAAATAAGAGTTGTAAAAGAACACTTACAGCATTATTTGCAATAACAAACTAGTAAGAATACCCAGTCTATATTTAACAACAGGAAGATGAGCAACTGCATGCAATATATTCACACAATGGAATTTTGCACAGCAATAACTAGGAAACAAACTGTAGATGTTTGCAAAAACTTCCATTTAAAATTTTGATAAGCAGGGGCTGGAGAGATGGCCTAATGGTTAAGAATGCTAACTGCTCTTGCAGAGGACCTGGGTTCAATCCCCAGCACCCACATGGCGGCTGAGAACCTTCTTTAACTTCAGTTCCAGGGGAATCCGACACCCTCTTCTGACCTCCGCGGCATTGCATGACACAGCTGCACAAACCTACATGCAGACAGTACATTCATACACATTAAAAAAAAAGTTTAAAAAAATTTGATAAACAAAAGTGGCATGCAGTAGGATATTCTAAAACAATCAAGACTAAACTTTGTTTTCGTGACAGAAATCTGAAGAATTAGGCAATGGTACAAAATGTTCAGTGGGAAGGACAGAGGGCAGCCTTAGGGATTGTTCTATAGCATATGGATATGGATTTCTGCCAAGCCTCCCTGAACTGAGCATTTCATGTTAATCAGCTTCCCAGGTCTGTAACAAACACATGAGATAACCTATGAAGAGACAAGGTTTATTCTGACACACAGCTTCAGAAGCTTGAGCCCCCGGTCAATTGGCCACATTGCTTTCACGCGTGTGGCATTCAGTAGTGGGAGTTCCTGGAAGGTAAGGCTCACTCAGCTCAGGAAGTGAAGAAAGAAGAGGAGGAGCATATTACCCCCTTCAAGCAATACAATGATCTAAAGACTCAGGCTGAGGAGGTGCCACCTCTTAAAGGCTTAATTTCTCCTGACAGCACCAAATTCAGGGCAATCCTTTATCCCAGAGTCTTCAAACTATAAAACTTGCACACATTTAAGTGATAAGTTCAAAACTGAGCTATAACAACAACAAATACATATATACATATATATATATATATATATATATATGAAAGTAAAATGATTGTTGATATTCAGGTGAGACCTGTTCAAACTATAAAACTTGCACACATTTAAGTGATAAGTTCAAAACAGCTATAACAACAACAACAAATATGTGTGTGTGTGTGTGTGTGTGTGTGTGTGAAAGTAAAATGATTGCTGATATTCAGGTGAGACCTGTTCCCTGTTCCTTGCCACGAAATTCTGTTTCTTTTATCCTATTTTAAAGATATTTTAATAACCCTCTCTCCATCCCAAATAGCGCTGAGGCTGAACAACCAATGGCCTCTTGGTGATCGTTTTCACTCAAGAGCTAATGCGAGCAGAAGCTGGGAATGAGTACTTTAGGCCACTTGCACCTCTCCATCATTCCTTTATGATAGTTTTAGGGTGTTTTTCTTTTAACAGTGAGAAACTTCAAAGGGTAAACAATTATTAGATGTGATTCAGAACATTAAGCACACTTTATAGTCTCTTTATTAATCTTGAACTTGGTAATTTCTGGAAATTTTGAATCAATGTGTTTCTAGTTACTTTGTGATGACATTTAACAGTTAGACTTAAAAATACAGAAGAAAGCATTATCAGTTTTATCCAAAATGATTATGGCCACCATTTGAATGAAATACAGATTTTGCAAGCTATAAAGCCTATCATTTACTACACACTGGCCTGAGTAAGGTTTGGTTCACAAACTACAGAGCTCTAACCAAGTCATTAAATCTATCTAAAAGGGCCTCATTTGAGAAGCAATAAAAATTTTAATCATTTTATTATTAAAAGAGTGTTTAATATGTAGCTAATTAAATGCCAAAGGCAGGTTATCGGAGTTTAACCTTCAAAAAGAAAATGATGTATCCAAGTCTGCCTCTGGCATCATGGGATAGAAATGTCATCCTCATAATCATGGCATGACAACTGGCTAGTGGCCTTTTCTAGAGCTATAGTTAAATTACCTGATTAAATTAATAGCCATTTAGATGTTTTAGGGACTGCATGGGCCTATACTAAATGAAAATTAGGTCCATTACATTTTCTGAGTGGGCTAGATAGATCCTAAAATAAAACACGTATGCCATCGCCCACATTACTTAGATTAAGCAATTAAAAGCTCTTTCTGAAAAGTGACTAATTCCCTAAATGTACAGACAACTAGGTTTCCACTAATGACCACGAGTAAAGTTTTCCCTTGCTTGTTTTTCTCTTTCCTCAAATTCTGCTTATTTTAAAACGGAACGTTGAAACCTGGGCACCCCACATAAATATGATCTACATGGAACTACTTATTACCTAAAATATTGAATAGTGATGATACATAAGCAAAAGAGTAGACTAGAAAATAGAGCAGAAAGTCATCTGACCTGGAAATGACCCACACAGCCCTGGAGCATTCTGGGAAGCAGAATTCAACCTTTTCCATCTCAATGATTCCAAAAGAGTACAGAAGACGGAAACACATCATTTCCTTACTCTTAGGTCTTTTTTTTTTCTTTGAATTGGCACCATTTACTTTACAAAATCAAATCAACAGGCTAAAAATACCCTGGAGAATCACATTCCATCACATTAATAGCAAAATAACCCAGATTCAGGATGACAAATACTGCATGCTTTCCCTGTGTAGATCATACACACATACACCAGGACACACACACACACACACACACACACACAAAACACACACACACACACACACACACACACACACACATACACACACTGTGCCTCACTCCTCCCAGAGGAGCTACTGTCACTTACTGTTTGCTGGAGGGAGGGGAAGATATCGTTTTCAGTGGTGTAGCCCCTAGTCAGTCGCTCATGCTCCTGTAAGTTATCTTAATTAAATTCAGTTGTTCACAAACCAAACAAAACAACACCAAAAACTGAAAAACTTGAAAGCAGAAAGGGGTCAGTTTGGGGAAGCACAAGAAAGTCACGAAGGGGTGAATATGGCCAAAATCCATTATATACGTATATGAAATATGTTATAAACACATTGGTATTTATAATTCATTTATGCTAGTCAAAACTTAAAAATAAAAATTAATTTACAAAAGAAACCCAGCTGACTACAAATTTAAAACACAGATCTACAAAACCGAGAGCATTTTTTTTCCATGAACCTGCACACAGTGGCTTATGAAAATGTTGACCACCAACAACAAAAGAACTGAAAGAAGAAAAAAAAACTCTGGAAAGACTCAGAAAAAGATGCAAGACATGTAGGGCAGAGTGCAGGGATTTGGGCGGGGTGGGGTGGGGGACATGGAAGGGGAAGCAATTCTGGATTCGATTGAGAAATGATGTATGACTAATGGAAAAAGTTTAGTAACAATAAAAAAGAGAAAAAAAAGAAGAAAAAGAAAATGTCAACCAAATCAAAGCTTCTTTTTCTGTGACTTATTTTCTCCTTTATCTTATTTGTATTTTTTTATACTCCATTCCATACACATACCAATTTTACAAAGTCTGAAAAAAAACTATAAGTTAATTCCAAAACACATTTATGGATTCACTGTTTAACCGTAAACTTGCATGCAGGTAAAAAGAAATATAATTAATTAAAAAAATAAAAATAAATAAAAAAATAAAAAGTAGCCGGGCGTGGTGGCACACGCCTTTAATCTTAGCACTTGGGAGGCAGAGGCAGGTGGATATTTGTGAGTTCAAGGCCAGCCTGGTCTACAGAGTGAGTTCCAGGACAGCTGGGACTACAGGGAGACCCTGTCTCGAAAAGACCAAAAAAAAAAAAAAAGAAATATAACTGTACATTCCTGAATTGCATAGCAAGTTGATATATGTTTTAATGTAGTTTTGAAAAGGAAAATTATTCTTTCCCATAAATCTTAGAACTAAGGAAAATAGAGACATATACTTTAAGCTATATTGATACCAATGTCAGTCAAAGTGGTATTATCTTTACTGACTAATTACCCACTTTGACTTACATACAAGGATTTGGTGCTGGGATCCACAAATGAGGGATAACATATGTCTTTGACATGGATCATCATATTATTAAATATATCAGAAAATGCAATGTGAGTAACCACGTGAATAGGGAGAAAACTTCTATTCCTTCCAAATCACTCCAGCTGAAAATGAATATGAACTTAAGCTTGAAGGACAGCTGAGGGCCAACGCCATACTCCAAGTACCTAGAAGAGTGGTGTCTAACATGTAGTAGGTATCCAACAAATATTTACTGGTTGAAAGACAAGTCCTGATTATTTTCATCTCAGAGTTAATGAATAACAATTATTTGAAAGTTATGTTGCAATCTCACATTTTGACAGCATATAATAAAATGTATTATCTGGTGAGGAGTTTTTAGGCCCACCTGGATGGTACGACTCCATGTCGTGATTCCACTGCTGCAGTGATTCCTTCTATTTATAATTAAGGTTTGGCTTAAATTAATTTCATACCACAAAAGATATTCATACAATATTAGAGCATATTCCTGGAATTTAAGAGGCTCAAGATAGACATCAACCTTTAATAATATTTATTCTCAAAATTCTAACAATGGCTACAAAGCTTAAGTCTATGGTAAGGTCTGGTGAAATTTATAGACAAATTCCAAGTCCAGTGTGTTACTGATCACACTTAATGTTCTCCACTAAGGAATCGATAAGAGTCTGCAAACCAACCACTGCTTGGGACTCAGCAATGCAGACCCACCATTTAGTTGAATGTGTGACATTCTCTGTTCATTGAATCAACTTTTATTTGGGAATTAATCTCAGATCTGCATTGTGCTTTTTATAAAAAAAAATTGTATTTATGTAGTGTGGTGTGTTCAGAACCAAATATAATACTAAAGTCCTAGGGCTATGCACTCAGGCAAAATATATTAATACAGGAGCTCTGACATCAGCAATGGATTGTTCTACCAGGTGGATGTTGGCCAGGGGATCCAAGGCCCCACAAAAGGTAAGGGCTCCTTGCCTCTAAGTTGGGATACCTACAGGAGGAGAGGCAATAAGACCCTGCTGCCGAAGACCTGACGTTAACATGGGAGGGATGTATTGAGACCACACATGCAAGTGTACAGATGGCCTCTGGAATGCCAGAGAGTGTTACCAAAGGCCACTAAACCAATAAAGCAAATATGGGTCTCCCTGAGTCAAGCAAGACTCCACCGTCAGCACCAGCTACACCTCACCTGCCTGGAAATACTGTGCAGCAGAGGCAGCCATGTGCCTGTATATCCCAAATCTAATTGGCTATTGGCTCTCTCCTTGGAGGAATAACCCATGGCTGATGCCACAAGC
>VZQC01014540.1:3191393-3253893 GCA_009823505.1 Rhizomys pruinosus
ATATATATATATATATATATATATATATATATGTATGTATGTATTTATGTATAACCAGTTGAATCGGCTAAGCACTGCAGCCCACATTTGTAATCCCAACAGTTAGAAAGCTGAGACAGAAGAATCACGTGTTTGAGGTCAGCCTGGGCTATACAGTGAGTCCTAAGCCAGCCTGGGCTATACAGTAAGTCCTAAGCCAGCCTGGGCAACAGCACTGAGAGCCTGTCTACACACAAACAAAATGGTTGAAGAAAATAAGTAAATAAAGCCAGTTCAAGCATGAACTCTATTTTGCTTCTTCGACTAGGTAAAGGGTGGTTGAGAATTTAAAGTTGGAGTTTGAGATTGGAAAATGGATCCTTATTCCGAGATCTGGCTCAAGGGAGCATTATCAGAATTGCTTGTTAAATCACACAACACTGGTTGAGAATTTTGCCAGGTTTGAGAAGGAAGCTGCTGCTGACCTTCCTAACTTTTCTTGGTCTATGCTCCCTTGCAGTGAGTAAATGAGTCCATTGGCTGTCACCCTGAGCTTCCTTGAATTTTCTCTGATAGAAACTCCTCCTGGAAACACACCCCTATTGACTTTAAGATGAATAAGTGTTATAATCACTTTTAAATGTTTATTTTGGAAGTTCTCTGTGTCCTGAGCTGTCATTGATGTTCTAAGAGAACGTTTCTAGGAATGGCTTTCTTTTTTCCTTAATAAAATATTTTTATTGGTGTTTTGTATATTTCATACATCATTTCTCAGTCCAATTTAGATACACTCCCTTTTCCATGCCCCCCATCCCACCCCAGTTCATGCAAGGAATAGCTTTCTTTTTTTTTATTATTAATTTTATTTATTTCTATATGTGTATGAATGTACTGTCTGCATGCAAGTTTGTGCACCCGTGTCGTGCAATGCCGCGGAGGTCAGAAGAGGGTGTCGGATTCCCCTGGAACTGGAGTTCTCCTGGAATTCGAGTTTCAGACGGCTCTCGGCCGCCATGTGGGTGCTGGGGATCAAACCCGGGTCCTCTGCAAGAGCGTCGGCGCTCCTAACCGCTAGGCCATCTCTCCAGCCCAGGAATAGCTTTCTTCAAGATTACTTTTGAAGTAGTTAAGATCCACGTTGAACCCTGGAATGAAAGTATTCCATAATTTCCAGAGATTACACGGTAAGCATTGTGCAAACACACTGGTAATAATTTTTCACCAAGGACACTATAAATAGCAAACATTTATCTCACATCAAGCAGGCTCTCTGTCGGAATCTGATTTTGGTTTCTTCTACATTTAGAAGGAAAAATGAGTACAGAAAGAGACGTTATTTCCAGGATGTTTTCCACCCAGGCATCTTCTTTTTACTCTCAGGTCAGGCTGGCTGCTATCCCACATCTGAATGGGACCATTTACCCCTTTGAGCCAACTATCACAGAGAGTCAGTTTCGCACCATTTAGGATTTAGTGCATCTTTGGTGAAGTCTGACAGGTACATGGAGGGTCACTGGAGGGAAGTTGGAGGAAGAGAAGAGTGCTAAAACAGCAGCCATATAATTTACAATCCTCGTGCCCATAAAAACACAGTGAGCAGATAAGGTCAGATACGCTGTCACAGGGACATCATCCAGGCCTCCGCACGCTATGGGGACCCCGTGTCATGTGACCCACGGGCCTTACAGTGCACAAACATCCCAGTTTAGCACCAGAGCTAATCTGCCATGACAGCACATGAGAACAATAACTGATGCCAATGATAAAACTGGTGCCCTGTGCTCACTTAGAGAACAGGCAGGATCCAGCTCTGGGACTTCATAGCTGTTAGCACAGTATTGCCAGCAGTCACGGACTCAGTTTGTGGGTTCAAATCCTGAGTCTTCCCTTTGTGAGCTGGATCATCTGAAGTTTCAGCTTGTTCAGCTACAAAACTGATGATCAGAATAAAGCTAAATCTTCAACTTCTGGAGAGACATGCAAAAGAAAAGTTACCTGTGTAAAATATATAATATTTTAGCACATATTAATATATTGGCACATATTAAGCACATGTGAAATAGCTTTTATGATGACAGATCACCACAAATGGCATCTGTGGTGTCAGACTGTATTATGTATTATTTTATTTTGTGTGTGTGTGTGTGTGCATGTGGTATGTGTGTGGTGTGTGGTGTGTGTGTGTGTGTGTATACACATTTGAGTATGGGTGCCAGTGGAAGCTAAGAGAAGCTTAGATCCTCTGGAGCTGGAGTTACAGCAATTGTGAGCTGCCAGACATGGAACTGAACTCCACCCTCTGCAATAACAGCAAGTGCTCTTTACTCCTGAGTTATCTCCCCAGTCCGCAATTAATTTTTTTTGAATTTAGCTATATACTTGTTGGCTGATTGTCTTTGGCTATTAAAAAGATCACTCAGTTTTCATAAGGTGGGTTGATCAACATGGAAATCATTAATATTTCAAAACTCATACCTTGACAATATCAGCACAATTATTTGACTAAACGAGGAGATGGTTACACATACATTCTAGAAAAGAAAACCTCATGAAACAACATCCCTAGTTAATGCAACAGTCTGCTTTCAGTTTTTCTCATCAGTTTCTATTCTTCCCAACACAACTCACCTCCAAATAATGCAAAAATCACAGTGAGGACACAGCTAAAGGAAAATAATCTGCTCCTTTGACATTGACAAAACACAATTCAACTTCAAGCAGTTAAAAAATATCCTACAATAAAAAGTCCCATCACCATTTGAAAAAGACAGGAGGGGGGGTGCTGGAGAGATGGCCTAGCAGTTAAGAGCACCAACTGCTCTTGCAGAGGACTCGGGTTCAATCCCCAGCACCCACATGGCGGCTGAGAACCGTCTGTAACTCCAATTCCAGGAGAACTCCAGTTCCAGGGGAATCCGACACCCTCTTCTGACCTCCGAGGCATTGCACAACACGGGTGCACAAACCTGCATGCAGACAGTACATTCATACACATAGAAAATAAATTAAAAAAATAAAAAATAAATAAATAAAAAATATAAAAAAGAAAAAGACAGGAGGGAGCACTCATAGTCACTCTCTACATCTTAGATCTGAAAAGAAAACTGATCTATGGCCATGCATTTGAGCTGCAGCAAAATGTAATATTCTGTTCACAAGATGACATAAGTACCCCTCACTGAGGAGGGCAGGTGCAGACAAACAGACCCTGCATTTTTTTTTTTTTTTTTTTTGCTTGCTTCTGCTCTCATGAGCTGGAGCTATGACAATGCTGATAGTATCCAGTGTATAAAAACCAGGCACTTAGGTAGCTTTGAGTGATAATTCAATAGGATTAAATTACATTTCTATGACAGCTGAACCTCACTAATGAGGTACATTTCAGTAAACTGTTGACTGAACTGTCTAGAAGGTTCCTTTAATTTACCAACATGTAATGACACAGGAAAAGCATTCGTCAAGTAGATGAAGATGATAAGGGGTGAGGTCTACAGGTATTTTACATTAATACCTGACAATTTGAAAGGGTTTTTGTCACCTGCTGTATTTAGCCCAAGGCAGACACAGAATAACTAGTACCTGTTATTATGATTAACTTACCAAAGCCATGAAAAGAAATGTCTTGAAGAGGGCTGACTGGACAACATGTCAGAGAATTTCCTTTCCTTTCAGTTAGGAGGAAGAGCATTCCTTGCACAGGGGGTTAGGGCTGCTGATGAAGTTGAAGAAAAATCTCTCATTCTTCAAATTCCTTGAATTTGACCTGTAAGAAAAAGTAATGAAAACCATCTGTATATATTTCCAGGCAATTGTTGATTAGGACTAAAGTAAGACAAAGCCTTCCTCAACTAAGTCATACAGTCGTCAAAGGAAAGGCAGAAAATACAGGCAAGGCAGAAATCAGAAACCGAACAGGAGGAAAACTGAATTACTTAGACACTGAAGGCTTTTTGGAAAATGTCTGCAGCCAAGATTGTACTGGCCAAGAGGAAAAGGACCACGAGACCATTTGCATCCCTTTCAAAATGTTTTAAAATTTGTGCTTCTAGCCGAGGTGTGGTGGTGCATGCCCTTAATTCCAGAACTCAGGAGGCAGAGAGAGACAGATTTCTGTAAGTTCAAGGCCAGCCTGGTCTACATAGTGAGTTCCAGGCCGACTGGGGCTACAGGAAGACCCTGTCTCAAAAACAGAAACAAACAAACAAAAAAAATTGCGCTTCCATAATTTTTGAAAAGCAACATTGCTTCCCAGGAAATGTATGTTAATGCTGAGGGCAAATTAAAGAATGCTGTGGATTCCCAGATGGTTCCTGGCCACAGATTTCCCCAGGAAGAACCCTTTAGGGAGAATCCCGGGCAGAGATGGGCCAAGTGAAGTGACCTAGGGGCAAAAGGTGCTTCCGGGCACTCCTCCTGAACCCCTGGGAGCAGGAGCAGTGACCCAGCAGGCAGCATGATTATAAGGATTCCCTCTTCTTCTAGGTGGAAGCACTTGCCTAAGATCTGGTTGTTTTGTTTTGTTTTGTTTTGATCTTTTTGAGACAGTGTTTCCCTGCAACCCCAGCTGGCCTGGAACTCTCTATGTAGTCCAGGCTGGCCTTGAATTCATACAGATCCACCTGCTTCTGCCTCCCCGAGTACTGGAATTAAAGGTGTGCGTGCCACCACACCCTGCTCTAAGATCTGTTTTAATAGTTTTTCTTCATAGCCAACCAATCTCAAAATGTCAACATTGAGAGGTGCTGTAACTAGATGTGGTGCACCTATAATTCCAACACCAAGATAGGAGGATCAAAGAGTTTCAGGCCAGTTTAGGCTATACAGCAGTGTCTATCTCAAAAATCCAAGGACTGGGGCTATAACTCAAAGATAGAGTGCTTGCTGAGTGCATGCAAAGCCCTGAGTTTACCACCGAAAGAAAGGAAATCCAGACTGGAGAGGTGGCTCAGTGGTTAAGAGCACCAACTGCTCTTGCAGAAGACCTGGGTTCAATTCCCAGCACCCACATGGTGGCTAAGAAGCGTCTTTAACTCCACTTCCAGGAGAATCCAACGCCCACTTCTGATCTCCACTGCAATGCACAACACGGGTGCACCTAGGTACATGTAGGCAGTACACTCATACACATAAGAAGTAAAAAGAAAGAAAGAAAGAAACTGGTGTATACATAAATACATAAATTTTATTTGGGTACAAAGAAGAATGAAATATTTTTATTCGCAAAAAAAAAGAATTAGAGATTGTCATGATATGTGAAATAAGACAGTCTCAGAGAAACAAATATCATGTTTCTCCTTATATGTCAAATGCAATTATTTTAGAGTGGGAGGGTGCGAAAGCAGAATAGAGACTGCTCAAGAAGAGGAAAGCATCCAATGGGATACGGGAGGGGGATAGGTGAGGGTACTGGTGAAGGAAGACAAACAGGTGTCGTGATGCACATTGATGAAAGTGCCATAATGAAAACTGTTCTGTACAATTAATGTATGATAATGAAAAACAAGTGCAAATTCTAAGTTGCTAAGCATTTTACAAGAATCTTTTTTTTTCTTTTCCTTGAGGCTAGGTCTTATGTTATAACCTGGGCTGGCCTTCAACCCATGATGCTCCTGCCTCCATCATCCAAATGCTGGAATGACAGCTGTGTGCCACCTTGCCTGGCTACTGTTCCTCATTTTGATCTGGCTGTTCTAGTGAATTTTCACCGGTGGAGTGTCTTGTTGGAGACTGCAGGGAGACAGGCTGGGAGGGAGATGATGGGAAGAGTGAATAGAAAAGAAAACCTGTACAATTTGAGGTGAACCAGTTGGAGGGATGTATTGTAAGAAAACTGAGAAAATCACCTGGCAGAACTGTCCACATATAATATGCTTAAAACTTCAGAACATGGAATAAGAGAAAAGGCTCATATAGTTTCTGACAAGGGGTTTGCATAGCAGAATGGGAAGACCAGACCAGCTATTTGTGAAGACAGAGGATGCTTTCTTATGGACCTAGTAAATCTCTGTCCTTTGCTGGCCATTCAGACTCTTGGAACATTGTCTTCTCTGTTGATAGTAGTTATTGTTATGGTTAGAATACATACTGTCACCCATAGGATTATGATTTGAATGCTTATTGCCCAGATAGTGGTACTGTTTGGGGAAGTTCCAGAGACTTAGATCTTGGGGCCAGACTGGACAAGAGTCACTGGAGATGATCTTTGGGGTCATAGTGCCCTTAATGTGGCTTCGCTGATGTGAGCTGAGGAACTCTAGCACACTTTCCCTACCATGATGAACTGACCTCTGTGAGCCAAGATAAATCTTTCCTTCTTTCCTTTCTTTTTGTTAAGTATTTGGTCATAGCAACAAAAAAATCTAATTAATACAGTTATAACATTAATAACCACCAAAATTTTCCCTATTTTCTCTTATTCAAAAAGTACTTCCTGGGCTGGAGAGATGGGTTAAGAGGTTATGATCTCTGCCAGGTGTGGTGGTGCATGCTTTTAATCCTAGCACTTGGGAGGCAGAGGCAGGAGGATCTCTGTGAGTTCAAGGCCAGCCTGGACTACATAGTGAGTTCCAGGACAGTTGGGGCTACAGGGAGACCCTGTCTCAAAAAGACCAAAAAAAAAAAAAAAAAAAAAAAAAAAAAAAAAGAGGTTATGATCTCTTTCTTCTCTTTCAGAGGACTTGGGTTCCATTCCCAGCCAGCACTCACATAGGGGCTCATAACCACCACCTCCAGGGGATCCGATACCCTCCCTCTTTTGGTCTACATGGGCTCGACGCACATGTGGTGCCCATAAACTCATGCAGGCACACACTCACATAAATATGTTTTACAAAGAATTTCCACATGTGCGCGCGCGCACACACACACACACACACACACACACACACACACACTCACCAAAACAAAATGAAATAAAACTATGATATGGTAGAGCTGAATGGATTTCAGGCAGAGAAAAGCCATAAAAGGCTTAGGACAACATTCAGATGGTCTCTAAAGGAAAATAGGAGACAGAGTTAGAGTAAAATTGAAAGAGAAAAATGAG
This sequence comes from Rhizomys pruinosus, assembly GCA_009823505.1. Classification (NCBI taxonomy): domain Eukaryota; kingdom Metazoa; phylum Chordata; class Mammalia; order Rodentia; family Spalacidae; genus Rhizomys; species Rhizomys pruinosus. The sequence continues at coordinate 3,198,418 of VZQC01014540.1, forward strand.
GAGTAAAGACTCAGTGCTTTATTAAATAAATAAAAAGAAATAAAAGGAAGAGCTTGGTTCTGTTGCTAAGATGATGGAGATCCAGCCTGGTTTTCCTTACAATTTGAAGGCCCAGGGACCCCAGCTGGCTTTGGACTGACATTACTATTTCCCCCAAATAGGTTCATAACCATTAGAGTGCCACAGACCTTAACGTTACATTGAGTTTATGGAATGCAACTCAGGACAGTCAGCTCAGTGGACTGATGGCCCCCAGTCAGCAGGAACATTCGCAGGTGCGGTGCAAATTGCCATCCCTGGTGCTTGACCCTTCCAAGCCATAATGATAATTGCTTCAGAGTTGCCAGCTGGGCTTCCGAGCAGCTCAGGGGTTAGTGCCCTCCCCTCACTAAAGCTACAGAGAACTGGGGCCTCCACACATCTGATTGTGACAAATGACTAACTGACCCGCTCATTGGTGCACAGTGGTAGGTATTTTGTAGTATCACCAAAGTAGAAAACATTCCTCAAAAAATAAAAATATAAAACCTACAGCTTCTTTGTATTTTTTTTTTTTTGGTCTGAGAGGAAATAGGCCCCATTTTAATCATGTGCACACTAAATCAAATATCAAATTTAAAACAATGAACTACAATGAGCCTCCTCCAAGTCACTTAGCATTGATAAATTAATAATGCATTATTAAATTATTCATATCTTTTTTTCTTTGGACTGTAATGATATACTGTATACAGCACTGATAATTTACTTAGGCTGAGTCCATTCATTTAATTATGCTGCTAAACTTGGTAGGCCAATTGGTCATCGTGAGAGTTTCCAGGCAAGCTAATCACAAATATATAGAACATGTCCCTTATTGTCCCCAGCGGCTAAGTGCTAAAATGCTATTTAGTGCTCAGAAGGTTAATGTCCTGCTTATGTAAATTGTCCAATTTAACATTCAGCAGCAGTATCATAAATTCTGACTCCAGGATTTCATTAAACGTATGTTCAAACTAGTTGACCTTAAAGGTTAACAAGCACAAGTTAAACAGGACAATTATTTAACTCACTTCTTATCAAGAGACAGTAGCACACTAGACGTTTAATAGCTCCACATACTTCACAATTAGAATTCGTGTAAGGCCTCTGATAAAACTGCAGGTCATGAATTTTCATAAGGATGTCAGATATAATAACTATTTATCTGCACTTGTTTTTCTTTCTTATAAACTTAAACTTTGATCTTAACATTCAATTAGGTGGGACTCTACAGAGGAAGGCAAGGTGATGATGGTTGTTTTCTTTTGAGTATTCAGGAAGATTTAAAGGGTGGTATCTGCATTGTCAGGAGTAGGGATTAATGTGAGAGGCTCACTATTGAGTAGGTCACTCAGTACTACCATTTTCAGATGTTAAAGGCCCCACCACCACCACTACATGCCTATTAACCTACTGGACTGAATGCATTCTCCTTTGTATTTCTATTATGGAGAGATCGATTATGGTACAGAAGAAAGTTATTGCAGTGGGAAATAGAAGCATCCTTTCCCTTGCCAGCAATGCTTTCTCTCTTCCTCTCCTTGGCCACTGTGAAATCAGGAGCAGGCACTGGGAGTGAGTGCCACTGCCCTGCTACCTACAGCTCCACTAGTGCACTAAGAGACATCCCCGGGGCTAAAACTGCCACACTGGCTTTGATATACCAGGATCACGCATTGACTTTGGGCAGACATTAAATCGGTAGCCACATACCAGCAATCTCAACAGTCGATAGCCACTGACACTAAGGAAAGCACAGGAAGGGGCTGGAGAGATGGCTCACTGAGTGAAAGCATTTGTTGTGCAAGCCTGAGGACCCGAACTCCACTCCTCAACATGTAACAAGCCCTGTGTTTGTGTATAAGTGCCTATAACCTTGGATCTGCGGGGACAGAGACAGGAAGGTTCAGTGAGGCTTGCTGACTGCCGGTCTGGCTCCAGGTTCAGTGAGAGACCCTGTCTCGTGGTATAAGGAGGGGTGCCAGCTAGTTTTTATCAACTTGACACAAATTAGAAACTGGAAAGAGGGAACCTCAGTTGAGAGATTACCTCCATCACAGTGGCCTGTGCCCATGTCTGTGGGAGATTTTCTTGATTGGTAATTGATGCAGAAGGGCCCACTCACTTTGCATTCTGGGATCCCTGGGCAGGTGGGCGTGGATGGTTTAAGAAAAGTAGCTGAGCAAGCCAGTAAGCAGTGTTCCTCCATGGTCTCTTCAGTTCCTCTCTCCAGGTTCCTGCTTTGGCTTCCTTAGAGGATGGACTATAAATGAAGTAAACCCTTTCTTCTCTGACTTGGTTTTGGTTGATATTTTATCAAAGCAATGGAAGTCAAAGTAGTACAGGGGAGAATGATGGAGAAGACCCCAAGTCTTCCTCGAGTTCCCATTCACAGGCACGTACACCTGCACATAAATGTGGGCATACAACATACACATACATACATGCATGCATTCATACATACATGAATGAATGAATGAATGAATGAATGAATGAATGAATAAATCAATAAGTGTTTTTTAAGGTACAAGAAGCCTCATTCCCCTGCAGGTTCCACTGTTTGGAAGGTAACACATCTGACAAGAGCAAATAAGGCCTTATACATAAATCATTCTCTGAATTCCTGTTAGGAGCCAAAATGGAACAAACCATGTCATCATTGCCTATTGGTGCATTTATAGAGGAATAGTAACTTTTTTTTTAATGTTTCTTTTTTTAAATTTTATTTATTTTTGTGTGTATGAATGTACTGTCTGCATGCAAGTCTGTGCACCCGTGTCGTGCATTGCCGCGGAGGTCAGAAGAGGGTGTCGGATTCCCCTGGAACTGGAGTTCTCCTGGAATCGGAGTTACAGACGGTTCTCAGCCGCCATGTGGGTGCTGGGGATCGAACCCGGGTCCTCTGCAAGAGCGGGTCGGCGCTCTTAACCGCTAGGCCATCTCTCCAGCCCCAGGAATAGTAACTTTTAAAATTCAAAAGTAGTGAAATACAATGACAGAAAACGCGTAGGTGGGGAAGATGGTCTGAAGCAACGGCACCTAAGGCCTGGCCGCTTCTCAGCATGCACTCTTCCCCTCTAGGGGCTACTTATTGTTAGGAGCTGTTTAGAGAAACAATATAAGGAGGAAATGTTTCCTAGCATAAAAAAATGACAGTGTTTTATTCTCTCTCGTGCTGCTCTTCATCGAAACTTCATCTTTTGAATATTGGCTTTGAATCCTGCCTGAAAGGGGACATAAATAAAGCCAGAAGGCTGGTGGAGTAAAAACACTTATGATCAGGTTTTCATAACTAACATTATTGATAGCTCCTCTCCTACACACACTCATACACAGAGCAATATCCATTTCTAAAGTAAGATTTAGAGCTCTATTTGCAATAAAAGGCTAGCTCATACAAATAAAGAATAAAAAATAAATAAATAAGAGGCCTGAGACTAGTCCGAGAGAGAGAGAGAGAGAGAGAGAGAGAGAGAGAAAGAGAGAGAGAGAGAGAAAGGCTAAAAATAGACCATTCCTTTTGGCCACATGGTGGGGGAATCACAAAACAATTACTTAATTTCAGAAAGATCTATGCTTTTCACTGTGCAGAGTCTGAAGGGGCAGTGAGTATTAAGTCTGTAATTTGGAAATGGCCATTCCTTTCAACTTAACTGTTGTCTGTATTTAAATTCCCAAGTAGGAATATACTTATTTGCCTTCACATGAGAGATAGCTAGAAGACTGTCACACAGGAAAGGCAACAGAATGCAAATAAAGAGGCTGGAAATGACGCGGGAATACTGGGGTATCTTTGAGAGGAACCGAGTCCCCCAGAAAGCTCCACATCCACCAAATCGCTCAAGCCAGTGGCTTGTCAGGTTCTTGTCTTGGGAATTCAAAGAATGAAATTCATGAACCACAGAGGATGGATTTTAAATAGAAATTTATTGTGAGTTCATAGGTGAAGCTCAAGAGGGAGAGAAGAGCAGAGGAGCTCTTCAGGCTGCTAGTCTGTGGACTTTTTAAGGGACTTGTGGCAGAGAATGGGGTGAGGCAGAAGAAAGGACTTGAGCTAGTCAGTCCAGCCGGCCCAGGCATGGGGTGTTCTGGTGTATCCTGTCAGCGTCGATCCAAGCCTCTAGAACAGATGCTCTGCTCTGCTCCGTAGGAGGAGGAGATGAGAAGGAAATGGGAGGCAGAGTTCTCTTTTGGGAGTCCTAGTCTCCAGCAAGGATGTTCTCTGGATTGCTCTTGTGGATCTCTGCTCCTAGCTCCTGGTCTCAGCAGTAAGATGTCAGTGTGTGCCTGGTGCCTTCTGTACCAAGTGGGATGCGGCTGTCCCGGTTCCCCTTCAGCTTTCCAATTTAACAAAAACGGTACAAGAAAAACATCTCCAATGCCTAGGAACTCATTTCATGTAAACAAAAAATTCTCTCATATTACTTTCATTAAAAAGAGGGGCGGGGCATGATGTCCCTTGCCTTTAGTCCCAGAACTTGGGAGGCAGAGGCAGGTGGATCTCTGTGAGATCAAGGCCAGCCTGGTGTACGACGTAGTGGATTTCAGGCCAGCCAGAGCTACAGGGAGACACTGTCTCAAAATATAAAAAATAAAAAATTTGTGGCTCCTCATGGTACATAATTTTAATCCTAGAATTTGAGGTGCATGCTGAGAACCTGTCTCAAAAAATATATAAATAAATAAAAATTTGAAATATCTTAAGTCAGGCATGGTGGTTCTCACCTAGAATCCCATCACTTGAGAGTTGGAGGAGGAGGAGGATCACTACAACTCCTGAGCCAACCTGGGCTATGTAGCAAGTTCCAGGCCAGCCAAGGCAGCATAACGAGATCTTGCCTAAAAAAGCAAAAGTGGGGGCTGGAGAGATGGCCTAGCAGTTAAGAGCGCCGACCGCTCTTACAGAGGACCTGGGTTCGATCCCCAGCACCCACATGGTGGCTAAAAACCGTCTGTAACTCCAATTCCAGGAGAACTCCAGTTCCAGGGGAATCTGAGACCCTCTTCTGACCTCCACGGCATTGCACAACACGGGTGCAAAAACTTGCATGCAGACAGTACATTCATACACATACAGAAATAAATAAAATTAAAAAAAAGCAAAAGTGAAGCCGGGCGTGGTGGCGCATGCCTTTAATCCTAGCACTTGGGAGGCAGAGGCAGGTTGATCTTTGTGAGTTCAAGGCCAGCCTGGTCTACATAGCGAGTTCCAGGACAGCTGGAGCTACAGGGAGACCCTGTCTCAAAAAGACAAAAAAAAAAAGGTGAGAAAACAAAACATAACAAAAAATTTAGCTATAGTTGCAATAGGATGATGTTTAGCTATACATAGGAAGCATTCTACCTGCTTTCCATTGTTTACAAAGGTGTAAAGGGAATCATTTTCCTCTATTTTACTTTGCATGTTTCCCATGTCAGTATAGAAAAGTTTTCTTCAGAATTTGGGCTTTCAAAAATCATTTGAGATGGCACACACATTTATTTATTTATTTATTTATTTATTTATTTATTTATTTATTTTGGCACACACTTTTAATCCCAGCACTCAGGATGAAGAGGCAAGCACATCTCTGTGAGTTCAAGACCAGGCTGGTCTCCATAGTAAGTTCCAGACCAGCTGGACTACAGGGAAACCCTCTTTCAAAAAGACAAAAGTAAAAAATCATTCTATGAAAAAATTAAATACAGACCACACAAGTCGAATCTGTATTATAGTATTACTTGAAAAAAAGACAGGATTTGGAAACAACAACAACAGAAAGGACTGCATCAAAGAACTGACTGAAACAGTGAACTTCTGCTCAAAACAGTCAACTTCTACATGAAGAGTATCGAGAAAGACTGAGAAAGAGATGAAAAGCATGTTTGGTGGAAGACATGAGCTCTGGTGGGATGGGGGCATAGGGTGTCATAGAGCTCCTAACTTCAGTTTGTGTCATAGAGCTCCTAATTTCAGTGTCACAGAGCTCCTTACTTCAGTGTCATAGAGCTCCTAACTTCAGTGTGTGTCATAGAGCTCCTAACTTCAGTGTCATAGAGCTCCTAACTTCAGTGTCATAGAGCTCTAACTTCAGTGTCACAGAGCTCCTAACTTCAGTGTCACAGGGCTCCTAAATTCAGTGTCACAGAGCTCCTAACTTCAGAGTCATAGAGCTCCTAACTTCAGTGTGTGTCACAGAGCTCCTAACTTCAGTGTCATAGAGCTCCTAACTTCAGTGTCATAGAGCTCCTAACTTCAATGTCACAGAGCTCCTAACTTCAGTGTCATAGAGCTACTAACTTCAGTGTCATAGAGCTCTAACTTCAGTGTCACAGGGCTCCTAACTTCAGTGTCATAGAGCTCCTAACTTCAGTGTGTGTCATAGAGCTCCTAACTTCAGTGTCATAGAGCTCCTAACTTCAGTGTCATAGAGCTCTAACTTCAGTGTCACAGAGCTCCTAACTTCAGTGTCACAGGGCTCCTAAATTCAGTGTCACAGAGCTCCTAACTTCAGAGTCATAGAGCTCCTAACTTCAGTGTGTGTCACAGAGCTCCTAACTTCAGTGTCATAGAGCTCCTAACTTCAGTGTCATAGAGCTCCTAACTTCAATGTCACAGAGCTCCTAACTTCAGTGTCATAGAGCTCCTAACTTCAGTGTCATAGAGCTCTAACTTCAGTGTCACAGGGCTCCTAACTTCAGTGTCATAGAGCTCCTAACTTCAGTGTGTGTCATAGAGCTCCTAACTTCAGTGTCATAGAGCTCCTAACTTCAGTGTCATAGAGCTCTAACTTCAGTGTCACAGAGCTCCTAACTTCAGTGTCACAGGGCTCCTAAATTCAGTGTCACAGAGCTCCTAACTTCAGAGTCATAGAGCTCCTAACTTCAGTGTCATAGAGCTCCTAACTTCAGTGTCATAGAGCTCCTAACTTCAGTGTCATAGAGCTCCTAACTTCAGAGTCATAGCGCTCCTAACTTCAGTGGTTACATTTTTGTCCCAGATTCACAAACCTGCTTTGCTTAATACTTAGAAAGAGTAATCTCTGGCTCTGTACTTGACCTTGGACTATCTCTTAAGTGAAAGGCATTGCTTGCATTCCCTTTTAAAGTTAACGCGGCCCCCTACACCCCTTCTGATGTTCTGGCTAGAATGTTGTTCAAACAGCACCTGTTTGAACAACATTCCATCTCTCTCTACTGGGCAAGAAACACTCATCGATAAATCACAAGTTTAAAGGAGAGGACACTGTAGGGTCTGCCACACTCTGAGCATGTGCTGAAGTCAACAGAATCATCTTCTGATTACTTCGTGGAAAAATCAACAATTGTCAGACTATATTTATGACCCTATTTAGTGCTTTCCGCCCAGCCTCATTATGCCCACCCTCGAACAGCACAAGGCCTTTTCCATTAGTAAAAGAAGGAACAAAAGGTCAGAGCTTCCCCGCAAGCTCCAACCACTAATTAGCGAGACCCTTTAGCAGAGAATATAATTGGGCCATTACTGAATCCTTCTACAAAATGAAAAGTGTACAAGTTTCCTCTCTTGTTGATTTTTCCTGTGAGTGATGCACAGATCATAAATAAATTTTCAAAGAATGACAAAATTATTAGTGATGGGCTTTTTAAAAATGTGAGTTGCCATCCCTGGAAAGTCGATTAATAGTCCTCATATTTTAAAGAACCTTTTTGGTCAAATAGCTATTTAGGATGGCTTCTGAATACAAAACCTACCTAAATGTCAGTAGTTTTACAATAGTTGCTATTATTTGAATATACACTTGTTCCTTCTAAAATTTATCTCAAAACTGAGTATCTGTTCTGCTGTATTAAGAGGTAAGAAGTGTAATCTGACTAAGCTATTTAGTGATTAGGCTTGCAGCAGGGACCCTGTGTTTGAATACTGGGTAGCCTTAGAAGAAGGTGAAGGGGTGTGTAGTTCTGTGGTAGAACAGGAATTTAGCATGCCCAGAGTTCTGAGTTCAACTCTAACCACAATTTAAAAAAAAGTCAAAAGGGAGAGAGAAAGATGTAATTACATGTGTATGCACTTCTTGTCTTCCACTTGCCTTGGGAGAACTTCCTGTCACCTCATGAGACCCTACCAGCAAGCAGTTGTCATAGGACAAACCCTTTTACCTTTCAACCAAAACTCCAAGAGGTCTTATTTTTCCTTCTGCCACCTTTCTTTCTCTCTTTCTCTCTTCCTCTCTTTCTCTCTTTCTCTCTTTCTTTCCTTTCTTTCTTCAGATAAAGTTTCACTGCAGAGCCCTGGCTGGCCTAGAACCCTCTATGTAGATCGGGTTGCCTTGAACCCGCAGAGATCTTGTCCACTCTGCTTCTCAGCTGCTGAGATTAAAGGCACGTACCACCATACTTAGTGGTTTCTCTGTTTCTTACAAAGACCATGTGTAGGTTTCAACATTTTAAATCCTGGTTTTTAAAGCCCGTCAGGCACATGATCTTGTCACATCTGCGGTCGCTATGCAAGCTTGGCTGTTAATAATTTTCTATTCTAAACTTCTAGTTTGGGCAGAGGTGGTGTAGTTAGACCAGCAGAGTTTGGGGGCGGGGGTAGGGTATCTAAAGCAGCACATGTTTCCAGTAATATTTATCTCTATCTAGACCTAGGTTGACTCCAGGTACTTTTGAAAATAGATGACTAGTTTTTATTATTTATTTATTTATTTAATTAATTAATTTATTTATTTTGAGACAGGGTCTCCCTTTAGTCCCAGCTGGCCTGGAGCTCACTATGTAGACCAAGCTGGCCTTGAACTCACAGAGATCTGCCTGCCCCTGCCTCCCAAGAGCTAGGATTAAAGGCATGAACCACCATGCCCAGCTAGTTTTTATTTTTTACACTCAAAAAGATATGTGAGTATAAATATGAGTCATGATACCAAGTGATACCCCATACAGCTTAACATTGTAGGTGCAAACCTACATTAAGACTTCTGATTCTGGCCTTGAGTCACTAAGAGTCACTTGCTTCCTGGTTTCAAAGAGACACCTTTGTGTTTGTTTGTTTGTTTGTTTGTTTTCTCATTGTTGAAGATGAAACACAGGGCTTTGTGTATGGTAGGTAGGAACTCTAGGGTAAACTATACCACAACCTGACATGCTTTTTTCTTCGATTTGAAATGTTACTGACTTCTTATGTAAATTCCAGCATTCTCCTCCGTTTCTTCTTTTCTCTGCAATAACAATGAATTACTGCAAAAAGTCTGACGAACTCAAAGCCCAATAGTATCTAGTTTTCCTTCTAAGGAAAAATAAACCTCATGTTTTCTACTTTAGTATTGTTATTATGTAGGAAGCTTTTCTTTTTATGCCGAACAGGGACCACACGGCCCTGCTAAGGGGGATGGGGACACAGTGCTCTCTTTACAGACACTGTGGGGAGCTGGCCTCTCAGTGCAGAGACCAGCCAGCTACTTCCTCTAGCCCAACCTAAGTGGTAACTCCAGTTTAGGCTCTTAGCCTGGACCTACGAGACACGTGTTCCACTCTTGGCCATGACTTCTCACCTGCCCAGAACCTGGACAGAAATTTCAGGCTGATGGCTGATCGCCTCCCTTCAGCCAATACCCACTCACAACACCAGCTTCCCAGATTGATGATCTGCAAAGGAATCTCTTTCCAACCCACTGGCCACTCGAACAAAATGCAGGCCTACCTTAGCCTGTATGCGTGCAATAATTAATAAAAATAATGGCCGGGAATTCTGTGATGATGTTACTATGAATTCAAATTTACTCCTTGCCACAGCTTGCTTTTATAAACCAAATGACGTCAGTTCCCAGGACCAATCATGAGCCCCCAACTCCATGCCATTGCACACCTTGCCCCACCCAGCATCATGTACCTAGGCCATGCTGCTTGCTCCTCCTTGGGGCGGAGCCAGACTCTTGGCCATGGGGTGCTAGTTGGAAATCCAGCCAGCAATTCAAGCTGGATTTCCCATGTTATTATTTGAAACTGATGTCCCAGTGGGTGAGGTGATGCATGACTTTAATCCCAGAACGAGGGAGGCAGAGGGAAAGATGGATGGATCTCTGTGAGATCAAGGCCTGCCTGACCTATAGAGCGAGTTGAAGGCCAGCTGAGGCTCTTGGAAGACCCTATCTCAAAACAAACAAACAAAAAGAACAACAACAAAAAAGATCCACAAACCAACCAACCAAGCAAACAAAGAAACAAAGAAAGTGAAGTCCCCTGCAGGCTCATGTGTTGAATGAAGGCTGGGTAGCCACTTGATGGTGTTATTTGGGGAGAGTACAGACACTGGGGGCTTAGACAGAAATTGAGGCGAACCCCTGTGGACTGTTTCCTGTTCCTGTCTCTCTGTTTCCTGTCTGCTGTGAGGCGAGCAGCTACAGCCTGTACACACTCCTGCTGTCATGATGCAGGCTCACGGACAGGTGCTAGTCACTAGGGTGAATTCTTCCAAAACCAAGGGCAGAAATAAACATTTCCTCTCTTAAACTGTTCTGTTGACTCTTTTGGTCACAGCCATGTTAGCTAATCAATATACAAATGAGTCCATTTTAAATGACAACATGATGGGCTGGAGAGATGGCTCAGTGGTTAAGAGCGCCGACTGCTCTTACAGAGGACCCGGGTTTGATTCCCAGCACCCACATGGCGGATAAAAACCGTCTTAGGCCAGGTGTGGTGGTTCACGCCTTTAATCCCAGCACTTGGGAGGCAGAGGAAGGTGGATCTCTGTGAGTTCAAGGCCAGCCTGGTCTACATAGTGAGCTCCAGGCCAGCTGGGACTAAAGGGAGACCCTGTCTCAAAAAGACATAAATAAATAAATAAATAAATAAATAAATAAATAAATAAAGCAACATGAACAACAACAAAAAAAAATAGAAAAGTTGAGCTAGGAGCATAGCTCGGTTGGTAGAGTGCTTCTCTAGCAAGCATGAAGCCCTTGGTTTGAGTCACAGTGTCACCTCAAACCAGGTGGGGTGGTCCTTGCTTGGGATGTCAGAGTCCTAGGTCATCTTCAACCATGTAGCCAGAGGCAAGCTTCAGCTACAGAAGGCCCTGCCTCAAATCAATAAGTCAATAAATCAATAAGCAAGTAGGCAATGTGTTGGAGTTACTAGGAAAGCACTGGTTTGATGACCATTTTCATTTGTTGTGTTACTGTCCTTAATCAAACACAAGCCTACCCTCATTTTTCTTAAGGAATTTTATCTCCATCATGACCTGGATACCATAGCTACCCCTGAACGTAGCAGAGTCTAAGAAACTAGGAAGTGCATATTTCAGCAGAGGCTGGAGGCGTCTGAAAAGCCAAGCTTGGTGGCCATGGAAGCCCCAAAGAAAGTGCAGATTGAGATGGAGGCATGCAGAAGCTGAAGAGCTCACCTGTGTGGCCTTGGGCAGATGCCTCAACCCACCTGAAGTCTCATCAGCCACTAAAATCTCATGATTAAGAGAAACCAAATGCACAAGATTACACCCTTTCTTTTCACCCTCGCTGACTTCAATCTGGTCATAACAGGCAACAAGAAAAAAAAAATCTAAGCATGAACAGTTTGCCTTTTGGCCATTAGCTCCTTAATTTCTTTCTCAAGTTAGAAGCTCCATCTCCAGATTCCCTGCACATTGTGACCCCTTGTAGTTCCAGATCAGGATCATTTAAAAACATAAAGGGCATTTAAAAACATAAATGGTGGCGGGCATGATGGCGCACGCCTGTAATCCCAGCACTTAGGAGGCAGAGGCAGGTGGATCTTTGTGAGTTCAAGGCCAGCCTGGTCTACACAGTGAGTTCCAGGACAGCTGGGACTACAGGGAGACTCTGTCTCAGAAAGAACAAAAAACAAGCAACAAACAAATAAAAAACATAAATGACTTTCTTCTCAGTGTTGAGCTGTAGACATTCAGATCAAGACTGGGACTCTAGACAAGTCTCTTTATGGTTGGAGCTTCAAGTTTCTTGGTATAACCCATCTGTGAATCAGACATTCAGAAACAGAAAACAGACCCTTTGCTTTCTTAGACAAAGAAAGTCCAGGGCTGAATGCAGCATTGTGCTTCATGTGGAGTTCATATTTTAATACCAGCAAGTGTAATCAGTACTCACACATTCAAAGAGGAATTACTTGAAAAGCTCTGTAGGGTAACACAGCAGTCTGTTGTTCTGAGCATCCCTCCCAGGTACTGAGGAAGAGACCTGCAACAGTGCAGTGAGAAGAAAGGAAATCAGATGACAAACTACTCCTGTCATAAGAGTTACAAGGACCCAAATCATATTCATATGTAAACAGCTTTCCTTTTCTGAGATCAGACGACATCAGTTGCGTTCAGGGTGGTATGGCTGTAGACAGCTTTCCTTTTCTATGCATGTTTTCCCAAACATGCACAATGAAAATATTTTAAAATGCTAATTTTGAAAATTAGAAATACTCAGCAGATCTATATAAATTTAAAAACTGCCCTAGTTTTGATTCGTATTTTCAAAAAACCGTGTCTGTATACTAATAGCTTTTGGTTTGGTGTATTAGTTACTTTTCTGTTGCTGTGGTAAAACCACCATGACTTATAAAAGGAAGAGTTTATTTGCACTTACAAGGGTTCCAGGGAATTAGAGTCCATCGTCGTGGGGAGGCATAGTGGCAGGAGCTGGAGCAGTGCAGAGGTTTGTAGGAAGCCTTCTTTGTAAGGAGCAGGTACCATGGCCCTGATAAGGGAAAGGGAATACAGTACCCGCCTGCAGCCACTGTAGGGAACTGGCCTCTCCATGCAGAGATCTGCCGGCTACTTCTGTAGCCCAATCTGAGAGGTACCTCCAACTCAGGCACTTAGCCTGGGACAACGAGACATGTTTCTTGCTCTTGGCTATGATTTCCCACCTGCCCAAAGACTGCTGGCCCCTGGACAGGAATTTCAGGCTGATGACTGATGGCCTATCTTTAGCCTATGTCCACTCACAATTCACTTCACCACACCAGCTATCCAGGTTGGTGGTCTGAGAACCTCTCTCTGACCCACTGGCCACCTGAACAAAATGCAGGCCTGCTTTGGCCTGTATCTGCCGGGAATTCTGTAATGATGATAATGGAGAATTCAATTTATTACACTACAGCCTGCTTTTATAAGTCAAATGACATAAGCTCCCAGAGCCAATCACAGGCCCCCCCCAACTCCTTGCCACTGCACATCATTGCCCCACCCAGCATCACGCACCTAGGCCACGTTGTCCACTCCTCCTTGGGACAGGGTCAGAGAAACCCCCTGACTCCCATCCATTTGGTGCCCTGAGGGTGCTAGCTGAGAACTAGCCCCCAATTCAAACTGGATCTTCCAGTTCACATCTTCCAGTGAATACAGGAAGCAGAGAGAAAGTAACTGGAGACTGGCAAGGCTTGTTGAACTCTCTAAGCCTGCCCCAAGTGAAGTACTTCCTCCAGCATGGCCACACCTTCTAAGACCTCCCAAAACAGCATCACCAACTGGCGACAAAATGGGGACAAAATTTCTGAATACTTGAAGCCTATGGAGGACACTCTCATTGAAACCACTACATTTGATAAGCCAAAAACTGCTTTTTAGCTAAACATGAAAGAGATGGGTGTTACATCAGAACATCCAAATGTTCCTTCTTGCTCTTCTCTCAGTGGGGAGAGGACTTTGTGAGATGGTAGGACTTAGTACAAGGAAGAGCACAGTGTCCCTTTGGCCTGCCACTAGGCATTTGGTACTGTAGGAGCATCTGCATACAGTGTTTCATTGTGAAAATAACAAAAATTGTGTTTTGTTTTAAAATAACTAGTTTACAAGCATTCATAATTACCTGCCACTTGTTCTTGGTTCTGAGTTTCCTATTGGAATTACCTGGGAAATGTCATGCCTGGCATTTTCCTTGTTTTGCTCTTGATTGGATGAATACACTATTGTCCATCTCACCTGGCTAGAGTCTCCTAATCTTCCTGAGACAATTTCTTGCTTTGTGTTGATCTCAGCAAAATCTTACTCATCTTGAGTAGAATGTACCATATAAACAGCATCCAGCAGATGTATTCGTCTCCATAAAAGTAACAAATACACAAAATACTTCAGGTCCCAGTAATATCCTGGAGATTCTTTATAGCAATGCTTTATAACCAATGCTTGCCTGAAACAAACATCTCCTGCTAGGTCTAGATAAAAACTTGTGATTTAGTTTTGCTCACTGAGAGCCTTTAGCTACATCATGAATTCTAGTCAGCCTGGACTATATAGCAAGACTCTGTCTTAACATACGCATGCACACACACACAAACACACACACACACACACACACAGAGAGAGAGAGAGAGAGAGAGAGAGAGAGAGAGAGATGTTTTTTGTTTTTGTTTACTTAGTACAAAGTATAAGCACCATCTCTGTGTTGCTAGGACCCACCAGTGCCTGAAACAGTACCTGTTGTATACCTAGGGTTCATTCATAGTTTCTGGTTGAATGAATAAATGAATGCCAGGCTTAGGAAAGATACTCTGGGCTTTCACCACTGGACAAACCATCATCTGCCAACAGATGTGGCTATTCATGTTCAGAAGGCTGAAATAAAGGCAAAGCTCTGAGACTTCATTCAGCTGTGTCTCTGGTCTAAGGGACCCAGGTTGGTTCAAATGTCCTGACGGGAAGGAAGTCACACTTCTTAATCAGCAGCTTGGGATGTACTTCGTACCACCTAAAATGAAATCAGAGTCTAACAGGATGCACACAGCCTACTTTCCTCTCTTGTTAGCTTCATCATCTAGAAATGCTGGGAAATCTTGTCTTTGCTGATAAATACTGCTTAAGAGACTATTAACTCCCTAAGCAAGGTGGACATTAATGGGCAGGTTTGATGCAAGGTGGAATATGTCTCCTTGATGCATGAAGTACCTACCTCCCCAATGCAGGCTGTGAGGCCATGAAACCAATCGAAATGCTTCATTACCAATGAAATAAAGCCTGTTGCTCTTGCCAGTTTTCACCAGCTCTTTTGCTTACTGTCAGCCAGGTGATGTAGTCTGTGCTTTTCTTGTGTCCAGCAATGTTTCTTAACAGGCAATCTAAGAGCTCCGAAGGCTCAGGCTGGTTAGGAATAAAAAAGAGAGCCCCTGGCTGGGTTTTAATTATACCATAACCAGAAGTTTCACAGTAGAGGAGAGTAATAATGATGAGGAAAGACATCCGTACGAAAACAGGTTTCAAAGGGCTTAGAAATGTACATCTTTCAAACAGAAGTTTGGAGAGCTGGAGATGGCTCAGTGGTTAAGAGCACTGGTTGCTCTTGCAGAAGACTTTTGAATCCCAGCACCCATGTGGTGGCTAACAACCATCCATAACTCCAGTTCCAGGGGATTTGATGCCCTCTACTGACCTCCATGGGCATTGCATATATTCAGGCAATACACTCATATACATAAACACACACACAAGTTTGAGTGGGGATATGGCTCAGGTGGCAGAGTCCCTGCTTAGCATGCATAAAGACCTGGGTTAGATCCCAGAACATGCATGGAGGCACACACCTGTCAGCTCAGGACTTAGGGGGTGGAGGTAAGAGGATCAGAAGTTCAGGAAGACCCTGTCTCAAAAAAAAAAAGTAAATTAAATTATAGGACTCAGAAGGGCAGTGATCAACGGTGCTTTGAAATACCTGGGCTTCAGAAATAGTTCACTTCTTAGAAAAACAACATCATCTGGCCTCTGAAAATAGAGTTCTAGTTACTGCTTAATGGATCACAAAACCTTAAGGAATCCACATGAAAGAATATCCCTAGTCATTTCTTCTCTTAGAATTGTCAGTGTCCAGAGGAAACACACAATGTCATTCACCCTCAGGCATCCTGATTCTGTGTCTGTGTTTTTCACAGGCATTATGAATGTTGCTGTGCTCAGAGCCATTCTACAAAAACTTAATTTTCATCTTTGCATTTTCTCTACCCTGTCACCACTTTATCTTTTTTTTTTTTTTTTTGGTCTTTTCGAGACAGGGTCTCCCTGTAGTCCCAGCTGTCCTGGAACTCACTCTGTAGATCAGGCTGGCCTTGAACTCACAGAGATCCGCCTGCCTCTGCCTCCCAAGTGCTAGGATTAAAGGCGTGCGCCACCACGCCTGGCTCCTGTCACCACTTTAAAAAAGAAAACTATGGAGGCAGAGGCAGGCGGATCTTTGTGAGTTCAAGGCCAGCCTGGTCTACAGAGTGAGTTCCAGGACAGCTGGGGCTATAGGGAGACCCTGTCTCGAAAACAAACAAACAAACAAACAACAACAACAACAACAACAAAAAACTATGTGTAGAGGACAAGGCAAATACATTATTGCTAGTATTAATTTTTTTGCTAGTACTAATTTTATATTAATGTTACTAAATATCTTAGAAAAACTTTGAAATTTAGCCTGGAATTACATAGTTTGTATGAAGAAGGACAGCTTCAGAAAACAAAACCTGCTTGGACATTCATTCCACTATAGCATGGGGTTTTAAGCTGACCATTTAGCCTCCTGTTCTTAAATATAAGGAAAATGAAACATCTCTATCACTTTAAACCTACAATATTTTTCCCTCTGAACAGATTTATTGATCAAAACAAAGTTCTACATGCAAAGTGACCTGGAGCTTGCTGACAAACACCTGTAATCTCAGCACCCATCAGTTTGAGGGAGAAAGACCATGAAGTTAAGGTTAGCGTGGGCCACGCAGTTCTAAGCAATGCTTGACTGCAAGGTGAAATGGTCCCCAAAAGGCAAACTGACAAAAACCCAAACAAAACAATTATCATCCTTTCTAACAAATGCTTTGGTAGCTGGTTATCATATAAACACAAATGTGCACACTGTGCACACTCTACATTAAATGAATATCCTAACTTCTAGAACTCCGTAGTTTAATGTTAATTAGCACAGTAGGGCTGAATCCCTATGGCGGGCTGAGGAGACCTGACATGAGATGCCGAGAGGCCATTTTGTGCACTGCCACTGAGGCCTTCCAGTTTCTGGTTCATAATGTTTCCATTATCTGATTCTAAACACACCACAGGAATATCAGTGAGGTCAAAATGTTAGCTTAGCTGCTTGCTGGGCTCAAACAGATGTTCCTCCAACACGCTCATCTGAGAGGCTCAAACGCAGCCCAGATTAGGTCCTTGTGAATCTGTGCCTCAGGACTCCAGCAGTGGAAGGATTCTTCATTGTGTCCTCTAAGTGCTGCTCCAAGGTCACCTCCATCTCGCCCACTGTCTACCACAGCCCAGCTAAACCTACAATAATTTGATCAAGGTCATTGTTCAGCATCTGTTGCTGTAATAAAGCACTCTGACCAAAAGCAGCTTGGGGAGGAAGGAGTTTATTTGGCTTACAGTTCCAGGTTATGGTCCACCATTGCAGAAGTCAAGGCAGGAACGTGAAGCAGAGGTCAGGGAGGAAGGCTTCTTGCTGGCTCACTTGAGGCTTATCCCTAGCTAGTTTTCTTTTTAAATTTTTATTTATTATTATTTCTTAATTTTATGTATATGAGTGTATTTCCTGCTTGTGTGTAAGTGCACCCATGTCATGCAATGACCTTGGAGGTCAGAAGAGGACATTGGATTCCTCTGCAATCAGTGTTACAGACAGTTGTTAGCTGCCATGTGGGTCCTGGGAATCGAACCCAGGTCCTCCGCAAGAGCAGAGGACTGACTAGTGCTCTTAACCACTGAGCCATCTCTCCAGCCCCTAGCTAGCTTTCTTATACAGCCCAGGACCAACTGCCCACAGTGGGCTTGGCCCGCCCATATCAATTAACCATCAGAACAATCTGATTGGGGAAAGTCCTCAACTGAGGTTCTTTACTCAAGTGACTCTAGCCCCTGTCAAGTTGACAGTTAAAGCTAACCAGGACAGTCATATTGTTTACCTAGTGCTTTGGGATTCAAGTAATGGAAAACCTGACTTATTATAAATTGATATAAACAATTCAATTTATCTCAGTAACACTAAACCCTGGTAGAGTTTGCTAGAGCTGCCATAACAAAACATTACAGACTGGGAGTTAAATTTTTTTATTTATGTTTATTTTGTATGTATGTGTTTTGCCTACATGCATGTAAGTGCACCACATGTGTTCAGTGCCTGTTCAGGCCACCACACCCGGCTTAAAGATGGTTCTTAGCCACCATGTGGGTGCCAGAAATCAAACCTGGGTGCTCTACAAGAGCAGTCGGCGCTCTTAACTGCTGAGCCATCTCTCCGGCCCCAAGAGATTATTTAAACCAATTATTTTTATAGAGAGGCTGTACAGTGTTTGCCTAGCATCTGTGAGACTCTAAATTCCCATAATCAATCAATCAATCAATAGAAATAAAATGCCTAAAGCATCACTTCCTCGTCACCTATGTTGGCATATTAATGCAGGGCTTCAATGAAATCATTTTCCTCTTTTATTCTGCTTCCTTATCTATTGCTTTCTTCAATGATTCCCCAACTCTCTTGGGAACTCCTTGTAATGCTAGGCCAAACAAGGGCTAACTTTGAGAATACAGGAGGTGGGCATAGGGCCAGCATTCAGTGCTAAGGAAGCACTGTACCCAGTAAGGCTGAGAGAGGTTACAGGTATCAGCAATGGCCTGGGACTCACAACTCAGATGCACTGACTTTGCTGATCATAATTGGACTTTACAAAGGTTTATACTGGAATCTGATCTTGTGTTAAAATGATTTTACTTTTTTTTAAGCAGGCCTTACAATATTAATTTCATACAATATACATTATTTGCCAAATTTTAAGTTTGTCCTAATCAGATAACATGTACTGCTGTTAGTCTTCTCCATAAATGTCATTCTTCTTATGCTTCATGTCTTCAAAGTCAAACTCTGATCCTGTCATCCTCTTCTAGATGTCTTTAACGTCATCACAGGTTTGTCTCAAAATGAGTTGTGGCATTATATGCACGGGAAATTAAGATCTGGCTCTCTGTTCCCAAATCTTTAGGTACAAAGAGATCATTGATGCTGACAAATTTCTGTTCAATTGGTTCCAAGAGCTTCAAAGCTGGTTTGTCTCTATAGTTGTACTTACAATGGCAATGTACTTTCCCTGTGCTGCCACGTTGTGTGTGAAGGAGATCATGCAAACGTAGATATCTGACTTTCGATTGACTTGGTTCTGTGGAATAATGATCTATCTGGCAGGAGTTGACATTGTTGGTGTTCTTGATAGGGTGGCTGAGGATGCAGATAACTTTGATCACCTGGCCTACTTTTCCTACCTGGTCTTTTACATAGCTGGGGTCACAGATGAGCTGCTTACAATGAGCAATCTCTCCTTCAGATTTCACACCAACCACTTTTCCATTTTGCACAATGATTTCTTCGATTGGTTTATTCAACATGTAGGTAACTCCATAAATAGCTCTTAACCTTGCAACTCCTGTGGCAATTCTCCAAGGCCATAGAGTGGATAAAGGTAGGGGCTTTTGCGGTATCTTGCCAAAGACTCGCTGTAAAGTTTAATTCTGTTAATGGTATCACAACACGGTTGATCTAAGTAGTCATCTGTTCTGTAAAGTGCAAGAGAATGGGCAGTAAAATCTATAACATCTTGGCCCAAGTCAAACTTCTTATACACGTCCCGACTGGAGGTCTTCTGAGGATCAATGCCCTCAAGAGTTCTAGGATCTTTCTCATCAAAGTTGGCAACATACACTAGGAATTTTCTGAAGCAACGTTTTTCAAACAGTCCCATTAAGCTAGATGCCAGGGCTTCTGCTTCAGTGGAAGGAACCTTGTAGATTTTTCCTCCTTTATAGACAAAGCTCCCTTCAATCACTTTGAAATCCATATAGCGAGTGACCTCTGCATAAAGCAGCATCTTAACCAGCTGACCATTAGCCATAAGGAACTTGGGGATTAAGTCAACATTCCACTCTTCCTCTCCCCATTGATGCTGGTGGTTGTCCTGGTAATTTAAATCTTTTGTATAAATCTTCCAGTGGAGTTCAGATGCATTTTCACCTCCATAGTATGGGTTTTGGTCCATATGAAGAACCTTCTTTCCATTCATTGACATAATGACGGACAGGATACATTCCCTCAAGCAGGTCGTCGTATTCCTCATTCATGGTGGGGAAGGAGCGAGCACAGGGGCTCTGTGGCCACCGGCCACCGTAGGGCGAAGGGAACATAGGAGTCAGGCCATTCTGGGCGCCTGGATGGCGAGGGAAAGGGAAGACCCAAGAAGCTGAAGAGCAGGCGAGGCTGCCTCCACCTCTGACAGGAAGAGCGTTAAAATGTATTTAAAGGGCTGGAGAGATGGCCTAGCGGTTAAGAGTGCCAACTGCTCTTGCATTAGGACCTGGGTTCGATTCCCAGCACCCACATGAGGGCTAAGAACCGTCTTTAAACCAGGTGTGGTGGTGCACACCTTAATCCTAGCACTCGGGAGGCAGAGGCAGGCGGATCTCTGTGAGTTCAAGGCCAGCCTGGTCTGTAGAGTGAATTCCAGGCCAGCTGGGGCTAGGGAGACTTTGTCTCAAAAAAAAAATATATATNTATATATATATATATATATATATATATATATTTAGAATGCCATATTTCTTGGTCTGGAGAGATGGCTCAGCGGTTAAGAGCACTGGCTGCTCTTGCAGATGGTTGGGTTCCCAGGACCCACATGGAGGCAAACAACTTTCCCTAATTCCAGTTCCAGGGGAATCTGATGCCTTCTGATTCCGAGGGCAGTGCACAACACAAGTGCACTTACACATGCAGGCAATACATTCATACACATAAAATAAAAAGTAAACTATTTAAAATGTCATATTGTGCTATTTTAAAAATGTTATATTTAAGCTGAGTGTGGTGGTGGTGGTGGTGGCTCACACCTTTAATCCCAGCACTTCAGAAGCAGAGAAATGCAGTCTAGGCAAGATCCAGGCCAGCCTGGTCTACATAGCAAGTCCCAGGCCAGCTGAGTCTACAGGAGATACTGTCTAAAAAACAAAACAAAACAAAAGTAATATTGTTTTTAGGATGTATATATTTGTTTCTTGTATATATATCAACCAAAACATATCAAGATGAAGATTCTTATTTTCCTCTTTCTTTTTTCTTTCTTTCTTTCTCTCTTCTTTCTTTTCTTTTTCTTTCTTTCTTTCTTCCTTCCTTTCTTTCTCTTTTCTCTTTTTTTCTTTCTTTCCCTCCCTCCCTCCTCTCTCTTCTCCTTCCTTCCTTCCTTCCTTCCTTCCTTCCTTCCTTCCTTCCTTCCTTCCTTCCTTCCTTCCTTCCCGGATTAAAGGCTGGTCCCTATAGTCGGGCTGAAATGTATTTCATGTCATCAGGTCCTTTAATAACAATGGCTATTCCGGGGAAAGCTGGAATAGATGGAGATCCAATGGTAAGTCACAGAAAAAAGGAAATTCCTTAAATTTACTTTAGAAGGGAAGATCTCTAAATTTAAAAGGTTAGGAAAGGTACCAGATAGGCTATAAGGGCTTAATTTCGGAAGCTAATCCTATTGTCCCACCCCCTCCTTGGGAATACCATAGGACAGGTATTTTGTAGTTTAGGGAAGGTGTTAGATGGATTTAAGAGATCCCTCTACTGTGACGCAGCCTCTGTGATTTAACAGGAACCAAGAATCTCTACTTCGAAAACCCTGAGTTTTGGGAAAATCTATTAGATCGTGCTCGGTCTATAAAACGCGACGTGAAGGTTTGCTTTGCTTTTCGACTGATTCCGTTGTTGTATTCTGCCATTTATTATTCATTCCTTTCTTCCAAAATATTTTTATTTTCATTTTTTGAGCTCCTACTAGAGGGCAGATCCCACCGCTGTCTTTAGGATAGGAATGGGATAGGCTGTCTACCTTCAAGTAGCCAACACTCTGGGAGAGAAAAAGAGGAGCCGCTCAGAAGGGTGCCAGGCGAGCAAGGCCAAGAGTGCAACCTCGGGTGATACAGTCCTTGTAAGATGTTTCCTGGCACAGACTTCGCGAGAGAACCCTGAGGACCCGGATGTCTCAGCATCTATAGAGGCTCCAGTCCCAGAACTTGAGGCTGGAAGCTAGCGCTCCGGAACTCTTTAACACTGGAACTAAAGGCGTAGTTTCCTGTCGTTTCACCCGACCCAATTCTCAGGTGGCACTTCCGCCAGGAAAAGATGGCTGCGGCCGTTCCGGACTCACGTGTGAGCACGGGGAAAAAGCTAAAGCGTTCCCTGAAGAAGAAGAAAAAGATGAAAGTGGTGGCCAGGACTGCAGTGTCGATGCTGGAAAAGGAGCGCGAAGGCGTTTCCGACAGTGAAGGTGACGTGTAGGGCGGGGCTTAGAGAGCAGAGGCCGGGCTGAGGCTGTCGGGGCGACTTTGCTGGGCGGGCGGGGAGTACTGTTCTGAGCACTCTCGCTCCCTCTACGTCTCAATGTCCACGTTTACTAGGGATTTCTGGTCAGCTGTAATGAAGATGCGCGAAACAGACACTGCTACTGAGAGACTTGGCTCCAAAATGTGAAAGGAAGGGTTGCTGCGGAACTCCCAGGGAAGGACCAGGTCTCCGGGAGCTAGGGGCTAGGGGCCAGAGAGGGAAGGATTGACCATTACTATGCGGCGGGGGAATTTTGGATTTGGAGACCAGACAGTTAAGAAAGAGGAGATGGTAAAAGAGAAAAACCTGACAAGGAAAGATGGATGTATCTGGAGGCCTTCACCCATGATGTGTTCTTGTTGCTTCTTACCATCGGGTCTTAGGGTAGAGGAAGTGCAGACGTTGTCTTGCTTCCTGCTGACAAGTGACTGCTTAGTTGTACTAGCTGATCCCTTTCACGATGTGGGTCTCATCCTGTCAGTTATGGGTTCCTTGATCTAGTGGCTTCATATCTCGGAGTAACAATCAAGTTCTTAGCCTGCGTGATGTTGCTGGGCTTGTCTTATCATCATCACAAATTAGTTTTCTAGGCATAGTGAAGGTTTGACATCAAACATGCCCCCATGCTGGAGTTGGTACTTTTTGCCTGTATTGCCTACAGTAATTCCAGGTACTTGTCGGGTCTGTCTGTCTTTTCATTTCCTTTAGTCTGATTCAGTGCCATGTCAAAGAAATTTCGACTTTTCCCCTGGCGTTTCAGTGTCTTCTTTCCTTCACTTTGTGGCTATATTAACAAAAAAATTTTTTTTTAAATAAGCACTTCTCAAACCTTAAGTAACTGAGTGAGTCCTGACCCAAGTGGCCAACAAGAGACTGACATATGCTTTTTGCATAGTACTTAGAAGCCTCATTCCAAAGGAATTAAGAAAAACAAAGTATTGAGCAGGGATTAGCTCTTTTGATTTAATTTTTTAAATTACATTTATCTGTATATGTGCCTATGTGTGTATGTGCATGTATGGGGCCTGTGTGCACCCTGGCCCACATTCTGTAGTCTGAGGACAAATTACAGGAGTTGGTCCTTTCCTTCCATCATGTGGGACCAAGAATTGAACTCAGGTTGTCAGGCTTGGTGCAGATGCCTTTACCTACTGAGCTTTCTGGTATGCCCTGGTTATGATTTCGTTTGTTTAATCTCAATGATTATTATTATTATTATTATTATTATTATTATTTGGTCTTTTCTTATTATTTGGTCTTTTCGAGACAGGGTCTCCCTGTAGCCCCAGCTGTCCTGGAACTCACTCTGTAGACTAGGCTGGCCTTGAACTCACAAAGATCTTCCTGCCTCTGCCTCCCGAGTGCTAGGATTAAAGGTGTGCGCCACCACGCCTGGCTGATTGTTTTAAACACAGAAAAACAACAGCAACAAAACTATTACATTTGGAGTAAAGCATCACTATCACTTACAAATATGAGTAGAAATTGGATTTCTCTATTCAAATGCTGGATAATTCCAAACAGGAACTGTTCTCAGAGCACTGTTATAAATAGTGATTCGGTGCTAAAGTTCTCATCTGTTACAGATCATGTGTCAGGAAGGCTTCTGGAGTATATGAAAATGTACTTACCCAATTCAATACGTGTTTGTGATCAGCTATGTTACAGTAACCTTCTAGCTGTTGACATGAGAATTAGAGTTTTTTGTTGTTTTTTTTTAATTTTATTTATTTCTGTATGTGTATCAATGTACTGTCTGCATACAGGTCTGTGCACCTGTGTCGTGCAATGCCGCGGAGGTCAGAAGAGGGTCTCGGATTCCCTTGGAGCTGGACTTCTCCTGGAATTGGAGTTTCAGACAGCTCTCGGCCGCCATGTGGGTGCTGGGGATCGAACCCGGGTCCTCTGTAAGAGGGGTCAGCACTCTTAACTGCTAGGCCATCTCTCCAGCCCCAAGAATTAGAGTTTTAAGGAAGACATAGATAATAAGACAGGACTGTGACACAGTATATTATTGCTAAAAGGCAATTATCACCATCATGGACTGTTTAGAAATGTTAGGATGGAGCACACTGTGGATGACTTTGATCTGACCAGTGTTTGTTCTCAGGATTACATCTGTTCTCCAGATCACTAAGGTCTCAGTAGCTTGAATGACTATTTCCTGAGCCCCAGTGTCTCTGCTTCTGGCCAAGCTTCTGCATTGCCACACCAGCATGGACTCTCCTATCTTTGCTTTCTAAGCCATCTCTTCTGTTAGGCTTTCTTTTTAAATGGTGTTTGCCTAAACCAGAATCTCACTCAGGAGAGATCATGTCTTTTTTTAAACATTTTTTAATTAATTAATTAATTAATTTATTTGTCAAAGGAGGGCATGCCATGGTGCTTGTGGGGGCCCAGAGGACAAAGTGAAGAAGGCAGCCATGTGGGTCCTAGGGACTGAACTTATTTGCTTTGTGGATAGTGCCACTGCATGCTGAGCCGGCTTGCCCTATTATTTTTTTAAAACAATAACTTTTTCCATGTGTGATGCTTAGTATCAAGCCTCATGTGTTCTAGCCAGGAGCTCTGCCACAGAGCTGTGCTCATCGCACCTCATGCATTCTAGCCAGGAGTTCTGCCGCAGAGCTGTGCTCATCACACCTCATGTGTTCTAGCCAGGAGCTCAGCTACAGAGCTGTGCTCATCACCTGTGCTCATCATACCTCATGTGTTCTAGCCAGGAGCTCTGCCGCAGAGCTGTGCTCAACCCCTTTCTCTTAGGTTTTCATCTAATGCTCTCCACCCATTTTCTTTTTCAGCTGTGGCTATCTCTGTGACAGGTAAAGAATAATAAAGGTCCTTCATTTTGTTTTGTTTTTTAATTTTTTAATTAATTTATTTATTTTTTATGTGTACGAATGTACTGTCTGCATGTAGGTTTGGGCACCCGTGTCGTGCAAGGCTACGGAGGTCAGAAGAGGGTGTTGGATTCCCCTAGAACTGGAGTTAAAGATGGTTCTCAGCTGCCATGTGGGTGCTGGGGATAGAACCCAGGTCCTCTGCAAGAGCAGTTGGCGCTCTTTAACTGCTAGGCCATCTCTCCAGCCCCGGGTCCTTCATTTTGTAAATTTAGTAGTAAAGTTTGTGTGTTCTTTGGTGTAACTCAGAATTCTATATGTAGTAGAAGAAATTGCTATTTTCCTCTTGTGAAATCATAGTATTTCTGTAAAGATCACCCATGGAAATGGCTATTTTAGTTCAGATAGTTGTGTACATTTGGCTTTGTAGAACTATTACCAAGTTTTTGCATGATACCCATGTGCTGAGGTCTCAGGCACATGAAGAATCAGTGTGTACATCACAGGTGTATTGTTAGGCTGCACTGGCCCTCTTTATTAGGAAACTGAATAACAAATGTATTTGATTTTTTTAGTTGGAGTGTGACAGTGGTTAGGGTTGGGCCCTACTGATATTTGAAGCAACTTCCTTTAGCAAGATGATATTTAATTTCACAGAATACACCCAGGTGTAGCTCATCTGTCTTGACTATATATTTCATCTGGTTTTTATTTCTTTTGACATGTTGTACAATAAAGGGTGAAAATTGTGCTTTTTATAAGGGCAAATCTCTTGAAGTATTGTATGTTGGCAGAAATTTCCTGACTTCTGTAATGATGGACACCTTGTTAACTGTGGTGACGGCTGTGTCTGTGTATGGACATGTCTGTAGTTAATGATCTGGATTCTTTGGGGTATCACCCAGAAGTGACATAGCTGCATCATGTGGTAGTTCAGTTTTTAATTTTTTGAGGAACCTTAATATTAATTTTTATAAGCTGCGCTAATTTGTATTTCCACTTTTCTATCAATAGCACTTTCCTTTTAAAAATGTTTCATTATTATTTTATGTATATAAGTGTATTGCCTGCAGGTGTGTAAGTGTATTGCCTGCAGGTGTGCAAGTGTATTGCCTGCAGGTGTGCAAGTGTATTGCCTGCAGGTATGTAAGTGTATTGCCTGCAGGTGTGCAAGTGTATTGCCTGCAGGTATGTAAGTGTATTGCCTGCAGGTGTGTAAGTGTATTGCCTGCAGGTGTGCAAGTGTATTGCCTGCAGGTGTGCAAGTGTATTGCCTGCAGGTATGTAAGTGTATTGCCTGCAGGTGTGTAAGTGTATTGCCTGCAGGTGTGCAAGTGTACCCATATTATGCACTGCTCATGGAGGCCAGAAACTGGATCCCCTGAAACTGGAGTTAGGGACAGCTGCTAGCCGTCATGTGGGTGCTGGGAATCAAACCCAGGTCCTCTGCAAGAGCAGCCAGTGCTCTTAAATGCTGAGCCATCTCTTCGGTCTCAGCACTTTCATTTTGAGATAGGATTTCATTAGCCCAGGTTGGCCTCAAACTTTCTATCTGATGATGGCCTGATGATGATGGTGCTAGGTTATAGGTTTGTGTAACTGTGTTCATCTGGCATCCACAGATTAAGGGTTCTCTCCCATGCCTGGCCACCTCAGTGCCAACATGTGTTTTTGTTTTGATGGTAGCCATTCTGACTTAGAATAAGATGGACTCTCAATGTAGTTTTGATTTGTATTTCCCTCCTTGTCAAAAGTCTGTGTAATCCATTAAATAAATCTTTTAATTGGATTATTTGCTCTTTCTCTGTTTTGAATTCTTTATTCTAAATATTAATCCTCTATCAGCTGTATAGCTTGGCAGATTTTTTTCCCCTTTCTGCAGGTTGTTTCTCCATTGCTTTGGCTATGCAGACGTGTTTACATTTGATGTGATCCCATTTTTGTCAGTTCTT
This sequence comes from Rhizomys pruinosus, assembly GCA_009823505.1. Classification (NCBI taxonomy): domain Eukaryota; kingdom Metazoa; phylum Chordata; class Mammalia; order Rodentia; family Spalacidae; genus Rhizomys; species Rhizomys pruinosus. Next base: position 3,225,541 of record VZQC01014540.1, read on the forward strand.
GCTATCACTCCGAGCTGTTGGAGTCCTGAATTCAGAAAGTCATTCCAACCCATGCCTTATCTTAAACAGGAAACTTACTTCATTTTATATTTTTATATTTTTTCTCACAAACCAGACTATCCCCAAGAGTGAAACTGGCTGAAGTTAAATACAGTGTGAACTTGAATGCTGACAAAGTGATTCATACTGACATTTTAGTAAATTGTAATGCTTTCCAGTAAGAGTTGAATTATGTTGTTGCAAAACAATATACACTCATGAACCAGAGATGTGCAGGAGGTAAGATTGCTAGTCTGCCATTTGGGGGAATTGGGGGTGATCCAATCTAGGGGCTTGGGCATGCTCTCTGGGTGCTCTGCCTTGGAGCTGTAGCTCAGCTCTCTTTTTACATTTTCTGTGTGTGTGTGAGGGGTGCACCCAGGCCACTTGGTGCTTACGGACGTCAGGGGAGAACCTTGGGTGTTCGGTCTTGCCTTTTAACTTGCTTGAGGCAGGGCGCCTTGCCACCTGCACTGCACCTGGGAGGCAGCTGGTCTGTGAGCTTCCAGGGATGCTCCCGTCGGGGATTACAGATGTGCACTGCTGCACCCGGATTTACATGAGTTCTGAGATCGAGTTAGGTCCTCACACTTGTGCGGCACGCCCTTCATCCACTGACCCATCTCTCTACAGTCCTCTATTTTTAATTTATTTTTAAAATGTTTATCCATTTTATATGTGTATGTGTGCCTGAGCGTATCTATGTATACCATGTGCATGCAGCTGTCTGTGGATGTCAGAAGAGGGCATTGTGTCCTGTGGAAGTGGAATTAACTAGTGTGTCTGAGTCACCTTGTGTGGGTGCTGGGAACTGAACCTGGGTTTTGGGAAGGAACAGCAAGTACTCTTAACCATGGAACCATCTCTCCAGCCTCTACTTTTTTATTTTGAGACAGAGTTTCACCAAGTTGGCTCTCCTTGAACTCATGCAGTAGCCCAGGCAGGCCTTGAACTACAGTCCTTCTGCTTCAGCCTTTCAAGTAGCTGATGTTACAGGCTTGCACTAGGCTCAGCTACAGTCTGCATCTTAAGTAAGTGTCAAGCAGTATAAAGGGGGAGAGATGACATCCCCACCAGAGTTGTCCTTGAACTGCCCAGACTATTGAATGGATACCTTGTTGGCTCAGATATGGTGTAAACTTAGTTCTTAAATTTATAGTCTTAGTAACATAAACAACAGAATGAGCAGCTTTCCTAGTTAGTTAAATAACTCCAGCTGAACTTGGTCAAAAAGTAAAAACAATGGTGGATGGTATCAGGTTTTATGCAATGGAGGATTCTAAAGGGGAGGATGGTAGCCACTCCATCTGAGTTACTTTGACTCAGACTTATTGGATTGACGTATTGTGGGAGTTTCAGTCACAATACTAACTAGAGTCTTCAGCAGGGGAATGGTTCTGTAGTCAGTAAATCAACCCAGGTGAGAAAAGCCATGTTTTTTTGTTGTTTTTTTTTAATGTACTGCTAGGACATGATTGACCCCTTCCTCATAGACTGTGGCTTACAACTATAACATACTAAGGCCAATGGTAATTTCAAGTTTCTGGACAGTGAAAAAGCCTGAATTGTTTTGGTTACATGTTTGAAAAATGTCCATCCACTTCTGACACAGGACTTGATAACAGTCCAGTTTGGAAGGTCCTAGGAGATGTGCTTTCATTTTTGATAAACTACAAAGCTGTTTTTAAGACGTAATAACCTTGTAGATAAATGTGCTTTTCATCAAACTGTAGCTTATAGCCTCCTGCATCATTTAAGTTACTTAAAATAGCAAAGCAACATGCCTAAGAAATGAAGTATATTATAGGCCTTTATGAGTGGTTTAGTAGTTTATAGGACAGGCTGGGGAAACAGATGACTTCCAGGCTGTCTGTGCTGGCTTGCCCAGATAGTTCCCCCAATCACATCTGACAGTGCTCTCCTGTGGTAGCCTTTACTGTTAGCTGTTTTGATGGAAAGCTGGGATTACTTCACTGTTTTCAAAGGTAAGTGCTTTTTAAAAGTTTAAAGCATCAATTTTTAATATTCTAAGTGCAGTAACAATTGCAGGAAAGACCATGTGGCATGAATAGATCAGATGAGTCACTGCAGAACAGGAGCTGGGGCTTTGCAGACAGCAAGGGGTGTTGGGTTGGGTAAGCTCAGAACCAGGCTTAGGCAGAAACTCCTTTTTAGTATGAGCTTTGTTAAACTATGCTTTAAAACTGTAAAGAATCAACAAATGTCTTTTAACATTAATTGGTTCATATTATCCTGAGTTGAATCTGACTCAAAGATTTGTAATGTCTTAGAAGCCTGTCCATCAGGCTAACCTCTTAGCTTTGTAACTTCAGAATATTTTGAACTGTTCTATGTTCAGAATCATCTGTGTAAATAGAATAATGAAAGCAACTTAGAGGGCAGCAAGGTGGCTCAAAGGGTGAACTGCCAAAGCTGCCAATTTGAGCTCCATCTCCAGGATCCACATAGACAAAGGGGAGAGAGAAATAAGTCCTAAACACACACACACACACACACACACACACACACACACACATTCATGCACATACATACAGTAGGTAGAAAATAAAAAGGCAATTCTTGGAAGTGTTCTAAAGTGAAAACCCATAGAAAGACCTTTAGGTAGTAGCTAGCTCTGAATACATGTTAGCTAGTTTGTGTGACCAATGTTTTAGATGTGAGGGGTTATGCAGCTATGGTCTGTACCCAAGATCCAAGGCAGAACTGTGCCTTTATGATTAGTTTTTGTCATGTCTCTTCCCAAGCTTCCTGACCTGTTGCTCTGTTCCATGTTCTTACTTACTAATGTCTGCTCTCTAATGTCTTCTGATTACTGATGTCACCTGATGCTCACTAGATGAGTGTGCCAGGTCTGTGTTGAGTATGTTTCATACACATCTCATTTATCATCCTAACAACCCTGTGAGGTAGGTACAGTGTTTATACCCATGTTAGTAATGAAGAAACTGAGACATAGGAGTTCTGTGAACTCAGTTTCGACTGAAACTGAGCTGTTTGTTAGAAGGTCCTGGGAATGGAATGGAATGGAATGACAGCTCTGTCTAATCTGTAATCCATGTTTAACCTTTATGCCAAACTGCCTAGCCATGTAAAGCCTCTTGCTCTACAACTCATGCATGTTGTAGAGATACCAGAGGGTTTCTTTCTGTTAGAGCAAGGTGAAGACTTTCTTTCTCTCTCTCTCTCTCTCTCTCTCTCTCTCTCTCTCTCTCTCTCTCTCTCTCTCTGTGTGTGTGTGTGTGTGTGTGTGTGTATACTAGTATGTACAGTGCAGATCCCATCTCTATATCTGCCTTTGATTGTGTGTGCTGTGCAGGTCATGTGGAAATGGTGTTTATCATGCCCTATGCATTCTTGTGAGAACTTTATCAGCTCATTTAAATATTAAAACCCAGTGAGGTAGGTACTGTTTGTTTTCTTTTAGATGTGGAAACTAAGGCAGAGGACTCCACAACCAGTTTAGTAGGAAAAGGCCCTCAGCTTGGTCCCTTTGTGAAGACTGACTGAACCCAGCACTCTGACTGCAGGCCCTCTCTCTCTGACTGCAGGCCCTCTCTCTCTGACTGCAGGCCCTCTCTCTCTGACTCCAAGCCCTCTCTCTCTGACTGCAGGCCCTCTCTCTCTGACTCCAAGCCCTCCCTCTCTGACTGCAGGCCCTCTCTCTCTCTGACTCCAAGCCCTCTCTCTCTGACTCCAAGCCCTCTCTCTCTGACTCCATGCTCTCTCTCTCTCTCTCTATCCTGAATATTTTCTCACTGGCCTTACTCAAGCTTCTTTTTTGTATGTTTTATTTGTATGAGTGTTTTGTATGTTATGTTGTTTGTGTGTTTTGTATGTTGTTATTTGTATGAGTGTTTTGTATGTTATGTTATTTGTGTGAGTGTTTTGTATGTTATGTTATTTGTATGAGTGTTTTGCTCGATGGATGCACTTGTACTACTTGTCTACTGTGCCCGCAAAGGCTGGAAGAGGGTGTCAGATTCCCTGGAGGATGAGTTACAGGCAACTGTGAACCAGCCTGTGGATGCTGAGAACTGAACCCTGGTCCTCTGCAAGAGCATCCAATGCTGAACCATCTCTCCAGCCCCTCAACTGAGTTTTTATGAGTGATTATCTTTCATTCTAGGGTAAATTTCAAAGGGGGAGTAGGTTTAAGGTTATCCAGTGATATAATTGCCCCAAGTGTTCTTTGTCTTTAAGAGAAAAACTTTAATCTAATGGGGTAATGTAAAAAGGGAGAACCTAAAATATGTGCTGGGGAAAACCCTGGCAGTCTGGCCTCCCACTGGAAGCACACTCCTGGGTTTGGAACTCTTAAAGTACTTGGTTTTAAATTGAAGGTTAGTATTAGTAGATATTTTATTTCTTAGATCATGTATCAGATTTGTTATGAAATTCCCAGTCAGCTTTTTAACACTCAAACTCGTGCCCCCCCCCTGCCCAATTTCAGCAAGTCTGAACTTCCTGTCCTTTCCTAAATATTTCATCTTTAAAGTTCCAGTTGCCTTTGAACTTGCTGATTTCGCCAGCTTGGAATGGATGATGGTATGTTTACAATAATTTGGACTTCATAGGTAAAACAGATGTGTTTGGTTATAGACAGTGACCTTTGCCTTTTGATCTGTTTCCTGGATTATGGAATTAAATTCTTTGACTTCCCTTGCTGCTGCAGTGTTCTCTCTTTGCCCTTTAGGAAATAACTTGACTGATCTCCGTGGGATTTCCCATAACCATCCCATCTGTTCTGTCACCTTTTTTCATCACCTTTCCCTTAGAATGCTACAAATTTTATTGCAACTCTTTTCTTCTTTGCTTTTTTAAAATTTTATTATTTTTATGTATATGAATGTACTGTCTGCATGTAGGTTTGTGCACCTGTGTCGTGCAATGCCTCAGAGGTCAGAAAAGGGTGTTGGATTCTCCTGGAACTGGAGTCAAAGACAGTTCTTAGCTGCCCCGTGGGTGCTGGGAATCGAACCAAGGTCCTCTGCAAGAGCAGTCTGTGCTCTTAACCGCTGAGCCATCTCTCCAACCTCATTCTTTGCTTTTTTTAAGACAGGGTCTCCCTGTAGCCACAGCTAGCCTGGAACTTGCTATGTAGAACAGGCTAGCCTCTATCTCATAGAAATCCATCCACCTCTGCCTCCTGAATGCTGGGATTAAAGGCATGTACCACTATGCCCAGCCCATGGAGTTAACTATTTTCTTTTATCTACCCTATTAAACTACTGACTTCTACCTAGAGGTGGCCTTTGTTTATTTTTCCCCTTCTCTGGTCATGGCTGCTCAGAAATGTCGAAGACTATGTGTCCTTTAAAAATTTGTCTCAGTCCTGAAAGAAAATGGCTCACTTTTCTTCCATATCTAACCATATCTGGGCTCAGGAGCAGATAGGCAAATCTGAAAGCCACCTGACAGTATAGGGAGACAGCAGGTGAGAAGTGCCTCTGTGCTGTGATTAACCTAGGTAAGAAACACAACCAAAGAAAAATAGACAGGGTTTCAGTGGTGAATTGCAGTGGCTTACCTTAGCATGAGTGAGCATGACTGCTGAGGCGTGCGCAGTATGCTGGGATTGTTGAAGCACACCAACATGAAACACTAGATGTCAGTGTTGTAGTTTGGGCATTTTCAAGGAGCTAGTAAAGATTTTTCTGCTTCTAATCCCCTGGATAGTTTCCATTCTCAAACTGTAAGCCTCGTGTCTCTCTCCATTTGATGAATGCTTTCTAAGAAAGCAGTTTCTCCAAGACCTGGGTTCTGTGATCTGCATCTCTAGTTCTCTGACTCTGAGGACTAAGGCAGTCAGTGTTAAAAGAGGCTTTTTTTTAGCCAACTGCATTCCTTAAACTATATTTCTGAAGATCTGGGGAGCTGTTTCCTCGGAAGAAGTTGTGTGGTATACAGTACACATCCCGATTTCTATTGCATCCATCACATTGTATCGTGTAAGACTTTATTGTATCATGTAAGACTTTGTTGGCTGATCATCCCTAACCCCAGATCCACAGTTAGAGCTGCCTCACAGTTCAAGTTTTGATCAGTATGGCACTTTAAACATTTCAAATTGCACTGTTTTCGGATTTCAACTTTTGGATTGAGGATGCTCAGGCTGAATTATACAAAAGTCGTAACTAGAGTGCATGTATTATAACCAATCACTGGATACAAGTAGGTCTATCCAAGTTTTGTCTGATTTATGGCTTAAAGTCAGGTGATTAGGGCCATTCCAGATTCATGAGTCTCCCACACATGCACTTCCTTTTACCTTGGTCCTGCAATAAGCAGATATGGAAGAAACAAAAAAGCCACAAAGGTATTTAAAAGTAAAACAGGAACGTTTTGTCGAAGTCATTTAAAGAAGAAGCTGATGAAGAACAGATGATTTTGAATAACATCAGTGAGTAGACTGCTCAGAAGCAGAAGTAGGCCTTGGTTACAATGCTTAGCTTTGGTAAATGGGCCAACTAGATGCTCTGGAAGTCAATGTTTGGACTGTGCTTTTAGTTCCAGTCTTGTCAGTTCAAATTAGGGTTCCAGTTTGGGGGCCAGGGTGTCAGAATTGTATTAAGGGGAAAGTAATGGAAACAGCATTCCTAGGCTTTTTGCTTTTAGATTTACCTTAATTTTTTTCTCTTAATAAAAATGAGTTACCATTAATTGCTAATTACTTAATTAGTTAATTACTAATGTTGATTTTGAACAGGTATTTTGATAGGAAAAGTTTGAAGTAATAGCATTTGTGTGTGTACCTTTGAGATACATCTAGTCAGAAGTCAATCAAAGAAAGCACATTTCTTTCTCAAAAGTAGCTGTATATCAGTGAATTTTCCTCTTTGTTAATTTCACAACTGCCTTTTTGTTAGCACTTCTTAGTAGAAAACATCCCAAGTTACTAGGCTGTTGGGTCCTTTTCTCCTTTGAACTATTTCCTAGTTAAGTTCTATGGGTTTCTGAAAAATGGAAGAGGCCCACTCTCCAGAGTGTCAAGCAGTGAGTGTGCGCCCTGCTGCCTGTGTCTAGCTGCTAGGCTGCAAGTACCAGAGCTGATTTCCTAGCAGAGCTATGGACCATGCTGCTGTTTTTGCCAGTCTTCTGACCCCAGCCAGTTGGATCTTACTTGATTAGCTAACTAGTTTGCTGGCAGCCTGTGGAAGCCTGTGTACTTCTTTGGTGGTTCTGGGTGATGAAAGTCGAGCATAGACAGATTTGTATTTTCAGTCACTCAGCAGTGCATGTCAGTATCTTGAGTATAACTCCTACCCCCACATATAAAANGCGGGCTGGGCAGATGCTATGGCTAAAATCCTTAACAAAAAAACTCCTACGATCCTCTCCTCCCCTCCCCTCCCTCTCCTCTTCTTACTTTTTGAGACAGCCTCTCCCTATAGCCCCCATCTGGCCTGGAACTCACTCTGTAGACCAGGCTGGCCTTGAACTCACAAAGATCTTCCTGCCTCTGCCTCCCGAGTGCCAGGATTAAAGGCGTGAGCCACCATGCCTGGCTTAAAGACGGTTCTTAGCCACCATGTGGGTGCTAGGAATGGAACCCGGGTCCTCTGCAAGAGCAGTTGGCGCTCTTACCCGCTGAGCCATCTCTCCAGCCCCAAGAAAGTCCTTTCTTACAAGAGCAGAGACAGGTGGAACGCATAAATGCATGAATGGCCCAGAGTTAAGGCACTAAAGTTTAATTTGCTTTTACTCCTGGGTTCTGTAGGACACTGTGGATCAGAAGTGGACCAGTTGTCAGATGATGGAGCTGTAGAAGCTGACAGTGAGGATAATGTTGAACCCTATGATGAAGAATATGCAAATGCTGCAGAATCAAGTGCTGGGACGAATGCGGGCTGGGCAGATGCTATGGCTAAAATCCTTAACAAAAAAACTCCTACGATCCTCTCCTCCCCTCCCCTCCCTCTCCTCTTCTTACTTTTTGAGACAGCCTCTCCCTATAGCCCCCATCTGGCCTGGAACTCACTCTGTAGACCAGGCTGGCCTTGAACTCACAAAGATCTTCCTGCCTCTGCCTCCCGAGTGCCAGGATTAAAGGCGTGAGCCACCATGCCTGGCTTAAAGACGGTTCTTAGCCACCATGTGGGTGCTAGGAATGGAACCCGGGTCCTCTGCAAGAGCAGTTGGCGCTCTTACCCGCTGAGCCATCTCTCCAGCCCCAAGAAAGTCCTTTCTTACAAGAGCAGAGACAGGTGGAACGCATAAATGCATGAATGGCCCAGAGTTAAGGCACTAAAGTTTAATTTGCTTTTACTCCTGGGTTCTGTAGGACACTGTGGATCAGAAGTGGACCAGTTGTCAGATGATGGAGCTGTAGAAGCTGACAGTGAGGATAATGTTGAACCCTATGATGAAGAATATGCAAATGCTGCAGAATCAAGTGCTGGGACGAATGCGGGCTGGGCAGATGCTATGGCTAAAATCCTTAACAAAAAAACTCCTACGATCCTCTCCTCCCCTCCCCTCCCTCTCCTCTTCTTACTTTTTGAGACAGCCTCTCCCTATAGCCCCCATCTGGCCTGGAACTCACTCTGTAGACCAGGCTGGCCTTGAACTCACAAAGATCTTCCTGCCTCTGCCTCCCGAGTGCCAGGATTAAAGGCGTGAGCCACCATGCCTGGCTTAAAGACGGTTCTTAGCCACCATGTGGGTGCTAGGAATGGAACCCGGGTCCTCTGCAAGAGCAGTTGGCGCTCTTACCCGCTGAGCCATCTCTCCAGCCCCAAGAAAGTCCTTTCTTACAAGAGCAGAGACAGGTGGAACGCATAAATGCATGAATGGCCCAGAGTTAAGGCACTAAAGTTTAATTTGCTTTTACTCCTGGGTTCTGTAGGACACTGTGGATCAGAAGTGGACCAGTTGTCAGATGATGGAGCTGTAGAAGCTGACAGTGAGGATAATGTTGAACCCTATGATGAAGAATATGCAAATGCTGCAGAATCAAGTGCTGGGACGAATGCGGGCTGGGCAGATGCTATGGCTAAAATCCTTAACAAAAAAACTCCTACGAGTAAACCTAGTATTCTCATCAAAAACAAAGAGCTGGAGAAGGAAAAAGAAAAGCTGAAGCAAGAAAGACTAGAGAAGAGACGGCAGGTAGGTGCTCAGTGTCCTGTGGAGGAGCCTGTGTGGTGGGCTTCTTGTCTGTCTCTGAGTTCCTTGCATTGTTCCAGGAACCAGTCTTTAAGGTGCCTTTTATGGGGTACATGGGTGTTATCAGAGGGGGGTTGGGCTCCACATTGCTCTGAGCATGCTCACTTTTAGCTGGCTGAGCAAGGTTAGGAAGTGCAGCTGAGTAATGGATCTTAAAACCAAGCCATTAAACAGGCGGCAGTGTCTCTGGAAATGCTTTGTTAGCAGATTGTACTGGTGACACTAGTCTTGGCACCATTAGAAGCAACCTAGTCACTTTTTTGCTAAAAAAACAAACAAAACCTTTATATTAGGTAAATCTTATCACTTTGGGATTGCTAAGCTGAATTCATTACAGTCTGATTTAGTCACTGCTGATAGAAGTTGGATTAGTTTAATCTCAATTAAAAGCCCAAATTTGGGTAGAAGTTGGCTGTTATACAGTCTAAAAGTAAAGAAGCTGGGCTGGAGAGAGATGGCTTAGCGGTTAAGAGCGCCGACTGCTCTTGGAGAGGACCCAGGTTTGATCCCCAGCACCCACACGGCGGCTGAGAACCGTCTTTAATTCCAGTTCCAGGGAAATCCAACGCCCTCTTCTGACCTCCACAGCATTGCACGACATGGGTGCACAGACCTACATGCAGACATTACATTCATACACATAAAATCAATAAAAATTTTAAAAAAGTTTAAAAAATAAATAAAAGTAAAGAAGCTGTGATAGGTCATTCTATCCCTTGTCTTCAAGGTATCAGTATGTCAAAAATATTTAGTAATAACTTAATTTTAATAAAAATAAGTATTATTTTCTAATGAAAGAAAAACAACTTTCAGTATTTGAACTAGCAGTAGAGAAGTATTAACTTTCAAGGAGTAATTGACAGGTAGAAATGAAAGAAGAGTAGGTTTGAATTCAGATGTGTTTCTTGTCACGTCTGTTCTTAGTGATTGCTCCACCTGGAATCTGGAGCTTTTTGCACATTGCTCTCGTGAACAGCACATGGTGTGCACTCGTCATGATTGAGTGTTCATACTGAAAAATTGTCTCTAAATCTTTTTAAAAAAATACTTATATATATTATTTAACACGTATGAGTGTATTGCCTGCATGTGTAAGTGCACCCATGTCATACAGTGCCTATGGAGGTCAGAAGAAGGGGTCGGATTCCCTGGAACTGGAGTTACAGACAGTTGTTAGCTGCCCTGTGGGTGCCTGGAATTGAACCTGCGTTCTCTGCAAGAGCAGCCAGTGCTCTTAACCACCGAGCCATCTCTCCAGCCCCTTGTCTCTAAATCTTGTAGACAGCTTTTCAGTTTAAATTTGAACCTTTGTTTATAAGTGACGAACCTTCAGCAGAGCACCGCAGCTCCGGTGGAGGCAGAAGGAACAGTGGGAAGCCAAGTGCCTCCAGCTCTGCTCCAGGTCAGCTTCGAGCGATGGGTACGGTACTGCCCGCAGGCCGCCCGCCTCAGCAGAGTGCTCTTGCTGAGAAGACAAGAAAGCTGCTCTGTGTAGGGGGTTCCTGCAGTCAAGTCCAAGGAAATGATGAAGATTTGTTTCTTGCATCATGTGATGGTGAATGTCATGACCACTGAATTGCAGTGATTTGGAAAAAGTGTTTCTTTAGAAAGGAGTCTGTGATGAGAGCAGAACGTTAGCCGTGTTCTTATACAGAGTGAGCGATGAGTGGAGGAAGGCTGGGGGAAAGGAGAGCTCTCCAGCTTGGTGTGCTTGCTGCTTACCCACCTCTAGGCAGTAAATGTCATTGGCTCAGTGTGATGGGTAGTGGATTAAGTCTCTGCCTGAGAGATCTGACAGTGTATCCTCAGATGCCTTGGGACCAGGATGCTGCTTAGAGACCACTGTGCGCTAGCCTGTGTTGTCCATGGGGTTTTCGTTCGCCCAGCTCCCCGTAGCAGGGAACCTTTAGCTTGAACTTGTGACTAAAAAGCTGTGTGTGATGAGAAAATTAGGTGTCCCTGGATTTAAATGCTTTTAGCAAAGAAAAGTGGACAATAAATGAGTATCTGGACATTAAACTGTTCTTTTCAGAGCTGATACTCAGTCTTAATTCCAAGTGTTGGTGATCCACTTTCTGAAAGTGGAGAGTACTTTTGCTAGCATCTACCAGGCAGGTTGAGTGGAGCCTTGCGTGTCCTCTGAAGATGTGGTGTGGCAGATAGTGCGTGGCTGTCCCCCCTTGCCTTGCACTGCGCGGCTGGATGTGCTGGCAGCTCTCCAGAGCTTGCTGTCAGAGAGCCTGTTAGAGACTCTCTGCCTCTCACATGACACACCTAGGGCTAACCACAGGCTTGTGGAGCTGAACCCCTGAAATTGTGGGTTTTTTAGGAAAAAGCCCCCGTGACACACTAAGCTAGAGTGATTTATTACCTTTGTCCTTTCATAGGCTATCATATCAAAGTTTGCTTCACTTTTAAAAATGCTTAATATTCTTTCACATAACCGTATTTCTCACAGCTTGATAAGAAGCGGGAGTGGGAAATGATGTGCAGAGTGAAGCCAGATGTTGTCAGAGACAAAGAGGTGGAGAGAAATCTTCAGAGGATTGCAACGAGGTATGACTGTTCTCCCTTTTAAAAAATACACACCAATACTTTGATAGTGATCTACTTTTGATCAGAGTTGATTCTTGATCTCTGCCTTCTCAGAGCCAAGTAGTGTATACCTAAATCTGCTGTTGAACACCAAATTCAACGAAAGATTTTGAATGCGTCATGAGGGAAAACTGTAATGTGCTGAGTGTGTATTTGGTATGAATCTCTTTGGATCATTTTGTTTTTACCAGGAGAAAGATACAGTCACACCTCAGACTATGTTTCTGAATTGTCTAAATTTATGGATCTGGTTTATTTTTGTTATATTTATGGAATAATATGTAACATATTGTAGCAACATTATCTAAGCCTTTACTTACCACTTTGAGTTTTTTCTCCCTAACATGAACTCCAGACATTTATCTCGTCCTGTATCCAAAGATAAACAGATGTGGTGTGGTGGCTGACTGTTGTCTTGCTTTCTGCTCTGTAGACGGGAGTCCCTGAGCACAGGGGCAAACAGTGTTGACTGCTGCTTAGAGCATGCTGCTGTCATGTTTACTGGAGTTAACCTGCTTAGAGCATGCTGCCACCATGTTTACCGGAGTTAACCTGCTTAGAGCATGCTGCCACCATGTTTACTGGAGCTAACCTGCTTAGAGCATGCTACCGTCATGTTTACTGGAGCTAACCTGCTTAGAGCATGCTGCTACCATGTTTACTGGAGCTAACCTGCTTAGAGCATGCTGCCGCCATGTTTACTGGAGTTAACCTGCTTAGAGCATGCTGCTGTCATGTTTACTGGAGTTAACTTTGACTCAGGGTTGCTGGGTAACTTTGGTCCTTTGCTAACAGTATTACACAGTGAGATGTTATCTGTGATCTAGGGCATGGTGATCCAGCCAGGCTGCTAGACTGGAGCCCTCACTCTGCCCCCTACTGTCTCTCTGTGCATACTAGAATGTGAGGTTTCCCTGAAAACTAAAGAGAAAATAGAGAACTTGGAGAAGTCTGGTGCAAGTTTTGTCTCTGAGCATGCGCTTCCTTTGTTTGTGCCTGGGCACCTCACTTACTTCCTCCTGGGCATGGCCCTGCCAAAGGGTCTGGAATTTTACTCTTTATAAGCTAACAAACTAGCCTGGTTTTTCTGTTTGTGTGCGATGTGGGGGGGTGGGGGGTGGGGAGTAGGAGGGAATGTCTTTCTCATTCTCTCTCACTGAACCAAGAACTCACAGATTCCTGAGGGTTGGAAAGATGACTCAGTAGTTAAGAGCATTGGCTGCTCAGGCAGAGGACTCGGTCAGTTACCAGCACTCATATGACAGCTAACAACCATCTATAACTCTATTTCCAGGGGATTTGATGCCCTTTTCTAGCCTCTAGGAATTGTATGACACAGTTCACTTACCTACATGCAGACAAAACAAAGACACAGATTAAAAAAAAATCTATTAAAACAATCAAAAAAGAAAAAGAACTCACAGATTTAGCTGGGTTTTCTGCCCACTAAACTCTGGGGGTCCCTCTGTCTGGGCTGCCCCAGTTCTTGGATATGCACTATGCCTGGGCTTTTTGGTTTTTGCTTTTGTGTTTTAAATGTGGGTGTTAGGGAAGCAAACTCAGGTCCCCATGCTTCTCTGGCAAACACTTCAAACTGAGCCATCTCCCCAGCCCTGTCATCCTGCTTTTTGTCTAGTCTAGACTCTCCTAAAAGCGTCAGTATTCTGGTCTAATTGTTACTTACCTGCATTGCTCTGATATTTTATATTCTTCAGGGGTGTGGTGCAATTATTCAACGCTGTTCAGAAACATCAAAAGAAAGTTGATGAGAAGGTAAAAGAGGCAGGAGGCTCCATCAGAAAGCAAGCTAAGTTGATATCGACTGTGTCCAAGAAAGATTTCATCAGTGTTCTCCGAGGAATGGATGGAAGCACAAGTGGGAAGAGCCCTAGTGCCAGCCAGGTGAGACTTCCTTAGGGACTCAGTGTGTCACACACTGGCTGCTAATGTCTTGAGATGAAGAAAAGCCCCTGAAGGAGAGTGCTTTGAGATTTTGACACAATTCCTACAAACACACAGCCTGATTTAAAGGTAGTCTTGAGTTTTGTTGTTGTATTCACTATAAAAAAAAGATGAAGATTTTTTTTATTAATTTTATTTATTTCTGTATGTGTATGAATGTACTGTCTGCATGCAAGTTTGTGCACCCGTGTCGTGCAATGCCGCGGAGGTCAGAAGCGGGCGTCGGATTCCCCTGGAACTGGAGTTCTCCTGGAATTGGAGTTTCAGACGGATCTCGGCTGCCATGTGGATTCTGGGGATTGAACCCGGGTCATCTGCAAGAGCATTCGGTGCTCTTAACCGCTAGGCCATCTCTCCAGCCCCCCCAAAAAAGATGAAGATTTAAGGCAGTGATTTGATCACCAGTTTACACATGAATCTCAAAAAAGTCACATCATGTTGTTGAGTTTCATGATGTTCTACTCAGTATGGAAGTTACCTGCTCTGGATATCATAATCCTGCTGTTAGAACCCAGGAGCCAGAGTCATAGAAATGGTTTTGGGATGGGGTTTGCATCTTTCCTACCTGAAATGTTTCTTTTTCTGAATCTTGGAGAGCAGAAGCCTAGGTAAGGAAGACCAGCAGCTAATGAAATGCAGAGTGCCAAGCTCTAGGAGCAATGTGTGTGTGTGTGTGTGTAGGGTTGACTTACGGTTCTAAGTACCTCTGTGATCTTTGATGTGGTAACTGTTGACTTACGGTTCCAAGTACCTCTGTGATCTTTGATGTGGTAACTGTTGACTTAGGGTTCTAAGTACCTCTGCAATCTTTGATGAGGTAACTGTTGACTTAGGGTTCTAAGTACCTCTGCCATCTTTGATGTGGTAACTGTTGACTTACAGTTCTAAGTACCTCTGTGATCTTTGATGTAGTAACTGTTGACTTACAGTTCTAAGTACCTCTGTGATCTTTGATGTAGTAACTGCTTCTCCAGCCCCTTGGACCTCAGTCATTTTCCTGCGAATGTCTCGGGAAAGGTTCCAAAATGTGCTTTACTCTCAAAATGGGTAACTTTAAGAATATTAGTGCAAAGAATATAGTACTATTTGATGGCTTTAGTCAACCAGGAAACATGTGTGTCTGTTGTAAACTTCCCTGTGTGTATGTTGGGAAACAGTCAAAACCTTGAGAGGATGAGGAGTTGGGAATTCCATGCCATCTTAGGTTGGAAGTACCTTTTGTTCCTTGATTGAGTTGCCATTTTTCTTAATTTATATTTAGTTTTTGAATTGACACTGTAGTTGTACATATTTATGAAATACAAAGTGATGTGGTCTTTTGTGATTCATGTGTAAATTGGTGATGATGGGTCATTGCCTTAAGCCTTCATCTGTTTGCTTTTTTATTTTCTTTTGGAGCTCCTTGAACTCATAGAGATCCACCTGCCCTCTTGCTCCCGAGTGCTGGGATTAAAAGTGTACGCCACCACGCCCGGAAAGCCTTCATCTTTTTTACAGTGAATACAACTCGAATCCTCTCATTACCTATTTGGATCCCCAGGGCATTGTTCTGCCAAAGACGCTGAAGCTTACTCTTCACTGTATCATTAGAGCCACTCACCAGCTATCCTTCCTCCCCAAAATTTCCAAGAATTACCTTCAACTTCTATGAGATAAACATGTCTTTAAAATGTATTTTTTAATTTTTTTTATGTGTATGAATATCCTGTCTGCATGTAGGTTTGTGCACCTGTGTCATGCAATGCCGCGGAGGTCAGAAGAAGGCATCAGATTCCCCTAAAACTGGAGTTAAAGATGGTTCTTAGCCACCATGTGGGTGCTGGGAATCGAACCTGGGTCCTTTGCAAGAGCAGTCGGCACTCTTAACCACTGAGCCATCTCTCCAGCCCCTAAAGTGTATTTTTATTTTAATTTTATGTGCATGAGTGTACTTTGTGCATTTATGTAGGTGCACCTGTGGATAACAGAATTGGGTGCTGGATCCCTGGAACTGAAGTTACAGATGTTTTTTAGCCATTATGTGGGTACTGGGAGTTGAACCCTGGTCTCCTGCAAGAGCAGCCAGTGTTCTTACTTAACTGCTGAGCTGTCTCTACAGCCCAAGATGAACTTTTCGAAGTGCTACATGGGAGTGTGTGAATGCTGTTTGTCTTTCTGGGCGTGGCTTATTTCACACAGCACACGGGTCTGTCCATGTCACAGGGTTTCCTCCTTTGTTATGTTTGATTAGCACTCCATTGTAAAGTGAATTGCAGCATAGTGTGTATACGATGCAAATGTGTATGGAGCAAACCTCACACCCCCTTTCTTTTTTTTTTCAAACCTTTTTTAATTTTATTTATTTATTTTCTATGTGTATGAATGTACTGTCTGCATGTAGGTTTGTGCACCCGTGTCATGCAATGCCTCAGAGGTCAGAAGAGGGTGTCGGATTCCCCTGGAACTGGAGTTCTCCTGGAATCGGAGTTACAGACAGTTCTCAGCTGCCATGTGGGTGCTGGGGATCAAACCCGGGTCCTCTGCAAGAGCAGTCGGCGCTCTTAACCTCTAGGCTATCTCTCCAGCCCCCACACCCCCTTTCTTAGTGTACCTGTGATGGATATTGGGTTGCTTCTGTGTCCTGGCATTTAATGATGCAGTAAACATGGGAATATAAGATTTCTTGGACATACTATTTTTAATTTCATCTCTTCATGCCCTTCTACTGGGGGTAAAACCCAGAGCTTTATACATGCTCACTCTGCATTCCCAGCCCTTGATTTCATATTCTTTTACTATATATTCAAGAATGAGATTGAGGGAGAGTGATAAGAAGCTCATGGTTGGTTGATGGCTAAGTAAATTATTATAACTGGTCTGACCAATGTGAACAGTGGTGGGAAGGGTCCTCATTTGTCTGTTCTTTTGTCTGTTTGAAGGTTTTGTTTGTTTGTTTGTTTTTTGTTTTTGAGGCAGGGACTCTACATACCCCTGACTGGCCTATAACTCACAGGAACCTGCCTTTACCTTTCTAGTGCTGGGACTGCAGGCCTGTACCACCATGCCTGACTTTATTTACCTAATCTCATAGATGTTTTCTGGTAGGTTCAAGTTTGTCTCTAGTATCAAAGGACTCAGATTGTGCTTATGTAGGATGGTTCTCATGTGGGCAGTTATTTTAAGGTGTATGTCAGAAGTATTTATAACAGCATGAACACTCTGGGGATTTCTGCTTATTTTAAAAGTCATAGGCTATATTCACACTAGTAACTTTATACTGTAAGTATTTGAGAAGGATTAGTAGCATTGGAGGGGTAGAAATGGAAAGGTAGAAAGTATATTGGTTTCAGAATAACTTTTTATGGTCGCATGAATTTATGAGTTCCAAAAATAAGCGAAGGTCCCTTTCTGATGGGATCATTGCATTTTCTTTCTTGCCATCGGAACTTGGTTTGGGCTTTTGATTCAGTTGTCACAGGTGTAGTATTAATCTGAAATAAGGTGAAAAACTCCTCGAGATTCCGGCCAGAGTGGCTTTGCTCTAAAAGTTGCTTGTTTTTAAATTTTTTTTCCCATTTTGAGTTCTTACATACAGAAAACAAAATCCTTTATTTGAATGTTGTATTTGTGTTTGTGTCTGTCAGTGGACTGGACCGTTTGTGATGAGTAGTTGATGTAGAATACTGTACACACCTGTTTGTGCCAGGTACTGTCCTTGTATTTTCTGAGGTCTTACAGCAAGATAAATGTGTTCTTGACCTAATAGTGACCTTTGTGTAGATCATAACCCATGACTCCTTTCTGAAGACTAGACCTCTGAGATAGGTTGTTGCTGGTTTAAGGTGCTCACTTTGCTTAGTTAGCTGTGGCGTTCACTAGGAACCAGGGTACAGCACAGCAGGTATCCACGGCAGATAATCATTTTCTCTGTCTCTCTCTGTCTTTCTGTCTCTCTCTCTCTCACCAAGTCGAAGTTCATTGCTCTTCCCTTGTTTTTACCACTGTGAGATCAGACGCCTTCTTGACTCTTTGGGAGCTTGTGGCCTCCCTTGCTCTTTTTCCTTCTTTGCCTTGGCTGCTCCGTAGGCTGGATTGTTCACCTGCGCCATGAGGTCGTGCTCCGTCTGTGTCGGGGACTGTTGGTTACTCTTCTTCCTTTCTCTCCTGTTTTCTGTTTCTGGGACTCCTTCACTGTTTGCTGGGTCTTCTGGATTGGGCCTTTTCTGTTCGTGTTTTCTCTGTCATAGCTTTCTGGGTAAGTTCTTTTATTCCAGCCCTTATATCTCACTGGAAAAGCAAAACTGATTTCATTTTAATCCTTGAGGACCCATGTAAGTTCTTTAATTGTTCCTTTCTGAAAGCCATGTTTTAATTTCATAGGTATGATATATTAGAGAAATTTGTTACAGTTGTTTACAACTTGACTTCTGTGGTATACTGTCTTAATTTCATGAGCTCAGTTTGGTGCTTGGTTTTGACCTGGTTTGTCCAGCTGGAGGTCTCCAAATGGATGCTGATCTTCACTGTTCCTTTCTCTCATAGCAACTACTGAAAAATCATTGAATGTTCAAATGTGAGCCCAGAGCTTGGTTGAGCTCAGCTCTAGGATAATGAAGTAGAGTTGGGTTTGGGGGAGGATGCCCAGGTGTTAGTTGGTATAGGTTTCTCCTAGAACCTTCTCTCTCTCTCTCCATATATATATATATTTTTTTTTTTTTAATTTATTATTTTTTTTTCTAGAGAAAGGTCCTGCAGTCTACTGGATTTGGGATAAGATATTTTGTTCCAATAAGTCCGGGGGTGTAGATGGTAGAATCCCATGTCTCACCAGTGCTTTGGAGGTCAGGACCTTTCTATTTCTAACACCTCAGACTAAAGCAGCAGAAGGACCGGGTACCTGACTGTTTCTCTTGGACTGCCAGCATGTTCTGTTCATCAGGCCTGCCACCCAGTTTCCCCTCACCCAGACTCACCTCCAGCTCTTGATTTGGATGTAGTTCCTTCTTACTTTGATGTCACCTTTCCCTCTGTTGTGATTGGTTTCCACTCTTTTAAACATTTGCATTTTATTACCATAATTTATCAGTGCATATTAGTTGTATTTATTAGTGGGTTTCTCTGGTATTTCCATATATCGTGCTTTGACCCAGTCCACCTTCCCCTCCAGCCTCTCTCGCTCTTCCTCTGCCTCTCCTCCTTCCCCACTGCTTCCTTCTGCCTTCAGGTCATATTTAGTTTCTGCATAGGAGAGAAAACATGTGATATTTAGGTTTCTGAATCTTAGTCACCATGTAACCTAATCTCTGGATTTTTCCATTGTCTGCAGATCACATGGTTTTCTTTATGGCTGCTGTGTGCATATGCCATGCTTTCTCTTTACGTTCATCTATCGATTGTCCTGTGGCTGATTCCATATCCTCCTGGCAGTTGTGATTAGTGATTCAGCAAACCCAGATATCCTTTCTTTAAAATTAAAAAAAAATTTTTTTATTATTTTATTTTTGTGTGTGTGAATGTTCTGCCTGCATGTGTGTAAGTGCACACGTGTCATTCATTGGGAGCGGAGGTCAGAAGAGGGATCAGATTCCCCTGGAACTGGAGTTACAGATAGTTGTAAACCACCATGTGGGTGCTGGGAATAGAACCTGGGTCATCTTCAAGAGCAGTCAGTGTTGTTATCAGCTAAGTGAATCTCTCCAGGTTCCCCCACCCCACCCCTGACTTCTTTTCCTTTAGAAAAACACCCGCAAGTTGTGTCCCTGGATCATGGGAACCTGCATCCTGTTTTCCCGAGTGGTGTACTAATTTATATTCCTACCAAAAGCATACCAGGACTGCTCTTTCTCTGTATCTTCCAGTATTTGTTATTTTTTCTCTTTGTTGTTAGTAGCTATTCTGATTAGGGTAAGATGGACTCTTACTACAATACAGTGTAATCTTAATTTGCATTTTTCTGTGGCTACAATGTTGAGCACTTTTTTATATAATTGGATATTTGTACTTGTTTCAAGGAGTTTCTCCTCAGGTCATCTCCCCCACACACACACTCCCCCACCCCCAACTTGGCTCCTTTTTAAAAATCAAATTCCTTGTTTTTTTGATGTTAAATTTTTTGACTTTCACTTATTTTTCTGGCTGTCTTCTGTTAGATGGCTCATGACGGGTTCCCGCTTGTATGTAGGTTGTTTGTTCACTCTGATGATTATTTCCTGCTCATCTTAGCAAGACACTCTTAAGCAAAGAACATGGCGTGCTTCTGTTTTGGTATCTTTGTGTCCACGTATTTTGGTTACCATGGCTTTGCACTGTTTGAGTGCAATACTATGGTGTCTGCAGCTCTGCTCATTTTGCTCAGGGTTGTTCTGGCCATTTAGAGTCCCTGGTTACAGATTTTAGTGGCTCCTTTTAGTCCTGTAAAAATGTAATATTTTTAATCCTCACATGACCTTCTATCACTGAGATTTATGTTTACATATTGTTAATTTTTTTGTTTTATTTTTCTTTTTGAGAATTTCATACATGAGTATTGTCCTTGCATTATGTCCATCCCACCCAACCCCCTTCCAACTCTTCCCAGGGTTCCCCACTACCACTTGTCCTCTTCTTTGATTATTATTGTTACATATACATACCTAATGCACTGAGTCCATTTAGTGGTACTTGAGTGTACCTGTGTGCAGGGATGCCCACTAGAGATTAGATTCTCTCAGGGAGCTAATCTCTGGAGAAAACTGATTCTCCATCCCTCAGCTTCTATTGATTGTCTATAGCTCTTCATCTTGAGCTGGGACCCCATGGAATTTCTCCAACTGATAGGTATATTTTGATAGAGATGGCACTGATTATAAACTGCTTTGAGTTATGTGACCATGTGAACATTCTTCCAGTTTTTGTCAGATTGATAAAACTAGAGTCTCCTAGGAAAAGGAAACCTCACTTGAGGAATGTGCTCTATCAGAGTGGCCTGTGGGGCACTTTCTTAATAATTGTTAATTGATGTAAGGAGGGCCCAGCCCACTGTGGGCAGAGCCATCCTGGGGCCATGGGCCTGGGTTTTATAACAAAAGTAGCTGAGCAAGCCCTGGTAAGCAGCATTCTCTGTGGTCTCTGCTTGAGTTCTTACCACCAGGTTCCTGGTCCGGCTTCCCTCCATGATGGACTGTCTCTAGAAGTGCAACTTGATTTTGAGCAGTGTTTTATCACAGCAAACTAGAACAGCTGTCTTTGCTGAGCTTTTTGTTTGATTCTTTATTTTGGGGTCTCTTTGATTCATTTGTATGGGGTTTTTTGTGGAATTCTTGTACCTCCTTGGTCAAATTATTCCTAAATACTTTATATATTTTGTAGCTGGTATAATTAAGATTTTAGTCTGATCCTGGCTTGAATGGACTTTTCATCTATTTAGTTTTATTATATAGTAATATTTGTTATTAGTTATTTGTGAACACTTATAATCCATAAGTACAAGGTGTTTCTTCAGTTACATGTATCTCATTTTATATCGTATGTCTTTATGCCTTTATATGTGTGCATGAATATATATGTGTTTGTATATGTGTGTTTGTGTACATGTAAGCCAGAGGTTGACTTTGGGTGTTGTGGTAATTTGATAAATGTCCCCCATAGACTCCAAGTACTTAGACATTTTGTCTCCACTTGGTGGTGCTGTTTTGGGAGGTTTCAGGAGGTGTGGCCTTGCTAGAGGAACCATGTAACTGGGGAGTTCTTAAGCCTTGTCAGATTTCCAGTCGCTCTCTCTTCTTCCTATGCCTTCTTGTGATCACTAGGTTTTCTGCTCTGCGCTCCAGCACCTCCTGCTATGCTTCCCCCACCGTAATGGACTCGTATTCCTCAGGAACCACAGGCCAAATAAACTCTTTGTTCTCTAAGTTGCCTTGGTCATGGTGTTTTAGCACAGCAACAGAAAAGTAACTAATTCCGGTGTCTTCCCCTGTTGATTTACTTTTTTTTTTAAGTTAATTTTTATTGAGTGCATTTCATACAACATTTCTTAATCAAATTTAGACTCATTTCCCCCATCCATGCCCACCCTTTACGCTCCTCCCCCCACCAGAGTTCATGGATTCTCTCACACATGTCAAGTTCTGTCTTTTTCTCAGTCTTTTATAACCTTTTCAGTACACAAGTTTACTATTTTGGTCAGTTCTTTGAATAGGTTTTTCTCTCTCTCTTTTTGTTCCCTTTAAATTTATATTCCAAAATATGCATAGATACACTCCATATGTAAATCAAAATTACAAATTCTGAAAATAAAATATAGGTTAATTCCAAAACACATTTAGAGATTCACATTTTAATAGTAAAGTTGCATGAAGGTAAAAAGAGGTATAACTTTACATTATTATTTTTTTTTTTTTTGAGACAGGGTCACAGGTGGCTTTTTTACATGGTGCTGGGAATCAAATTCAGCCTTAGAGTTGTGTGGCAAGCTCTTTACTGCTTAGCCATCTGTTTTCTGTAGCTCTGCTAGTTTACCATACTAGATCAGTCATTTGTACAGAGGGTGCACATGATGTTAATAACTGGGAGCACAGTACTACACCTTCAGCATTCACAGGTTCAGCAATCTGTTTTCATTTTAAGATGTTTCTTCCATTGTCATGCTTATGAGTAGGAGGACGTCATTGACTAGGAATCCACTACCATCTCAGTTGTGTGGCAGTAGCATCTTATCATATCATGTTGCACCAATCTTGTGAATATTAAGGATTTTCTCCGTTGTATTTAATTTTGTGAGAGAAGTTGAAGTAAGAGGCATAAGGAAAGAATGCTTCCTAACCCCAAGTAGAAATTTGGGGTGAAGGGTTGAATGTTAAATTTGGCAGAGGGTTGGTTTTTATAATGAATCAATGTACCAAGTTGTTCATTAGAGCGCCGACCGCTCTTGCAGAGGACCCGGGTTCGATCCCCAGCACCCACATGGTGGCTGAGAACCGTCTGCGACTCCGGTTCCAGGAGAACTCCAGTTCCAGGGGAATCCGAGACCCTCTTCTGACCTCCGCGGCATCGCACGACACGGGTGCGCAGACCTGCATGCAGACAATACATTCATACATATAAAAATAAAAATAAATAAATTAAAAAAAAAAAAAAAGAACATGATAGAAGTCCTTTGCAGATTTGTTCAGTGTTCCAGATGTATGTATGTTTATTGTTTATGAAATTAGACGCTCAGTTGGATTGATCTGGGAGGATGTTTGTGGAAGCACCACCGCAGGGCTGTGCTTCAGAATATCAGAAGCCCAGTGTGGTGAGCAGGGGCAGTACCCACCAGTGTTCCCTGGACTTTGTCATTGTCCTGTGCGTCTGTGGAGGACTCCGCAAATACCAGAGTCTCTGTGTTCCAGGCCTTCCCTTGTGGAAAATGGTGTAGATTTTAGTAGAGCGTATTCACACTTGGGCCACTGTGATACCTCAGTGGGAAGATGCTCTGTAACAGTGTTGTGCATCATTATTGATAGGTACAGGCACAGTTTTTCATTTTTTCTGCCTTTAATATTTTGATTCATGGTTGTTAGAACTGCAGGTAAACAAGGCCAGCCTAGTGTAGTTTTTCTGTTTTCTTCTCTATGGAGGTTGGTATGCAAGGTGTTTGCTGATGGGCGGGTTATGGAATGGGATTTTGAGGATGTAGGTTGGGATCAGATTTTAAGTCTCATACCTCTGTTAAGGGATTTGGTCTTTATTTCCTAGAGTCTGATTTCCTCAGGTATGTGCTTTGGTCAGATTTAATTGTTTTTAAGGAAAAGAGGTGGTTTTCAGAAGACCAGCTTGTAGGAGGGTGCTGCCGTCTTCAGAACAAGAGGGGAGGGGCTGAAGGAAGGGTGTGTGGGGTGGAGGGGTGGGTAGCAGTGAGCAGAGAAAAACCGCACTGGAGAGGAAGTTTGAAGGGTGAAATGCACTTGTGCTGTATCTGACATGATAGGGAGTCTTAGGAGAGAGAGGGATTGTGACTAACAGGCTTACAGTAGGGGAGACTAAAAGAAGTTGATAACATTCATCAAGATTGAGACTCCGAAAAGTGGCACGTGCTGAGAGAGTGGGGACTGTTGGAAGGTCCAGGTTGTGATGAGAAATGAGAGGGAAGCAGTGAAGGGAGGTCAGAGCGAGTGTTTGCAGAGAAGCTTCTGCTAGTGCAGAATCACCGTGCTGCCAGAGGAGGAGGCCGGACCTGATGGCGTTTGCAGAGAAGCGTCTGCTAGTGCAGAAACACTGGGCTGCCAGAGGAGGAGGCAGGACCTGATGGAGTCTCAGTGGGTCCCTGGCTCTGTAGTGACAACTTGCTTATTAAAGCAGGAAGCATGCATGTAGGAAGTTTTTCTCTTAAGTATATTGGCTTTTTTCAATTTATTTTATCTTCTTTTTGAGACAGGGTCTCCCTTTGGGCCCAGCTTACATGGCACTCGCTATGTGGCTATGTGGACCAGGCTGGTTTCCATCTGATGGAGATCTGCCTGCCTCTGCCTGGCACTAAAGACGTGCATTACCATACTTGGCTGTCATGGGTAAATTGAGAAGTTTCTAAGTTTAGAGATTCTATTTTCAGTGATTAGAGGAAGCTCCCTGGATCGCAATCCACAGGCCATCTCTGGGACCAGGTGATGTGGCAGGATGCTGTGTGAGGAAGCAGCCAAAGCTTGTGTGTGTAGACAAAGGCTTCATTTACTAATAAATATACAAAAAAAAATTTATATATATATAAAATTTTATATTTAATATTTTATATTTAAAATTTTATATTTTATATTTTTTATTTATATATATATATAAATTTTTTTTTTTAGACAGGGCCTCCCTATAGCCCCAGCTGGCCTAGAACTCACTCTGTAGACCAGACTGGCCTTAAACTCACAAAGATCCACCTGCCTCTGCCTCCTGAGTGCTAGGATTAAAGGTGTGCACCACCACGCCCAGCTTAAAGACAGTTCTTAGCCGCCATGTGGGTCCTCTGCAAGAGCCTTGGTGTTCTTAACCACTGAGCCATCTCTCCAGCCCCGAGAATGTGTTTCTATGAGGAGGATGTTGCCATGTGCTACCTCTGCCCTGAATTTCAGACTTCGTGCAAGACCTTTGTTTATCTAAAACTGCTAGTATGTTATTTAGGGGTTGTTATACTTAAGCCTCTGTGGTACTTTTTCATGAGGGCAGGTGCTAGCTACTTTATCATTGTAGGACAGCAGATTCCAGGATGTGTCCAAATAGGAAAAAAGTTACTTGAAGATGCTTGGCTATTTTTTGCTGATTCTGTGACATGAGGTCTTTAAATGTCAAATAGAGATGAGGTAGGTAGTGCTTCCGGGCATCTTTCATGGCAGCTCTGTAATCTCTTCACAGCTAGGTGTTCAGTGTTGAGAATGCCTTGGAAGTACCAGGCGTACTTGGTATCTTACAACTCAGACCATGAGTTTACCTACTTTTAAAGGTGCACTCCTCTGCAGCTGAGCCTTCCTGAGTTCTTCACTCAGAGAGGGATGTCTGGAAGGGAAGGGAGAGGAGGGGAGGGGAAGGGAAGGGGGAAGGGAGGGAAAGGGAAGGGGGAGGGGAGGGGAGGGAAGGGGAAGGAGAAGGAGAAGGGGAAGAAGGAAAGGGAAGAAGGGAAGGAAGGGAAGGGAAGGGCTTCCTCCCAAGAACTCTTGGTGGTCCTCAGCATTTTCAGGACTAGGTTTCTAGGTGGTTTGGGGGGTGTGGAAGTCAGGGAGGGGGTGGAGAAAGATACTGTCCTTATATTGCCTCTGCAGCTCAGCTCGGAGCAAACCGTGCTTCACTCTCACATGGAATGTGTGGAATCCTAGCTTTGTAAATACTTCAACTTAACTTTTGTTTACTGAAAAAGCCTAAAGGATTAGAGTTTAGGCAGAATACAAGACTTCAATCTTGAAATGAGAAGGCACAGGATCCTCCATTGTTGCTGATGGGAACAGTTCAAAGCCACTTTCTCACTGTATTCACTTAAAAACACTTGGTTAGTTATACTATGGGATAGTATCTGATGAGCACTAGTTGTACTCAAAGTGAATCTGTGTTCACTAGGGTACACACTGCATCTTAATACATGGGAAACAGGGCTGAGTTGGATGAACGTGTTATAGAGACCGTTAAGGGTTTGCCAGTGCAGGATTTTCATAGGGAAGGCCGAGCCTTTTTCTTCTCTGTAAAGTGCCCTGCACAAGCTACTCTTGTACCCTGTGTTTGAGCATGTAGCACATATTGTAAAATCTGAAGACTAGTTTCTTGTTTCTTGGTCTAAAAGACATCACTTTGCGCACCAGGCAATTGAGAGTTGTTTGTGGGGGTGGAATGTGCTAGTGACTAGACCACAGAGTCTAGAATCTGACCAGATTCAAAGGCGTGTTCTGTGTACATAGTGACAACAGATTCGCATCCTGTAGGTGTGCTGGGAGAGCCCTGCACACTGCAGTACTGGGCGGTTGGATCCTTCACTGTAAATGTCACAGCTGCCAGTTCTCTGCCCACTGTGCTTATTTTTTTCATACTAGGAAAAATGAATTCTAACATTAGAAACCAATTTTAGCTATTATAATTCTTATCTGTAAACTTCAAAAGATAACTAAAATAATTTAATGCAAATTACATTAATTTGGAAAATTCTCACTTATTCAGCATGTTGGGACTAGTATTGCATAAATCTTACAGAAAAATAGCTTTGAGGAACTAAAGATTTGTCTGCTTAGTAGCTTTGAGCCTGGTTATTTTGCATGGAATTAAAAGTTACTAGAAATCAGATTTATTTTCCATTTAAGCACTGTCCCCCAATACAAAATTTAGAATACTTTCTTACTCATTTCTTTTATGACAAGTTTTTTTTTTTTTTATTTCTTTTTTTTTTTGGTCTTTTCGAGACAGGGTCTCTCTGTAGCTCCAGCTGTCCTGGAACTCGCTCTGTAGACCAGGCTAGCCTTGAACTCACAAAGATCCGCCTACCTCTGCCTCCCAAGTGCTAGGATTAAAGGCTTGTACTGCAAGTTTTAAATGAGAAGAAAAAATGTAAATAATAGTAATGTGAGGAATGCCTGTGTGGCTCCCTTGGCAGGCCTGGGGCTCCTCAGCCCTGCCTGGCCTGTCTCTGTGCTCTCCGTCTCCCCGTCTTTCTCCTCATTTAGATTTTTATTGTTTGAGCTGCTGGTTGAAGGCTATGGCTCTTTCTTAAAAATTGAGCTTTTGAGGCTGGGAGAGATGGGTCAGTGTTTAAGAGCACTGTTGCTCTTGCAGAGGACCTGGATTCAATTCCCAGCACCCACACCGCAGCTAACAGCTGTCTGTAACTCCAGTTCCAGGGGATCCTACCCCGTCTTCTGACCTCTGCAGGCATTGCATGACACAGGTGCACTTTTACATCTATGCATTTATACATGTGAAATAAGAACAATAAATAAAAAAGTTAAAAGTAGAGCTTTTGAGATATAATTCACAAACTATTAAATTCAGAAAGTTCTTTTATCACTTTGAAAACCAGAATCCATCCAGTCGAGGTTAACACATTGCTTTTGGTTTTATCATTTACATGCTTTTCTAGTTGATTTGCTTGTATAAATTATCTGAATCTGGAAACTCCAGATTTGCATGTTTGCTTCCTGTGTAGTTAAGGCTTTGGATGTATGGTCCTTTTGCTTCAGCTTTTCAGGTGTTGGAAACACAGGCTTGTATCACCATGTCCATCACAACAATTTGAAACTACACAAAGTTAACAGAAATGAAAAGCCAGTGAACTTATTACCTGGAATATTACTGTGGAAAAACAGCTAAGACTAATTAAAACAAGATTATGGAAAGATGGAAAAGGCAAACACTGATCAAGATATTTTAAGCATCATTTATTAAGAATTCTTTGAAAAACAGAAAAGTTAAGTTCGTGTTGGTATGTCTTTTCTATAATCTTGATCTGTACATTAATTTTTTTATTTTTTTATGTGTATGAATGTACTGTCTGCATATAGGTTGGTGCACCTGTGTCATGAAATGCTGTGGAGGTCAGAAGAGGGCGTCGAATTTCCCTGGAACTGGAGTTAAAGACGGTTCTTAGCCGGCATGTGAGTGCTGGGAATCGAACCTGGGTCCTCTGCAAGAGCATTCGGAACTCTTAACCACTGAGCCATCTCTCCAGACCCAATCTGTACATTTCTTATCAAAACTCTTGTATATTCAAAAGGGAACATTTTCAATTCTGTATGACCAATGAGGTATTAGACTATCTTCCATGATTTTTTTTTTTTTAAAGCAGATGGTATCTAAATTCTGTCTCTGAGATGGAAGGCTGCATTTTACTGTTGAGTTCTACCAGAATACATTTTTTAATGTAAAGAAATGTTGCATATAACCTTATTTCACAGAAAGAATGTTCACATAGGTTTTAATTAATTGTAGGTAAATAACTAACTGTAGTTAAAAAATGGTTTGCTAAAATATTTTAACAACAAAGGTATTTAGAGGTATTAAGCCAGTGCTAAAGCTTTTTAATTTAGCCGAAATGAAAGTGAAAATCAACATCTTATAAAAGGAATCTAACAAGATCAACTATTGCTGGCTGCTAAATACAGATATGACTGTTCTGCT
>VZQC01014540.1:3258893-3398004 GCA_009823505.1 Rhizomys pruinosus
CTGAACCTGGGTCTTCTCAGTGGTTAAAGAGCTCTTTAACCACTGAGCCATCTCTCTAGCCTATTGGTACTGTATTGATTACCATGTTACAGGTACTTATATACAAAACTTAACATTGAGATTGCTTGTGTTTACACAAAGTATCAGTCAGGACAAGTTTTTGCTACCTAGTAATTTATATATGCTATCCACTTTAAAACTGAATTGCAGCCAGGCAGGATGTCTCACCTTTATAGTCCCAGCACTCTGTAGGCTGAGGCAGGATTTCCACGACTTAGAGGCCAGCATCGTCTATGGCCTGCGCTATAGTTTAAGCTCAAAAAATAATTCTTTTTTTTTTTATTGAAGACTTTGAAAATTGATAATTTGACAGAGTGCTATAATAGTTGGCTCTCAGCACCTCTCTGCACATCGGGAGCAGCTCCTTCTCTTACCTAAGGAACCTGGCAAGAACAGTTTGGGTGGATTCAGAAAAAGACCCCTTGTCCAGTAAGGAGCTTGACAGAATAGGAGGAGAATTTCAGTTAGGGAAGGGTGGCCCTCCAGTGTGACAGGAAGCCCCGTGGAGCTGACACTGGGACTGCTCTGCTCCTGCCTGCCCCCCTCCCCTCTGCGTGACAGCCATTAGAACCGTTTTATTGTTGGTTTTAAAACAGCACAAGTGTTTTCTGATTCTTTATGTTGGTTAAATTACAGTAGAGTGTTCTGAGACTTGAAATACTAAGTCACTTTGGAAATCTACTCAAACTTATGTGCTACCTAATCTTTAGGCTGTTTAGGTACAAGTTCTGTTTTATTTATTTGATCCCCAAATATAGGAAAAAATTAGTGGGGGACTTTTCCTTTTCCTACTTGTAATTGCATCCATAAAAAAAGCTTTAGCAGATTTATGTAATAATCTTGTGTAATCAAGCTAGCAAGTTTTTCTGATATCCTCTTTTTCCTAAAAAAATGCTTTTTTACAGGGCCTGGGTTCAAATCCCATCAGCCACACAGCAGCTAACAGCTGCCTATAACTCCAGTTCCAGGGGATCCAATGTTCTCTTCTCCCCTCCAGGGTCATTACACGACTTGGGTGCACTTGCATACATGCAGGCAGTGTAGTCCTACACAAATAAATAAATAAATAAATAATATAAAATCTTTTTACATGGCGTACGATCCTAGATAGAATAGGTGTACAGAGACTGGTTACCTCTGTCAAACAAGGACTTTGTTTACCATAATGTTCCTGACAGAAAACTATGCTGGACAGATGGGTCCTAGTAAATGTGGAACGATAGAAAAATGTTTAGTTCTGCTTATCTTGTATTACATAATTAGCACCACAAGGTGGCACTGTTGTACTGTGAAAGGAAAGCCTGTACTTTGTCTTTATGAATTATTCCATCAATTTTAGGACTGAGTGAAATGAATCAGCTACTTAGGTCCATTGCCTGCTTCAGTTATTTATAATTTCAGTGTGTGATTAGTCTCTGATTACATGATTGGTTAGGTAGTGAGATCATAACCTAAGTGGGGAACATTTGGTTCACATTTTTATAAAATGTAAATGAGATAGCAACTCTTAACAACCAAGCACAGGACAAACTCGGCTTCCCTTTCCCTCCTTTCATTTATTTTGGGTTAAAAAGCATTTGTTAGGTTTCTGTTTGTGTTAAAATAATTTGTCAAAAAGTTTCTAATAAGTTATCACACAAGTTAACTACCATATAAGTTCATTTAGTTGCCCAGATATTTTAAAATTTGATATCAAATCTAGATTTTACTATATTTTCCCCAACTCCAAAATTTTTTTATTTTTCTTTCATGTTTCATTTATGGAGCTGCAAAAATATTTTGCTTTAAAGGCTAGAGAGATGCCTCAGCAGTTAGGACATAGGCTGTTCTTGCAGGAGTTTAGGTGTCAACACCCACATGGCAGTTAATAATCATTTGGAGTTCCAGATCTAGGGCATCTGATGCCCTCTCCTTACCACCATGGCCATTGTACTTATATACATGCAGCTAAAACACTCATACACATAACATGATAATAAATATTTTGCTTCACTGTATAAATTTGTATGTGTATGATCATGAGATCTTGCTTTCTTATAAAACTGAACACTGAAAAGTTTGCTTTGCAGTATAGGGTGTTTTTTATGGTTAAATTGGTTTCTGAATTCTTTGAATCTGTAACTTTTCTCAGACTCCAGTGAAATCAGAAGAGGGCCCAGGCTGGACCATTCTGCGTGATGACTTCATGATGGGCGCCTCCATGAAGGACTGGGACAAGGACGGCGACGAGCCAGAAAGCAGCCAAGCAGGACCCTCCAGTGACTAAGTGTGAGGCTGCACTGGCCACGGCTGGGCCACTTTGCTCCTTTCTTCCTCTGCTATGTGTAAATTTCATTAAAATTAGATTTTCAATCTGTGTATAACTTCAAGTATTTTTCTAGAATATTTATACAAAGAAAAAAATTCTTTTTTCTTAAACAATGTGACACGCTTTTTGCTAGGATCCTTCTTTGTGGACATACATGGATCATGTTTTTACTGTTTCTAAAATGTCCTTGGATTTATAATTAAAGCTAACTTTTGAAGTAAGATTTCTCTGTCTTGCACCTCAGATCCATATTTCTGCACTTTGGGGGAAATAATTGTGTTATCTCTGTGTTTGTTTCATAAGTTGTTGAGGAAAACCTACATAGTAAAATTTGAAGTTCTAATATTTCTGATTTTAATTTTAAATGTACTGGCAAATATGATAAGAATCCCCAGATCTGGTTCTGGGGCTGGAGAAATAGCTCAGCAGTTAAAAAGCACTGGCTTCTCTTGCAGAGGACCTGGGTTCTAGTCCCAGCACCCATATGAAGGCTAACAACTGTCTGTAACTACAGTTCCAGGGCATTTGGCACTTGCCTCTGACCTCCAAGGGTACTGTACGACACAGGTGCACTTGCATACATGCAGGCAATACATTCAAACACATAAAATATCTTTCATACTAATTCCTTTTATATTCAGCTAGCCTGGAGCTCTTGAGGTAGCCCAGGCTGGCTTTGATCTCACAGAGACCATTTGGGATGAACCATGTGGGCCACTACTCGCAGCTTTTCATTGTTTGTATGGTGAAGTCACTGAGGTGGAAATGCTTACGTTTAATTTATGCTCTCCCAGAATCTCTATTTTTTTTTTTAAGGCTTTTTGAGACAGGGTCTCCCTGTGGCTGGAGCTACAGGGAGACCCTGTCTCAAAAAGACTTAAAAAACTCACTGTGTAAAGCAGGTTGGCCTTGAACTCACAGAGATCTGCCTGCCTCTGCCTCTGCCTCTGCCTCCTGAATGCTGAGAATGTGATAGTGTCAGAATAAGTCATGCACGTCAATATTGCATATGATTTGAGGCTGGCTTTAACGGTTATGAAATTAGAGGGCTTTAATGTTTGGTTGTTAAACAGAAAGAAAGCCAAATTAATGTACTAGTCCAAAGTTTCTCAAGTTAGGAAGTTTGTAAGATTATGTATTCAGTATGATCTGTTCTTTTAAGAAGAATTCATCTCTTCCTCCCATCTGAAATAACTTGCTCCACCACCTATTTGGGCGTGCTTACATCTAGTGAAGGATGACCCAGCCCACCAGCTGCCTGCTAGAGCAGAGATGTTTATATTTTCTGACCCATTTGAGTGTTACAAGTATTATATCTGTAAAGTTAAATTAATTACCCCTGGCCTGCTATTTGTTATCAGAAAGAAGAAAATATACCCCCACCGTGCTGACAAGCAGAAAGGCTGAAGGTGTGCTTTTATATTTATCCCAACTTTTGAACTTTAGTGTCATGTTAAATTATGTAATTGATATTTTGTTCACTTTAATCTAAATAAATGTGAACAAATATTCCTCAGTAGCAGCCCTGACTCAACTTAATATAG
Organism: Rhizomys pruinosus; assembly: GCA_009823505.1. Classification (NCBI taxonomy): domain Eukaryota; kingdom Metazoa; phylum Chordata; class Mammalia; order Rodentia; family Spalacidae; genus Rhizomys; species Rhizomys pruinosus. Next base: position 3,262,806 of record VZQC01014540.1, read on the forward strand.
ATGCCTTTTTAACTTAATCTAGCACAGCAGTAATTGGGGAAGACCTACAAACTTTTGACTAAGGGCGCGATGAGATTTTTGTGTCTTGCTATTAGTGTCTGTGTCTTGATGGTAAAATATTTAAGCATGTATAGGTAGAAAAATCTAAGGATGAAACACATTTTCTTCTTTCTTTTTGAGATACCGGATCTCCCCGTAGCCCCTACTGGCCTAGAAACTAACTATATAGACCAGACTGACCTCCATTTCACAGAGATCTGCCTTCCTCTGCCTCTTGAGTGCTGTGTTCCTCCATGCCCAGCACATGTATGGTTTTTGAATCAGACTTACTATGTAGTCAGCTGTCTTGGACTCTGTCTTCCTGTTTCACTTCCCAAATTTAGGAGTTGCTGCTAAGTTGACGCCTTTACGTGAATGTTGTAAATGGTCTAGCTCTCTCATCTCTACTGTAAGTAGTTTGCGTACAACATTTAAATTCCCCTGACATCCATCAGATGAATTGTGAGACTGTTTTGTTTCTGTGCTGTTTGTTTAAACTCTATAAGGAAGAAGAGCATCAGTCTTTCTTGTATTTTTCTAAAGATCACATTAGGGTTTCTTTTTGTTCTTATTTTTAATTGTGTGTGTGTGTGTGTGCGCGTGCACGCGTGCACATGTATGTCTGAGTATGTGTACATATGTGTGGGTGCCCATGGAGGTTAGAAGAATGCTTCAGGTTCCCTGGGACTGGAGAGTCAACATGTGTCGGGAACCTAATCTGGGTTTATAAGCACTGTTGACCTTTGAGCCATTTCTCCAACCCCAATGTTGTTTTGTTTTGTGTTGTTTTGTTTTGTGTTGTTTTGTTTTGTCTTAGATGTAACTACAGTAGTGTAGTAGTAAGGAAGTTATTTTTTTTTAACTAGGATTGCACCTAGGACTTCATGTATGTGTGCTGTTGCCTGTGTGTGTGTGTGTGTGTGCACGCGCGTGTGTGTTGGGGGAAGGCAATGTGGATGTCTTTCTTGGTTGTTCTCTGCCATTATTTTTGAGGCAGGGTCTCTCAGCCTCAAGACTGCAGGTTGGGTAGGCTGGCTGGCCGGCCACTTCCAGGTATTCTCCTTTTCTACCTCTTCATCTGGAGGTTACACTTGCCTGTCTCTGTGCCTGTTTACTGTGTGGGTGCTGGGGATCAAATCACATCCTCAGGCTGGGTGGTAAGCACTTTACCAACCTAGCCATCTCCCCAACCCAGGAAGTTCCTTTTCTTTCCTCAGAAAGAACTATGTTAAATAGTAGCCCTTGACTTAAGGTCTTGTGTTACTCCTCTCCAGATGACTGTGCTGAATGTTCTCTGTCCGTGGCACGTGACATCATTTAGTCTTGATGAGTTTTCTTTTTTTTTTTTTTTGCTTTTAGAGACAGGGTCTCCCTGTAGCCCCAGCAGGCCTAGAACTCACTATATAGACCAGGCTGGCCTTGAACTCACAGAGATCCACCTGCCTCTGCTGAGTGTTTTAATCCTAAATGCTGGGATTAAAGGCTTGCACAACCATGCCCGGAGGGCGATTTAACTGATCCCAAACTATACCTTAAAAACCCTTAGATGGAAAACCTCAGAGGCTTACCTTTGGTACTTCAAGCAAGCTAAAAATGACTTGTTAACAGGTTCTGGAAAGCTCATTTGATGGTAAATTTGAGTTCTTTAAAGTATTTTATGACTTTTTTTTTTTTTTTTTTATCTTTTTGAGACAGGGTCTCCCTTTAGTCCTAGATGGCCTGGAGCTCTCTATGTAGACCAGGCTGGCCTTGAACTCACAGAGATCTGCCTGCCTCTGCCTCCCAAGTGCTAGGATTAAAGGCATGCACCACCATGCCTGGCCAAAGTATTTTATGACTTTTAAAAACAAATGAGTGAAGAAAGATGTCTGAATTTTGAGGAAACTCTTAGGGCTTTTTTAACAAATGTGTTCTGAACATTGGGCTTAATATTCAGTGGCTACCAAGGAAACTGATCCTGCTACCTGTGGTGGTCTTGAGGCCCCACGAGTATAAAGCAACTTGTAGATACCTAAGAGGTCGAAGGAAAGCAGAGTAACAGAGTAGCCACAGGGCTGGCTTGTGAGTGGAATCCACTCTTTTGTTTCAACACTGAAACCACGTTAGTCTGCCAGAGAGCAAGAGGGTGAGTCTGAGAAAATGTTGAAGGAGCTTGAAGATTTCTACAGAAAAGATGAATAGCTAAGGTCAAGCAGCTTGTTCTTATGATTTGTGTATTTTTGTTATTTTTATCACATATCTTTATTAATATATGTGCTGAAAGTCATAGGTGACATGGAAAGGGCAGGCGTTTTAGTTTTTCAGAATCTTTTCATGACTGTTGTACCATGAATGTGCTCCATGTATGGATTTGTCCTGTGAAAATCTCCCTTTTAAAACAAGTATTTTAAAATTCAGGATAGATATATTTATCATTTGTAATTTCTTTTTTCCTTTTAAATAAATTTTTTTTTTTTTTTTGTCTTTTTGAGACAGGGTCTCCCTGTAGCTCTGGCTGTCCTGGAACTCACTCTGTAGACCAGGCTGGCCTCGAACTCAGAGATCTGCGTGCCTTTGCCTCCCAAGTGCTAGGACTAAAGGTGTGCGCCACCACGCCCAACATTTATTTATTTCTGTATGTGTATGAATGTACTGTCTGCATGCAAGTGTGTGCACCCGTGTTGTGCAATGCCGCAGAGGTCATAAGAGGGTGTCTGGTTCCCCTGGAGCTGGAGTTCTCCTGGAATTGGAGTTTCAGACGGTTCTTGGCCACCATGTGGGTGCTGGGGATCGAACCTGGGTCCTCTGCAAGAGCGGTTGGCGCCCTCAACCGCTAGGCCATCTCTCCAGCCCCTTAAATAAACTTTAAGAGATAGAATATTGCTCTCTTGCCCAGGTTGGCCTCAAACTCCTGGAGTCAAAAGATCCTTTTGCCTTAGCTTCCTCCGTAGCTGGAAGTCCACGTTCACGCCACCCCACCAGGCAGCATCTGATCTCTTAAGGATGTGTGATTTGCATGTAGTTGTCCAGTAATAGTGACACAGTTTTTTTCTTAGATGGAAAGGAAGCTGAGCTTCTTGTTAATTGCCTTATGCATCTTAATAGAATTTGAAAGTTCCAACATGTAGATAGCATTGGCTGATTATCCATTCTAGGAACTACCCTATGTGTGTTTTGTTTATAGCACAATAAGGGATTATTTTAAAATGACAATAAAGAGCAGGAAGTTACATCTTTTCCTCATTAAGGTTAAAGTGTCTGCAGTAAGTTTTCAAGTGTGGAGCAGTTAAATAGTTATAACTTTCATAATTCCATTTTCTACTAGGACTTTAAAAATATTTATTAAAAGAAACGTTTTAGGAGCTAGGGAGATGGCTCAGTGGGGAAAACACTTGCACAGTGGATCTGAGTTTGATCCCCAGAACTGACGTAAAAAGCCAGGTGTCCTGGTGCACCCTTGTAATCCCACAGCTGGGGAGATCGAGCCGGGGAACTCCATGGAGCTGTCTGACCAGCCAGCCTAGCCTCCTCAGTGAGCTCCAAGTCCCTGTGAAAGTCCCTGTCTGAAAGCAAGGTGGGCTGCTCCTGAGGAGCCACAGCCGAGGTTGCCTTTGTGCCTGATCTCACATGCACCCCCCAACCTTGTAAATACAGCTGTTGTAATGGAAACTAGGTTTTCTATTAAGGGCTCTGGAATAAGGAAGCTTGTGCAGGGCTATGAATATCATTTCTCTGGGTGCTGTGTGCGTGTCATTTTGTTTGTTTGGGAAGACTCCAGTTAAGTCAGATTCACCCTGCTCTTTCCCCACTGTTAGCAATTGGAATCAAGATGACTGACACTTGCCTCCACTTCTCTGTGTCAGTAGTGGGGGCAGAGGCTGTTAAGCCCTGTCCATATAAGCACAGAGACTGTTTGAAGTGAACAAGCAAACAGAGGTCTAGCAGGGAGGATGAACATTGTTGGCTGGGCTGGGTAGCTTTGGTCGTCAGGGTGGGCTTTTCTAGGCATATCCATCCAGGGCCTGTGAGGAGATTAATGAAAGGGTGTGGGGGAGGGTGTTTGCAGTGTGAGGCATTTAGAACTGACTGGTGGTGCTTGACTACAGTGCTGAGTTCTGGTGGAGCTAATCAGAATATTCTAACCCTTCTTGAATAACTTGATCCTTTAAGCCAATGTGGATATTCTAGCTTCGAGAACCTCAGTATTTTTATCTAGTCTACTGAGCATAATTTAGAGTTTCCATTGATGGCTTTGTAGCTAGGTGTGGGGTGAGCCGCTTTAGTGTATTTTGTTAACATGAGGTGACCTCCCTCGCTCCCCTTCCTAATTCCATCTGTAGCAGGAGTACATATGTACGTGTTCTTTGGTTCAACTGAGGCAAGCAAACATACTACAAGAGTCAGCCCAGCCCCTCGTGACTTGGCCAGTGCTCTCCTGGTCAGTAGCTGTGATGGACACAGCCGATGTCCGCTCGTTCCACCAGGCAGCCACCAGCACAAATGACTGTCGCCCATTTCACCTGTGGCTACAAGTGCAGAAGAATTGAATCTTTAATTTTACTTAATTTTACTTCAAAAATTTCAAAGCTTCATGGGGAATTACAAACGTATCTTAAGCATTTTTCATAAATGTTCATGAGTATAATTTATTTTGTGTATGCAAGTGCTATTGTCATGTTCTTAACTGAACATTGGGTGATACATTTTGAAAAAAGATATAAATTACTGTATAATTAAACTATATCATAAGATAACCATTGTCTGTGTTAGGTCATGGTTAATTTTTAGCCTGATTGAGTTTTTAGAATTAACATGCTGAACTTGAAGTCTTACTTGCCCTGCTCTGCAGAATAGACTGACAGTGCCCACGGAGGACCTGCTGGACGCCGCACCACTTTTGCAGTGAGGCCTCCATTGCAGAGTTCTCTGGGCTTCTCCTTACCTAGATGTCAGTGGAAGCACAAAGATCCATTCTATCCCAGTTCACGTTAGACCTCCTGCCCAAGCAAAAGCGTGTCGAAGACTTGTGGGGGATGAGGGGGTGAAGGGGGGATAGAAAACAACACAATGGGTGTTGTTAGCACAGCCGGTTTAAAATGATGAGGTGTTAACCACACTTTGTATAAATAACAGTTTCACTAACCTCTGAATCATTATCCTGCATTTTAAATGCAATCAGTTCATAACCATCAAAGTGGGAACACAGGTTTGTACGGGGTCTGGATGAGCTGGGGCTCAGAGTGGAGACAGTTGAGAGTGCCCTGCATGCGCGTGGGTGGCCTTCCAGCTGTCCATCAGGCTGCTAGACAGTCGCCTCTTTGCACTTGTGGAATTAGACTTCAGTCTTGGGCAAAAATGTGTCCCCGGCCATTGAAAGGACATAAACAGTGAGCTGACATCAGCTCCAAAATGGCAGGGTGGCAGCCAGACACAGCAGTTGTCCCCAAATACCGAGTAGCATGAAGCATAACATCAGCACTGTTTCCACACAATAATATTTGTCTTTGTACAATAGCACTGGGCTCCCTAAGTGCATTACAAATAGAAAAGCTCAGGCAGAAGGTTCAGTATGTTGCTCTCCTTGGACAGCTGCAGTGCTAGGAACAGCTAGGCTGCAGGAGACACAATGACACCACCTTCTGCACGGCACTCTGAGATGCATGCCTTCACCACGAATCACATGATTGTGCTGGACATTTCCAGAGAGACCAGTATTCATTGTTAGACAAGGCGCAGTGTAACTTTGCAGTCAGAACTGGGTTCAGAGGTAGTCCGACTCTCACTAGCTATCTGTTCTGCCTCAAGTCTCCTAAAGTTTGTTTTTTAATTTTATATATATGAACGTATTGTCTGCATGTATGTAAGTGCACCTGTGTCATGCATGCAGTGCCCATGGAAGACTAGAGAGGGCATCCGATCTCCTGCAACTGTTGTTATGGACAGTTAGCTGCCATGTGGGTGCTGAAACCTGGGTCCTCTGAAAGAGCAGATAGTGAGTGCTCTTAACTGCTAAAAAGCTTTTGAAATTAGTATGTGAATCAGGTTTCAAATGTACTGTTCCTGTTATCAAAGTCAGAGTGAGTATACACTGTCCTTGGCTGAACAGTGCCTGACTAGCTAAGACTTGGCAGGAGAGTCAGGGTGAGTATACACTGTCCTTGGCTGAACAGTCCCTGACTAGCTGAGACTTGGCAGCAGAGTCAGGGTGAGTATACACTATCCTTGGCTGAACAGTGCCTGACTAGCTAAGACTTGGGGTGTACTCTTGACCTCACTGGGGTGGCTATGTGGTGTGTGTACCGAATGCCACTTAGTTCTTATAAATGTTCCTAAGGAAAGCATTCTCTTCACAAAAATTTAGTCTGACAGTGGGTACTCAGAGGCCTAGTAATTCTTGGAAACCCTTTTCATGGCAGGATCCTTGAGTCCAGAAAATGCTGTATTACAGGTTTTTTTTGTTGTTGTTTTTTTTTGGTCTTTTTGAGACAGGGTCTCCCTGTAGCCTCAGCTGTCCTGGAACTCACTCTGTAGACCAGGCTGGCCTTGAACTCACAAAGATCCATCTGTTTCTGCCTCCCAAGTGCTAGGATTAAAGGCGTGCACCACCACGCCCAGCTGTATTACAAGTTTTTGAAAGGAATCTAAAACCATGTACAAATTGAATGATTTGAGGACATTTACATAAATAATGAAATTTCCGGTTTTCTGCTCCCATTTAGAACCATCGCTGAGAACGGATGAAAATACACCTCTTAATGATGTTCACTGAAAATGTAGTCCTGGGTATTAAGTAAAAAACTTCATAAATGTCAAGTGTAGTAGTTTAATATATGGTAATATATTTGTAAGACTATGATTTTTGATAGTCTGTAAAGACAAGTATCATATTGAATCAAGTAGCACTGGTATCTGATGAAATACCAAGTCCACTTGCCTAACACTCAGTGAGGGACGAGACTGAAAAGCTCTGCAGAATCCCACTTTATCTTAGCAGTTTTACTAATGTCACGGGAGCAACACTGAACATTGCTTGGCTCTTCCCTTTCTCGTGTTACCTTGATTAATAAATCAAGGTAACACGAGATTAATAAAAACTTGATTAATAAAAACTTATCTTTTAGTGGGAGCCTGTTTTCCTATAGTGTTGTTTTTGACCATAGTTACACCTTCTGCAATTTCAGTTACCCATGGGCAGCCGTGCTCTGCAAATACTAACTGGAAAAGCTGAGAAATAGGTATATTAAGCTGCATGCCGTTCTGAGCACCGTGATAGTGTTTCATGGCCCTGCCTGGATAACACCCTCTGTCCACCATGTCTGCACTGTCCACACTGCCTTCTCCTTGGTCCATACCACAGTGCTTAGATTCAAATGACCCTACTTTTATTAAAAGTGGCCTCAAAGCACAATAGCACCTGCTGGCAGTTTCTGCAAAAGAGATTCCGTAAAAAGCGTTTTCTTTAAATGGAAGAGTGTAAGTTCTTGAGTTATAAAGAAAGGAAAATTACTGAGGTTGATAAACGGTATAGTGCAGTGAGCTAGTCTTGGAGATAGACCACATTTATTACAGTCTATCTTAGAAATTTTAAATTGTATACTGAACCTAATATTCAGCTTCATCATAGGTTTGCATGTAGAGGAAGAAAGATGATATAAATGTGGGGTTTGGTGTTTGCCACGGTCTTAAGAGCCTTTTCAGATACCCCTCCCCCCCCCCCCGTGGATACAGGTGCGACTGTGTTTGGTGACACTTTTGTCTTGCAGAAAATGAGATTCTAGAAATTAAAATCTGCAAGGGAAAAAGAGCATGTCAAGTTGGTGTCTTTAAGTGTGTCAGAACTGTACAGCCACTGCAGAATAGAAGCAGACACCAAGCAACCAAGGTGAAGACTTTCCAGGCAGTGCAGCTTCAAGTTCCATTGCCCCAGGCTATATTCTGATTGTTGCTGTCAGGTTTTTGTGCAGTGTGTTGCTGGAGAAGTCATTACAGGTTTTGCCTCAGCATGTTTGGTAATTAAAAGTTTACATTTTAATTATCTGGGTGCTGTGGCAATGGCAGCACCGGTACTGCGGTGCAGTGTCCCAGGGTTTTGCTTGTGTTCCTTTCAGTATGATGATACAACGTACTGTCTATGGACTGCTGCTGTTAATGCCAGTGGCTGGCATTTTTGCTGTGAAGATTTAGATATTCAAATTATACTTTTAGTTTACAATGAATAGCTAGAAAATAACTTAAAATTATAATTAAGGCTGTTCTCTTGTTACTGATCAAGTTTCTGTTTTGAGGAAGGGTTTCATGTAAGATTCACTGTGTAGCTGAGGCTGACCTTGAACTTAGCTGAGGCTGACCTTGAACTTCTGATCCACCTGCCTCTATCTCCTGAGTGCAGGGATTACCTGTATGCACCACCACCCCTGGTTTATGCAGTGTTGGGGTTGATCCCAGGTCTTCCTACAAGCTAGGCTAATGCTCTACCAGTTGACCATATCCCTAACCCCAATCAAGGGTATTTTCTAAAACAACACACTTCATAATATAAATTGTATTTTTATTTTATGTGCACTAACACACCAATGGATATTCTTGAAGTAGAAGTGTTAAGTATACTTACTAATCATTAATTTATAGTTAGACAACTGATATGTGATTTAATATTATGTGTTTTTTAAAGACTTGTTTTTATCTTTAATTGTATGTATATCTATGTCTCTATGTGCATTTGAGTTCAGGTGTCCTTAGAGGCCAGGAGTGTTAGAGTCCCCAGGAGTCAGAGTTACGGGCAATTGTGAGATGCTGGAGGTGGGTGCTGAGAATTGAACTCCAGTCCTCTTGAAGAGCAGTAGCAAGTGATCTTAACTCCCGAGCCATCTTTTCTCTGTCCTATATTACATTGTTTAAAGAACTGTGAGAAAACATTCGGTGAATTGAGCATGTTGGGTTTCTGCAAATAGAACATTGTAGGTACAACTCCTGTCCTGCAGGTGGCAGTGTTTAGGCTGTCAAATCCACTGATGATTTTTTTTTTCCCCCATAAACAAATGAGTGACTGCTTTCTAAATACTGAGTGTGACTAGCATTGATCAGATTGTTGTAACCTTCAGACAGCCAGAATGACCCTAGAACAGTCTCTTTGTTAATGATCCAAATCAACTTAAAATCCTAAGACTTCTCAAAACCTTGTCATCTGAGAGCCTTTCCTAGTAATGAAGGCTTGGGTCACCATGACACCCAAGTTTTGATTTCTTTCTTCACCTGATGGAAAGCTTGCTATTTGGTAGGAGCTATAAAGATGCCTTTGTATTTAAAAAGATAGGCAGGTGGCTCTGAAACCACAAATTGTGGGAATTTCGATCACAAAAAGTTTTCACATAAAACACTTTCAATTATATGACAGTAACCTTCTAGGTGTCCCTGGGTCGGGAAATTATTAAAAAAAAAATAGCAAGCTAAGTTAGTTCTGTGCGCACCTTGATACCTTAAATGTTATTACATTATATTTTATTATTATGTGTGTATGTGGAGCCCAGTGGACAGCGTGTGGGAATTGGTTTTCTTCTTGACTTGTGTGGTTTCTGGGGCTCAAATGCACATTTCCTGGCTTGGCACACATGCCTTTACCTGCCGAGCCATTCTGCCAGCCCCTCCACGCCCCGGGGCGGGGGAGGCTTCTATCTTCTGCACTGCCACTAGAATGGGAAGCAGCAGAACTCATTTTTCACTTTTGAGATTCTTTACCTGCAATTTATTTTCTTAAATTTAAAAGTTTCTTTAAGCATCTACACAGAGAACACATGAAATGCTTATTAATCCCTAATTTTATATTGTTGGTGTATGGATGTGGGAATATGGGTAAGCATGCTATGAGGGAGGTATACAGAGAGCACAGGACAGTTTTGTGGAAGCCGTTCTGTCCTTCCACCTTTACGTGGGTTCCAGGGATTGAACTCACATTGCAGGCACCTTTACCCACCTAAGCCATTTTGCTGCTCTCCCAATCTTTAAATATCTTCCCATTTTTCTTTCCACAAAGGGGACTGACTTGCCTGACCAGTTCTTCTCAAAGACTTCTATTCTGTAGTGGCACAGCTTCCTGTGAATGCTGAAATCGTAGAGTAAGCATTTTCAAAATGTAACTGTGATAAGATGTTGAGAATTCCCTTCTTAGGCAAAGACAAGGCCGAGGGACATGCAAAATGTTACTGTATCTAAACAGTGCTGAAAGCCTGATTGCATGGACAAGTTTAAAGTGACTTCATATTATAATGATTGCCCAGGACAGCCTGGTACCCTACTGCCTTGGTATGGTTCAGTCCACTACCAAGAGTGCTTGGATTTGTGTGATAAAATTATGCTGTTAAGTCTCATTAAATAAGAACTTTCATTAAATCTGTATGTTCTCAAGCTTTCTTTTCTAAGTCTTGAAATAGTCATTGGAGAGTTGTGGTCAGGACTCTCAAGCTTTATGAATCCAAACCATCTATAGTTTGCTTTCAAAAACTTATTAACATACACTTTTGCTTCTTAAAATACTTATTGACTAGTTTTTTCATCAGTCATAAAACCACATGAAGGTTTTCTCTTTTATGTAATTACTATTTTCCTATGCTTTTTATTTTATTTTCTCTCTCTCTCTCTCTCTCTCTCTCTCTCTCTCTCTCTCTCTCTCTCGACAGGGTCTCCCTGTAGCCCCAGCTGGCCTGGAACTCACTATGTAGACCAGGCTGGCCTTGAACTCAGAGATCCACCTGCCTCTGCTTCCTGAATGCTGGGATTAAAGGCCTGCACCACCACACCTGGCTATTTTCATATTTTTAAAATTGTAGCCTGAGGAAGTAGGAGGGTAGAGTTGCTTGAAATAAAGGATGGTGACTCTGCTGGTAGAATTGGACATATCTGGAATTTCACATTGTCTGAAGCCTACTAGCTGAATGGTGACATTGGTCTAAAGCTCATGCATCTTAAAAGTACTTGCATTTGGACTCTGGGGAGATAGTTCAGCCAGGAAGAGTTTGTCTTGCAAGTGTGAAGATATAAGTTAAGTTCCCAGAACCCACATAAAAAATAACTGCGTGGTAGCTGTATTTCTTGTCCCAGTGCAGGAGAGAGAGAGAGGGGGTGTGTCCCAGGGACCCATGGGCCATCCAGCCTAGCCAGCGTGGTGATAGAAGGGCATTCAGAGGCCCTGTCTCATAAAAAGCTGGATGATGCCTAAGGAATGACTGGTGGTTATCCTCTGACCTCTACACACAGATGTACACCCACATACACATGAACATGCACACATATACAAAAGCATGGATATGTTACATGAAGGCAGTTATGAGAACATTCATCACATCTTCTCTTCCTGTGTCCTTTTAGTTTTGCTTTTCCTTGACCCAGTTACTTCTCTCTCCCTCAGCACTTTGGTCCTGGCATCTTACTCTGTGCAGTGGCCTGTGGACCATGGAGCTGGTGCCTGTGAGAAGCAGGAGTCCAACTTCTGTTGCTAGCCACCGTGTCCGCATCAGCACTGTCTGAAGCCTATGTCCACATTGCCACGCCCCTGACAGCTACCCTCTGGCTTATTTGCCTCCATCAGTCATTAAATGCTATTTTAGTGGATGTACTCCACTAGGAGAAAGAAATTAGAGGCTGTCACTAAATGTCAGAAAACTCAGGAGATGACATAGCCCAGGCCACTGGGAGTTGCCCTCTTGTTGGAACTGTCCCAGAGCTGGCTGGAAATGCAAGGGCCCCAGAGCCACACTTACTGCTCATTGCAGAATGACAGCCTTATCTCCAAGGCTGCCCGGCTCTGCTTTTTCTTGTTCTTACCACGTTATCTTCCACCAGCTCTGATCTCTTTAAGCCTTTCTCTTTCCTTGTTCCCTCACTGCCCAGTGCTCTCTGTTATGTCCTCCTCATTCCTTACTGAGACAGTCCATAGATGCAAAAGTAGTAGATGATTAGTGTTACTTGGTGTGTATGTATAAGCGTGTGTACTTTTGGGTGGAGGGCAGAGGTTGACATCCAGTGTTTTCTGCAATCACTCCTCATCTTGTTCTTGAAGATGGTTTTTCACCGAACCTGGAACTCCCTGATTGGGCTGTTTGGCTGGCAGGCCCCAGGGCTCCTCTGTCTCTGCCTGTCCAGCACTGCAGTATGCACTGTGGTATGCACTGCCACATGGAGCTGTCATGTATGTGCTGGAGATCAAGCACAGGTCCTCATGCTTACATGGAAAATAGTTACTGACAGAGCCTTCTCCTTGACTTCTGTTTTTACCATTCTAGAGAGCACGTGTTAGTCCACAGTTAAACTTGCTTATTAAAATGTTCACAGACCGTGAGGAAAAACTGATACTGACCAAGCATTGTTTGGGAAATGTGGAATCAAAGATAAAAATGACAGAGCACTGAAATGGCTCATCAGGTAAAGTGGCCTGAGCTCGACTGCCAGAACCCACGTGGGAGAAGGAAAGAACTTCCTTCTGTAAGTTGTCCTCTGATCACTACAGATGCAGCATGGCACACACACACACACAAATATAAATTTACAAAAAATATAAAAGGCTTTTGTGTATTTTTCATATTAAAGGATTATCTTGCATTTACTCTCACAATTTGATGACTTTTAAAAAGATCCATTCCTGAGAAGCTTTATATATTTTTCTTACTCTGTTTTATTTTTTTGTTCTTAATACAAGAAATCAATACAAAAGCTCACAAAATTGTTACAAATGAGTTGTTCTTTCATAAGGGTTGGGAAGGAGATAGCACGTCAAAGGGTTGCTGTGACACAACGGGCAGATTCCAGGACAGGAATAGCAGTTTTGTTTTGTAGGAACCCCACATCACTGAAGTGAATAATAGACCCATTCATGAGTAGACAGGGCTGTTGATTGAAACAGCTTTGGCCTAGCCCTCGACCTCTCTGGTCTAGAAACCAAGAATTTTTTTTTTTCTGAGTATTAGAGACCTTAATGTCAAATGCTTAAGTGAACTTCAATAACCAGTTAGCATTGTAATTCACCAAAAGTGTGTGTACTCATCCGTTCCTATCCTACTGTAGTTACTGGGGGTGGGAGATGAAATACCAGAAGGTTTAAAACAGCAGGTGTCCAGAGCCTACTAGGAGGCATCACCATGGAGCAATTTCTGACTGGGCTCTGCCCTAATTGCATTCTATTTCTACTTGATGAAGAGCGGAGAGCACATGTAGCTATGTTTGTGTAAGTTCCCTGACAGAAGTGAAGAAAGGTCAGGTAGGACAATGGTACTTAACATTTATTGAGCACATACTAGGTACTAATTTGTTATCTACACTTTCTGTGCCCTCCCAATAATCTTATGTAAATAATCCCATTAGCATAGCTAAAGAAACTAACAGAGCCTCTGAGTAATTTTTTTAGGATCACAAAACCACAGAGTGTCAGGAATTTGAACTTGCCTGGGGAGCACCAAGGTTCACAAGATGGTGTATGTAGTGTGCTCAGATGGACTACGGAGTTCCAAGCATATGTGATCTTTAATAAATGCAGTGAACGTTTCATTTCTTGAATATAAGGACATAGTGGCCTTAGAGTTTCTTTTTAATAGGACACAGGATTATTTGTGATAACTGAAGGGCAGCTCTTACAGTCCAAGAACAACTGTTCTGTGAGACAGGGGGAGGGGAGGGTTCTTCTCCCCTGCTTCCCCATTCCAGAAGAGGTCAGGCCTTGGGCCTGTGGGGTTTGAAGCTATAAGTGCTCCACCTCCTACTGTGGACAAGAACATGGATGTCTGTGTTGGGGAGATCGGGATGCTGGTCACCATGTATAAAGTTCACAGAGAGCTGGTTGCTACCCTGCCCACATCCTCACCTGCATCTGTATACCCCATGTGCTCCTCTGCCTGTATCCCCAGGTTTGTCCCAGGACCTGGTGGAGATGCTCACTGACTGCAGGGGAAGCCTGGCCCATGTGCTCAGTGGCTTATGGTTAGATAACTTTTACAAGCTTTTGTATTCCAAAGTAATTCTGGCCCCTGTTGTCCCAGTGCCTGCCTCCTGCTCTGTGTTCTGTAGTTGTCCCAGACACAGAAATTTCCCTGTTCCCTCTGTGCAACTGGATGAACTCTGTTTGAAGAACCTGGGGGATGAGTTCACCTCACGAAATGACCAGCCTCTCAGCATCTCTTCATTAAGTAAGTCTCCTCCAGCTACTGAGATGATGGTGGTTGTCTAAGCCCCTGTGAGCTGCTTCAGTCTGGAGCTGACCTTGAGGAAAGCCTGCTAATAATGCAGATCTTTGCATAGTTTTCAGAAACATTTTGGTGCATAGTGGAATGATTCATTCATTCCAGAGTTTGACAGGGTGAGTGAATAGAGAAATTCTGTGTTCAAGGAGGGCGAGTAAATGACTGTCAGTCATTTAATCTGAGCAGGCTGGCATAGAAAATGAGCAGTGTGTAACCGTAGACACCAAACGAAAAGTCTGGCTTTCCTGGACAGAACGAAGATGGTCCCTGGTGCCTAGTCTAGGAAAAGGGTGAGGAGAAAGCCACACAAGAAGTGACCAGTGCAGTACATTCACAAGGTGACCATTTATCCATGCATTCATTCAAAGCAGTAAAACAAGCACAGCATGCTTTCGGTGAAAAGGTTGGGGATGTTTTCCACCAGTTCTCAAACAAACCTGGTCTTGAGTATTCTCATGCTTCCTGGAGCAGAGGAGCGTGTGTGTGTGTGTGTGTGTAATGGGGGGACTTCCACCCCAGAGCCTCCATCTGGGAGGCTGCAGATACACCCCACAGTGTAGAAAGGGGACTCTTAACAACTTTCCCCTCTGCAAACCTAAGTCACCATAGACAGCAATGCTGTGTTGGTCCCCAGTCGCCTTCTTTACCCTCCCTCCCCCACTCCCCCCCCCCTCACGCCGTCCTGGTTTCCACACCCCCTTCCAGGGTTGGGAGAGCTCGCAGTCTTAGTAAGGAGAGGACTTCTGACTGTAATCCTAGCACGTCACTTTGTTGAAGGCAAACACGTGGTTTGCAGGGAACTTATAAACCTCTCCTCCAGGCGAGATCCTGGTGGTGTTATCTGCTGGCTGCTGCAGGTTTGCTGCGAGCAGAGCAGAGCTCAGAGGCTGCGGACCAGACAGAAGGGGGAGGGAGGAGGAGGAGAAGAGAGAGAGGAGAGAGAGGGAGAGGGAGAGAGAGGGAGAGAGAGCAAGAGAGAGGGAGAGAGAGAGAGAGAGAGTGAGAGAGAGAGCTCAGGCGACAGGGGTTGAGCAGGATAACGGTCCACCGGGGTGCTTGCCTGCTGCCAAGGAGGAGGTAGCGACTTAGGGTCGCAAGTACCACTTACCCTAAGCGAGAAGGAACCGGCGGGCAGGAAGCCAGGAGAGGCTGGAAAGGGTGCGAGTCCCGGGGTGCCGTCCGCCACCCCGTTGGGAGCCAAGCCCCGCAGCCCTCCGGGGAGGCGGTGCGGTCCGCAGGGTGCCAGCCAGCGCAGAGGCGACAGGCCGCCGGGCCGGGGCCGCGGGAGCAGGAGGCTGTGCGGGAGGCAGCGGCGGCGGCGTGCGGTGACCTAGCGCTGTGTAGGCCACAGCTCGGCCGGCCGGGAGGAGCCGGGAGGAGCGGGAGTGTGGCCGCCGGCCCCGGCCTCGGCGGATCGGGGTGGACAGCACCCGGCCGTCCCCAGGCGCGCGGGGCCGCAGCATCTGCCAGGCTCGCCGTCAGCGCGCGCACACAGGCAGGCGCGCGCACGGGCTCATCCACACACATCCACGCTCATCCACACACGTGTGCGCTGCGGTCGCTCGCTCTCAGCCCGCGGGGAAGGCAGGCCCGGCCGCCGGGTTCGGAATCGGCGCTGACAGCCAGCCGGGCGCAGCCTCCGCGGCCCTCGCAGCGCTCCGCGTCCTGCGGCCGCCCGCCGGCGCCAGCCCGGACCTTCCGTCTCTACCCAGCTGGCCCGAGGGGCCGAGTTCAGATTCGCCACTCCGCACTGAGCCTGACACACTGAACTTCATTCCTCCTTTTAAATTGATTTCTGCTTCGGAGCCACTCGTGTCCCCTCCACCCACCTAAAGGGGGACAAACTCTCTTAAAGTCAGAGTTCCCCCTTGCACACCGCATATTAATATTTCCACGCTGGGAACGACTTGCGTTTTCTTTTTTCAAGGAATCCACGCCAGACATTTTTCTATTGGGCATCGACTTTTGATTGCTTTGCAAAAGTTTCTTATTTAAAACAACTCTACCTGACCTGCTTTGAGAATTGCTAGTTTTTTATTTTTATTTTTATTTTTCTTACTTAAAACAACAACAACAAAAACGTTTCCACCTTTTAACAACATGCACTACTGCGTGCTGAGCGTCCTTCTGCTCCTGCTTCTGGTCCCGGTGGCGCTCAGCCTGTCTACCTGCAGCACGCTCGACATGGATCAGTTCATGCGCAAGAGGATCGAGGCCATCCGCGGGCAGATCCTGAGCAAGCTGAAGCTCACCAGCCCCCCGGAAGACTATCCCGAGCCGGACGAGGTCCCCCCGGAGGTGATTTCTATCTACAACAGCACCCGGGACTTGCTGCAGGAGAAGGCGAGCCGGAGGGCTGCAGCCTGCGAGCGGGAGCGGAGCGAGGAGGAATATTATGCCAAGGAGGTTTACAAGATCGACATGCCTCCGCACTTCCCCTCCGAAAGTAAGTGCTGTCCGTGTTTCCAGAGCTTGGCACCCCGAGAGATCTAGCCTGGAGTTAGCAGCCCCACAGCCCCGGGTGATCCCTTCCCTCTCCATGTCTCCCTCCTCTGTCCCATCCTCTCCTTCCACCTTCCTCTCCCGTCCCAGTCCTGGGCTGGAGACCCGCTGGCTGGAAAAAACCTTCACTTCTGCTTTACGGACCCCCCAACCCCCCCCCCAAGGCCTCCGTCCTTTTTTTGTCTTTTGATCCTTTCCTCTTCATTGACAATCAACTTGAGCACTAACTGGAGAGTCAACTCTCTCTGTCAAAAGGAGAGGCGCTTTCCTGACAAACTTAACTCTAGGAAACCTTGGGGAGACTTGTGTTCTTTACCCAGTTGGTGTGGAATCCTTAACCAGTGCACACAAAGGGTTAAAAAATACTGACTCCAAACTAGCCTTCCCTAAGGTGCCCCCTTTCCGCGCTGACCCATCAGGGGGCTCCCCAAGCCTTCTCTATTGTCTCTCCCTAAGCAGTCTGCCTTATGGAAACCAAACCACGTTTGGGAAGTGGGGACCCCTTGGAAACCCCTTCCATCCTAGAGACACCTATTGCTTTCCACTGGGATTTTCATCCCCCAGGGCAAAGCCTCGTCACCACGTCCCCTGTTGACCTCACACGGAGTGGTAGAAAGATAACTATGTTTCTGACTGGGTGGAAGGTTTCAGTTCACAAAATTTTCACAGCCCACTCAAGCCTACCTCCTTAAAACGGCAGGGGAGAGCAGGTCGTTTGTCTTAGAGGTTTATCCTAGACCATTTTCAACCTCTCTGCACTCCTTCCTGCCTTTAAATAAGCTTTCTTGCAGGGACTTTTGTGCATTCCTAAATCTAAGAGAGGAAAAGACAGCTGGTTTTTAAAAATTCTTTTTTCCCCCTGACTTCCCTGAGAGCAGTTCTCAAAACCAGCTGGCATATTAGTAGCAGTGATATACTGTAGAGTTTTTTTTTTGTTGTTGTTGTTGTTTGTTTTTATTTTTTGGTGGGGAGGAGAAAAGTACAGTCAGTGTAGATTTATTTTCAAAGTTCTTTAAAAAAAAAAAAGCAATCAAATGCAGCAGCAGCAGCAGCAGCAGCAGCATCAGCAGCATCAGCAGCAGCAGTTGCTGCCAGTGATACCTGAGAGGGTTAAACACCGGGAAGAAGCCCAGAAAGAAAAAGAAAAACTCCTCAGCATTCGTGTATGCCAAGTCCCAAGTCCCAGCTATTCATTGGTCCATCTCTTCTCCCCTCCCCCTTCCATACCCTATATCCTTGCTGGCTGCCTTTGAGAAGTCTCTGTCTTGCCTAAATAGATAATACAGCCATCTTGGTAATTTTATCCCAGAAGTTATAATTGCAGGGTGGTGCTTTCTCTTCTAATATTTATTTTTAGCTTCAAAAGCCATAGCTATGCAGCTCACCATATCTTATTCTTGTCTTCAGAATGTCTGCCCATGCGTCTCACCCCTCCCCACCCCCCCACCCCCGTCTTCGGTCTTTCTGGCTACTTGTCTTTTGTTGTTTAATCACATAACACATTCCGGGAACCCTGGCCAACAGGATGATTTTATTATTGGCATTACCGTCCGATCCTGTTTATTCCCCTTGGGAAGTAAAGTTTTCTCTCTGGGGTAGAGCCAAGGAGAGGTTTGGGAAGAACGTTCTATGCAATTAGTCCAGAACCACTGAGAATGAGTAAGAAGTCAGTCTGCTTTCTCTAGCATGTGCACATACCTGGGCAGACAGGTATGTTTATACATAAGGTACCCATAGCTCATCCTCCTGTGTGTTTACATGCAAAAGCGAAAATTAACTGCTCAGTTGTTTGCAGAGGAAACAGAGGAGACCCAATCTTGTATTGCATAGGTATTGCAAGGGGTAGGTTACTCAAGGGGGTGGTACTTCAAGTCTGAGAGATGGAATTGAGCAAAGGCTGTCTTATCCAGGATCACCGGTATGAACAGATTAGAAATTCCGAGGATTTCAGAGTACAGCATCTAAAATCAATGTGCAAAATCCCTTTTCTATCTCACCCCAAACCTCCAAATAAATGAAAACCTCTGCTAAGCTCAGGATAAAAGAATACATATTTTTATCTAGTAAGTATAGCTACATATGCTGTCAGTTTTCCACACACCCCCCCCCAAAAATCTAAATTTAAGAAGCCTTTGTTCAGTATAGAACCTTAGGAGCAGAAAGCCACATTAACAGCAGATTTGCTGCTACTCTGCAGGGACTGTGCATAATTTTATAGAAAGTAGGTTAACTGATTTTCCAGCACTTTCTAGTTGTCCTGTCCTGAAGTATAGTGAGCTCTTCCAAAAAAAAAGAAAGAAAGAAAGAAAAGAAAAAAAAAAAAAAAGAAAGAAAAATCACCATATTTTTAAAAGCAAATTGAAAGCACTGCACCGGCCTGCTTACATACCAGCTTTCCCTCCTGAGCACTTTCCTGGCTAGTTGGGCTGTCACTATGGTGCCCAGAGAGAGGGAGCGTGCCTGCCATTTCTTACAATGAATCTGGAGAGGGTCATTATCGCCAGAGAGGAAGGCATGGGAAAGATCACTGCTTTTTTGTTTCGTTTTGTTTTCACCGACTTATAAGTGTTCAAGGAGTGACTTCTACTCAAGTATTACAAATATGCTCTAATTCCACTTGATGAGCAATATATCATTACAGATGGCTGATGGCCCTTGGTGGGACATTTTATAAAGTTCAGACTAAATATTTTTAGCAATGTGGAGATTTAAAAGTAAAAATACAAGAGATATTGTATATGCCCTCAGGCATACTTTGTCTTAAATATTATCCTTGGCCAAGAGTGCTATATAAATATAGTAAATATGAATAGAACTGGCTAGGTGCCAAGCTTCTAGTATGAATTTTAGTCAAGAATGTATTTATGAGGTATAAATAATACTATGTCAACATTTAAAGAAGGGGTCTGATTAGTTTTGAATTTCTTCATATTGATCTTTTCACATGCTGTTAGTTTAAGGCTCAAAGTGGAGTTATGCTAAAGTTTACCGATAGCTTTCCCAGTGGGAATTAGTGGACTTTGAGTAGTTTGACAATCCTTTGAAGTTCAAGGTGCATCTACTCAAAAGACACTGTACAAGAGTTTAGAAATTCAGAGAGTGACTATTACATCTAAGAAGAATCTAAACAGAGATTAAAACCTGAAGAGTCATGGATGAGAAAGAGAGAGAGAGAGAGAGAGAGAGAGAGAGAGAGAGATTCATTTTCTTTCTCATCCTTTGTGAAGTCTGAGGCCTTCCTATGCAAGCACATCCACTGAGTTATATTGCTAGCCCTTGTTTTGCTGGAAAGGACCTCACTATTTAGCTCAGGCTGGTCTTAAATTTGCTATGTAATCCAGGCTAGCTTCAAACTCCTGC
Source organism: Rhizomys pruinosus (assembly GCA_009823505.1). Lineage (NCBI taxonomy): Eukaryota > Metazoa > Chordata > Mammalia > Rodentia > Spalacidae > Rhizomys > Rhizomys pruinosus. The sequence continues at coordinate 3,282,908 of VZQC01014540.1, forward strand.
CCCTCCCACTTCCTCCTCCCTAGTGCTGTGATTACAGGTGTGCACTGCCGTGGTTGATGCACTGCCGTGGTTGGTGCACTGCCGTGGTTGGTGCTCCGCTCTCTTTTCCTCATAACAAACTGGAAACATATTGTGTGTCTAACTCTGGCAGTTCTGTCTATCGTCCCTTCTCCCTGTACTCTACTAGCTCTGCTGGGACAATGTCTAGGACATTTCTGGTTGTCATGAATAGGTGGGGTAGCTTCTGGAGAGAAGCCAGGGATGTTTCTGTCCATCCTATTAGACAGTCCATTCCCCCTTCTCCATGTAGCAGAGAATTATCCAGCCTCAAATTTTAATATTGCCCATGATAGGAGCTCATAGTACCCTAGTGTTTAGCTTAGGTACTGAATTCCATTCCTAGTTCCATTTTAAAAACAAGAGCAACAATAAAATGTCCATATGATCAAAGGATGCTAAAATAAGAACACTGAGTGGGAGAATAATCAGTTCTTTTTACTGAAAGGAATATGGATGAAGCCATTTTTGCATGCCATATCTTTATTATTCTGATCCTAAAGCTCCCAAGTTAGAGACATCAGAACTTTCCATTCATTTAGCTTCAGCAATGGGGTTGGTCTCTTACCCATTAGGAACACCATCAGCATCAGTGAGATGCTAGTCACCACACAGAAAAAAAGAACAGGAATTATCTGAGATTTCCCTTTCAAATAGAATAAGCGGTCTGTGTTAATAAAGAGTGGACTCTCCAACCTAGGCCACAAAGAAAGTAAATAACCATGTTGGTTTATTCTATCCCATTGAATTAGATGAACTAAAAAGTATACAACCTAGAAAAATCACAGGGAGGTTTCCTTTGTAATTCTTTCACATGAGGGCCAAACATTTAATACTAAGCAATTCTCCTTTTCTATTACCCCTGTAATTTTGCAAGTGAAATTGTGGGATGGAGAGTAAATACCAATGACAGGATGGTTTTGAGGAATGTGACTTAGTGTTCTGTTCATGAATGTCTTTCTATAAACAGATTGCTGGTCTATTGGGCCAAAACTGCCCAATGAAGGTAAACAGAAGCAGAATACAGCAGTATTATTTTCTCTAGCATTTTACATTATTTCCTAAAAGATTCTTTGTGTGTGTGTGTGTGTGTGTGTGTGTGTGTGTGTAGAGAGAGAGAGAGAAAGAGAGAGAATCTTGACTTCCAGAGCAACTCCATTGTTACACCAACAGATCAAACTTTAATTCCCTCTTTTTAGTGTATCATGGCCTTTGTGACTAGTTCCAGTGCCTGATCGTGGTTACATTTAAGCTCCACCACATTCTCCTCCTTTAAGATTTTCTTAATTTTACTTTGCAAACGGGGTGTGGGGGAACCCTCAAATGAAAACACAATTTATAATCTGAGCAGCAGTGTGCCCTCAGTCCTCCTAACCCCTGAGAAGAAACCTGGAAGCCCTTGGGTCTCCGCAGCGCCCCCTGTGGTCTAGACCAGGAGCTGCATGTTCTCAAAGTTGCCTTTTCCCTGCTGAATGATGCTGATGTAACCTCCTCCAGCACCTTCCGAGTAAAGATATGGAAGAATGACAAATTGTTTTTCCTAGAGGAAACGGAGATGTGAAAAAGGGCTAATGACTCACTGCTGAACCCACATCAAATCTGGGTTAGGATCCAGGAGGTCAGCGGCTCCCAGGCCTTTGCCCAGTGATTACAACACTATTTGGGCTGCGGTTTTAGAAGGTTCGGGAAGGCAGGGTGGAGGAGCTGGGTCTTGGAAGAGGTGTGCAGGATGGGACTCTGGCTTGGCTCCTTCCTGGCTGCTACTCTGTAGGTTCCCCAGTGAGGTGAGCTGCAGGCGAGTGCGAGCCCAGAGCAGCCCTTTCCTCTGGCTCCTAGTGTTTCCTGTCCTGAGGGACCCTGGAGAGTGGAAGTGGACTTGCCAGATGTGCGTGCTTGCTGGGGCAGTCCTGCTTGAGGGAGAATCCAGTTTGCAGACTGTGAGCAGCTTGTGGCTTTGGCTGAGACAAACATGTTTCTATTGTCATTTTTAAAAGCATCTGGTTTGCTTTTGTTTGTTTGTTTGTTTGTTTTACTATCTAATAAACGGAGATAGTTTTTAACCCAGAAATTCATTGTTCTCCAGGTATTTTATTTTACATTTAATAACATGTTAGGAATTCTGGGATGGGCTTGTTTAGATGGAAAGTTTCACATCTACCATTATTTAGGAGAAATTTGCATCTTGCTTTAACCGCAAGCTACTTTGGGTGGGTAGTGGTTTTGTTTCTCTTCTACTTCTCATAGCCAGAAGTGGGCGTTTGACTACACTGCACACCCTCCACTGTGCTGTCGGGGTTTCCTGGGTGGCCTTGACTCCACACCAACTCCCTCTGGACCTTGTGCCCCCTCCAGATTGCCTCTTGTCCTTCACCATGTTGGGATATCCATATGTAAGCTGGCCAAACGCTCGTGCATGTCTCTCTATGATGGTTTGCCCTGTGGGAGGGGGCAGCCCCTTGGTTAAGCAGGCCACAGTTTCTAAACCAGGTCACCTGTGTCCTGAGATTGTAAAGGATTGATTCATGAAGAAGCCTTCACTGGAGCCACCACTGACTTTAAGATAATCTGTTATTTTATGTGCCATTGAAAAAGAAAAGCACCAGCCACCTAGTGCATCACTGATTATAAGATGATTAGGATTTTAGAGGTATGAAAATGGGATGTCCCGGCCACCAGTTCACTGGCTTGGGTGTCCTGGCATCTCAGTGTGGGTTCTGTGTGTGTTTCACCCACTGGCTCTAGCTCCCTTGTTCACTGTGATTATTGCTGAGGTAGCCTTTGCCAAGGGGAGAGCACAGAAATAGCAGGACAGGTAATCTACTACCTGAAAATGCCCGAGCCATTTGGTGGCTTCTTAGGTTCAGCCCCTAACCCTTTCAAGGCCTGGCTCCTCCTCCCTGCTCAACTCCTCTCAGAGCCTTGCCTGAACACTCTCACATTTTCTTCTTGGCCTTTATCCAAACAGGCCTCTTATTTTTATGTCTCAAGTTTCCTGTCTCTGAGTTTTCAGGCAATAATAGAAATGATGCTGATGTGGACAGTGATGAACTTGAATCTTTATTGGTACTATGTGCCAGGCCTGGCTATAAATACTGTACACGACTACATTCATGTCATCTTTACAAGCCACCCTCTGAGGTTAGTTAGCCATGGCATCTCCATTTCAACGTCTCAGGATGTATGTATTTGTCTCTCAGTGATGTGTTACAGAAGGGTTTCAGGCCCCACCCATAGCAGAGGGTCTAATGCAGAGTCCAGAAAGTGGACACCATTGTTTTTCTGGTTTGTTTGATAGGTATAGAGTTTCATTATGCAGCCCACAGTGACTTGGAATTCCACATGTGGCCTAGACTAGCCTTGAACTCTTGATCCTTTTATCTCTGCCTCCTGAATGCTGGGATTACAGGCATGTGTCACCATGCTTAGTTTAGCAGACTTTTCAAAAAATATTCTGTTTATTATTTTTATTTTATGTGTATGATGCACTTACAAACATGCCTGCTTGCATGTTTGTAAGTGCACCCTTGTTGTACAGTGCTGGTAGAGGTCAGAAGAGGGCATTAGATCACCTGGAACTGGCATTCTGGATGCTTGTTAACTACCATGTGGGTGCTTGGAATCAAACCCAGGTCTTCTGCAAGAGCAGTCAGTGCTTTTAACCACTGAGCCATCCCTTCAGTCCTACAGACTTTTCTTTACCTGAAAATCATTGTAGTTCTCCAAATGAGAGCAGCTTCCCGGTAGAGAATTATATTTGCAAGTTCAAATTATTTCCTTAGAAAAGCAAATATAGCTCTGGAGAGTTGTACAAAGGTGGGTCTCCCTCCCAACCCCACCCCACTTTCTTACCTCAAACATGTTCAGCTTTTTTTTTTTTTTTCAATTTTTTAAATTTATTTTTGTATGTGTGTATCAATGTATTGTCTGCAATGTAAGGGATTGTCACATCACCATTAGTTAGTGCAATGCCGTGGAGGTCAGAAGTGGGTATCGGGTTCCCCTGGATGGTTCTCAGCCGCCATGTGGGTGCTGGGGATCGAACCCGGGTCCTCTGCAAGAGCAGTTGGCGCTCTTAACTGCTAGGCCATCTCTCCAGCCCAAAACACGTTCAGCTTTTATCTCTGCCTCTGTTGATAGAAAAATTGTGATTTATCAAGTCCTTTATTTCAATATTTTACTGCAATTCCTTCCCCCTCCTATAAATGTTTTTATAAATCTACTTGATAGGATATTTCTTGTTACTTTCAGAGAATTAATTGATTTGGGAGGACAAGAGGGTACCATACAATAAGCCTGGGTTTTAGAACTAGCCAGACCCACTAAGTACAAGGAGGAGAGTAAATGAAGAGAGATTCTATCAGAGGGGTCTCAGGAGCAGTTAAAATGGGGTTAGCAGTGTGGCCATCCTAGTACAAGCTTCCAGAACTGTCTAGTTGAGTTCAGGGTAAGTTTCCTCTCAACCCTACAGCCCAGCTCTGGACCAGGATTTTTGAATTGTCAGGAAGTAGGAATCTCAAAGGGGAGCTGGATGAGATGGCTGGAAAGAACTGCTCCGGAGTCACCCCAAAGGATTTAAGGAGGATTAATGAACCCAAAGGGGTGATCCAGAGAGGAGAAACCATGCTGAGTGGTGAATTAGCATCTGGGCTTTCCTGGGGCAACCCAGGAACACCACTTCTCTAGGGCCAGAAAACAGCTTTAAGAGGAATGAATGGGCTGGGTTTGCATCTTTTGGAAAGGAATCTTCATCTTCGAGGAGCTGAGAAGTTGTGTCCCATGGACTGTAACTGTGCCTTCCTTCTCTCAAATGAGCACTGGGATTTGTTAGGCCTGATAAGTCAGAAATGTTTGGCTTGGATTTTCCTTTAGCCACAATGACTTGAGAAACCAAAGGCAGATGGAAAATGCTTTCTGGATGTTGTGAAGCCCAAACCTTCTGAAAATAGTTTGAATGTATTTCCAAACCTCGGCAGGCAGCTGCTTTCCTTCACACTAGCCTGTTCCACGCATCTCTCTGTTCCCAGGAAGAGCGTCTCCACTGCCTCAGGCCTTCCTGGCTCTTTCCACATTGGTAATTAGGAGGCAGGTTGCTCCTCAAGAGGGGACTGAACATTTCTGAAAGCGAAGTCAGGGCGCTGCAACGGGAGAACAGTTCTGCGCTGGTGTTTGTTTCAGGAAATTCTGCAGGATCTTTCCAGTCTCATGAAAGAAAAAGAAAAATGCCGTGACTTAGATCTTGGCTCCGTTTGTGTGGCGTTCCCTCTCCAACCCACAGCACACTGACAAACACCACATCTGTCCTGACAAGCCAGCTCACAGATAACCACCCATTCATAACTTCAGGCTTCTGGAAGAACCCTCATTTGTCCCCTCCTCTAGTGACCAAGAATGCAGTCTGGCTCTCAGAAGCGCCCTGAAGTGACCACAGGTCCAAATCACTTCACCTGGAGGGAAAGAAAAATGACTGAGTAGTTTTTTCATTCTGGATTTTCAACAGCACCGAGATATTTATTGTTGCCAAAATATAAGTGGGACTATTCTGGGAAATGTGACTTAGTTTTTGAACTTTGGATTCATTTTAGCATTGGTAATTTCAATGCTTCTTAGACTAAGTTTGTATCAGAGAGTTTTCTGCCTGTACCAGATGTAGTAGAAGTTAGTCATATTTCTATCTGGGGGATTCTTCTTTTTCAGAGGGACATTCACATCCTTATCCATCAGTTCAATCTTGTTTTCATTTTTGCTAAGACATCTTCTTGGTTGTAGCACTGGAATCATTGCTGCTTGATCTGTAAACAAAAAAGTCCTTTAAAAAAAGTATGTCACTTCTTCCGATCCCACTCCAGAAGAGGCAAGAAGCAGTCACAGACAGATAAAGGACAGGGGAGTTTTTCCATATCCAAGTTCATCCCTTGGCATTGTAAACTCTGGAAGTTCAGGACAGGGATGGAGAATGGAGTGCTACCAAGCTTCTGACTTACCTGCAAATGGTCGGGCAGAACCTAAGCTGAATTTGACTGAGCCTTCACTTCAGGTGCCGAAGCAACTTAGAGGTATCAGTGTCCACAACTTCAGGTTACTGGCTGTTCTTGCCATCCTATTTTACACCTGAGATACTTTGAGGCATTAAAAAAAAAAAATCTTGCTGATTTGAACAATGTCCACAGATTGTTATCTGTGTTAACTAAAGCCACTACTCAGACCTAATAAAACATAAGTCCTGACCTTCTCCTCTCCTTCCAGTCTTCTTACTAAGCCTGTGCTTTTTGTTTTCATAGACTGAAGTGGTGGGTATTAGCGTGTCTTGAAGGGGGACATATTTCAGAAGAATTTCACTGTCGGGAAATAGCTCTATCAGTCAGGAAATGGTGTGTGTGTGGGGGGTCATGTTAATTGTCACAAGTATTCACATTATGGAAAGAAGGTTTGGAGCCAAGGCTGACCCCAGTTCTCCTTTTCCCAGTCACAGTGGTAGAAAATTTCTAAGAATAGTTGAAAATCATTGTAGTTTAATATTGAGAGGGAATTTCAGTATCCAGTTGTTGGATTATTATCATTGAAAGAGCGATGATTGTATGTATGGAGGGTTTAGGAGGATTGGCAGGAGCCAATTTGACATGAAATACTGAGAATTTTTTATGGCGTATAATTCCATTCAACAAACTCCACACAGTATTCTCAGCATGATTCTCAACTTACCTGTGTGAGATGCCTCTGACCTTCATCTCCATCTCTTTATGACTTTGAACCTAGAAATGTCTTTTATTTTCCTTTTGTATTTTTTCTTTCGTTTTTTTGAGACAGTTTTTCCCTGTAGCCCCGGCTATCCTGGGACTCTCTATGTAGACCAGGCTGGCTTTGAACTCACAGAGATCTGCCTGCCTCTGCTTCCCCCCAAGCATTTGCCACCAGGCCCAGCTAAACCTCACCATTCTTCTAGTTTATATCATACTCATTTAGTTATTTTGTAAACCACCCACGATAACCTTCCATCTCTGTCTCCCATAGTCAGATATACGGCTGTTCGTAGCCAGTGTGGCAGGGAAGATAAGCCCCACCACTGACCAGCTTGACACACATGCTGCTCTCATGTTCCTCCATTCTCCATTTATGAGGACCCAAGTTCTTCTAAACAGTCTCTAAGACTGTAAATGTCTCCGATTTTCATAGTGTTTCATGTCTTGCAAAGCATCATATGTAACCAGAGCTTCATTGACCTGAAACAAATGTGAATCCGTTATCACAGTGCCAAGTCAATCTTGTAGAAGACTTGAGTATTGATTGCTTTAAAAGGACTGCTTTTGGTGAGGAGAGAAGCCTATTAGCATCTTTGTATCTCCATCCAGTTTGTGATCCTTGTGTCTATAGCACTGGCTTCGCAGCAGAACGCCTTTCCTTTGGCTCCACTTCAAATCAAAACCAAATATAAACAGCAGCAAAACAAGACAAAAAGAAAGGAGAAAAGGAAGGACTTTTCTTTCATTTTTATAGGAAAATGAAAGTAAACCAAAGGTGCATACTTGAAGACTGCATTCTGGAAACTTCAAAAGACAGTTAGTTGCCTCCCCTCATTCTCACACATGCTTCTGAGATCTAAGTGACCTTGGGCAATGCCAGGCATCTGAATTCAATGGGTAGAATGGTCCCTCTCCTGTACCAGGGCATACACTGGCCTGAAGAAGGTGCTGTTTCCCCAGGAAAAGGATTTAAGTCCCCCCCAAGAAATGCACAGGGCCATAGCTTCCTGGGGAAAGTATTGCTAGGCAGTAGCTCGCTCTGTATACTCTGCCTGTCGCTGGTTATATTCTTTAAGATTTTTATTTAAGATAACTTTCAGCATCTCTTTGTAAAGGTCAGATATAAATGAGAAAACTTTGTTTGACTTGCTAATCTTGTGACAAACAGTTTATATGCAGGGTAGCTTCCTGACTTTGCTGACTGCTTATTTGAGGGAATATTCTCCCTATCAGACCGTGGAGAAAGCTCTAAAAATAAACAACACGGTTGCTTATTGGGGGGAACATATGGGCGCAGATGTCAGCTGGAAACAACATATGGTGGCAACGTGACAGTAGCATGTGCATCCAGAGGGCCAGCCGTGGTCCTTCACTGCCCTGCCACACTGGCCATGCAGAGCCCACTATCCAAACTAAAGAGTGTTCCTACTAGAAAAATCTAATAGGCACACGTGCAAACACCTGCTGTTGGGGGCTTGTTAGTGCGGTGAATGTTGGAGATGGCCGGTTACAGGGTGTGAGAAAGGCCGTCACTGTCTATTTTTAAGTGGAGTGATTAAGAGTCACACAGAGAAAAAGAGTTAATAGAGGAGTTTATGAGGCCTTTGCTCTGCCAAAAGAAGGCTCAAGTCAGCTCTGAAGAGAGCCAGTTACTTTTAGAAGATATGTCCTTGTAAACAGAAGGTGCGTGGATTCTAAATCTATGCAAAAAAGCCAAAGAAGAATTGTATCCATGTCAGGCCTAGCATGGAAGCAAGACTACTAATATCACACATGCTTGTTTCGGTTTCATAAAAACTCTCACAGTAGCATTTTGTTGGCCTTATCTTGTATACACAGAAGCTTGGGTAGATTCAGGGGATTGTCTGAAGACATTTGGAGAAGCAGCAGCAGCTTGTCATGTAAAAATCCTGTCATAGAGAGCAAAGATTTTGAATACTCACCAATATTTTCTCTACCTTTTAAGACCTTGATTTTTAAGAATATTTTCTCCTCTGGTCATAAGATTGGCAATGTGTGAATTATGTTTAAAAAAAAAACCTGAAGCTCAAGATGTCAGGGTGGTCTAACTTCAAGGAGGATGTGTTTAATTGGTTTCAGAGAGCATTAGCTTTTGAGACTGTGGTAGACAGCTCCAAATCATTAGGCACTTATATGTCTGACTCATTCAAGAAAGGGTTTTCATATGTAGGTGAAAAATGATGACGGGTGGTCTTTAAGAACACTGAAATATAGGCATGCCAAATGAAAGCTCAAGGTTTATTCTTAACAGGTAGGCTGTCTTTTGTTCAAGATGGTCAAGGTTTTTCTTACTAATCTTTAATATAATTCAAGGTATTACTTTTTCCCATTTCAACATATAAATTTGTACATTATTGTTTTAATACCAGGGCATGTTAAAGGGACAGCTTCACTGAGCTGTGTGGGCTTCTGGGTAAGACATGATAGGATATCTGGGACTAGATTTGAGAATGGACCATAGATCTTTAGTGTCTAACCCTTGGCCCTGGGTAGTAGAAACCTGTTTTGGGGAGGGGGATGTGAGATGAATAGTCAGCATGCCCCTCTTCTACTTAAAATTGTAGTATAGTTCTGGGCTGGGCATCTCTTCAGTAAAATAGCTAATGACTGCTTTTTAAAACTCCTAGCTATCTGCCCAGTTGTCACAACACGCTCTGGCTCAGTGGGCAGCTGGTGCTCCCGACAGTCCCAGGTGCTCTGTGGGTACCTTGGTGAGTACACTTGTCCACTTTATTCCTCCTTTAACATGACAATACCAAGTCTTTTGTATCTGTCTCCCGCGGGAAACTTGTCAGAGAGAAGACAGGATTTTGAAATGAGCTTGTAGTTGAACAGTCATGAAATTGCCTAAAATTGTCTGGTCAGAGAATTGATGAATAGCTTGGAAGGAATACAATACTGTGACTTCACTGCAGTGTAGAAAAGAATGACATGTGGACGTGAGTTCTATGTGCCACGGATCACAGAGGGACTTAACGTATTGATCTTCTGGTCCCTGTGGAGGTCACTTCCTACAGGACTGTAGAATGTGGTATAAATGTTAATGGAAGGTCCATTGTGTAAAGTTTATTTGTACCTGTTTTTCTGTTCTTGATACACAATAGTTGTTCAATTAATGCTTCTTGTACTGAACCAAAGTGAAAGAACGAGATTTTTGTTCTTCTTTGAGGTGCTAGAGGGATGCTCCTGGGAGAGTCATGCAGATGTCACTTTGTCTGATCTTCATGTTGACATGTCTGGGTTGCATGAGAAAATGGGTTATCATGGGTTAGGGCCTTGGCTAACTAAACCTGAGAGCCTGCTTCTTGCTCACACCCCTGATCCCCTGCCTCTTGACCAAGTGCACACTCCTCATGGGACCTTGTTTTAGACCAAGTAGCATTGAAACCACAGGTCTGACACTACTAATAATTTGGAACATCCGTCAATCCCACCAGCATGTATTAAATGGCTACTGTATTCTGGGCAGTGAGTCCACAGCAAAGAATAGGACTTGAGCCATGCCCATACTGAAGGAATTCAGTGTCTTAGCTGTCCCTGAGCCATGCACAGGAGGGAAGGAAACACATGCTGGCATTGGCTTAGTACCTATCATGGAGGCTGTGATGAAGTCTGGACTCTGTAAATTCTAAATGAAGGAGGAAGTCCTGGTTAGGGGCAAAGGAGATGTTGTATCACTCTGGCCAAAGTCTAATTCTTTGGATATCCTCTGGTGGCTTACTGTGCCTGACCTTATGTTTTAGGAGTAAGATGTTACTTATAGTGGCTACAGCTGGAACTTTCTAGAAAAACCAAAACAACAGGCCCAATTCTATTGATGTTATACGTTTCTACATTTATTTCATATGAAGGTCTCTAAGTGGCTAGAGGGAACAGTGAGAATAAAATCAGCGAAACATTCAATCCAGGCTGGGACACTTCTCTTATGAGACAGGTTATGCTTGGTTTCTATATTCTGAATTTTTGCTTTATTTCATTCTTTATTTCTCATCCCTCACTGACTGGCCTGTTTGAAAGGAAACAGGAAGTAAATGAGAAAAGGCAAATATTTGTCAACGCCCCCCCCACTATCTCCTTGATACTCAAGACAGTCCCTTCTGATCTTCCCAAGGCAGATGGTGAGAGAAGGCTTGGGGATGATCCCCATTATTTTTCAGGAAACTGGTTTGTAGAGGTAAATTTCTTGTCCTTGTCCCAGAGCTGGCTGGTTGGAGCTGGCAGTTGGAATTCAGGTGTAGCTGGCTTTTCTCCATCCTCTCCACAGGCTCCCAGCTACCCCCACCCCCACCCCTGCTTTCCTTCCAGGACTCTGTCCCATTCACTTTGTAACTCTCTTCCCTGCTACTTTAGAGTCCTTTCCTGGTTCCTTGAGTAGTTTTTCTCCTCAGACATTATCTTGGTTGGAGTTATTTTCAGTCACCAGTTGCTGAAAGTATTCTTAATCCATTCAAAAACCGCTTGAAACTCACCTGCTCCTCAGGGACTCTGGGATCTGGAGCGTCTACCTCAGGGCACCAGAGTGCAAATGGGAGAAGGTGGGGCACAGGCTCCACGTAGGTTTCTACACCCTGGGAGGCTCTTCTGCCTCAGTTGACACAGAACTGTAGGAAAACTTGGCAGACTCCTCTCAGGCCTTCCATGCAAGACTCCTGAGCAAGGGAGTTGGGGTTCAGTGTAAAGCCACTGACTTACAGCCATGAGGACCTAAGTTCTGTCCCTAGAACCCATGTAAAAATGCCAGGCATGGTGGTATGCACTTGTAATCCCAGCCCTGGGCAGGTAGAGACAGGAGGATCCTTGGACCTTGCTGGCCAGGCAATCTAGTCTAATTGGTAAGCTCTGGAGGAATGAGAAACCCGTGTCCCAAAGAACTTATTCCTGAGGATGGCATTTAAGGTTGCTTTTCCATGTGCTTGCATATGTGTGTGCATGTACACACACACACACACACACACACACACACGGATTTCCATGCAGTGTGGCTCTGCATGTACACACAGACACACACACACACACACACACACAGATTTCCATACAGTGGGGCTCTGCATGTACACACACACACACACACACACACACACACACTCATGGGGCCCTTTTTTCCCCTTTTTGTCTCTGTTCTTAGAAATAGTAACTGAGTAAAAATGTAAGTGAGCGTCTGCCAGGGGCAAGCATCCAGGGTCTGAGTGAATTTCTCCATGCTGAGTGTGATTCGAACACTCGTTAAGTAGAGTGGGCTGTGCCAAGCTGCTCAAGGGCCGTCCCTGTCACCTTGCGTGAACCACTTCTCCCTTCCAAGGAGGCACTGGGAGCAGCAGAGCCTGGGGCGCCTCTTCCTTTCTTTGTCCTGTAACCCAACTGTTGGGGACATTCAGGGGTCTGACACTGGTGATGGGACTGGCCTGTCTGAGGCTCCCTCAGATTCAAGAGTACCCTGAGGACAGAGCAGCCAGGGTTCCTCCTGTGCCCCTCCATGATTGTGATCTTGCAGAATCCCTTTTCTCTATTTAAACTCATTATCCAATAATATATAAAGCTGAGATTAGCCTACCTAAAGGTTTCCTAGCATGATATAAGAAGCTTGGCTCCCACAGACTTGTCCAGCACCCTAAAGGTTTCCTAGCATGACATAAGAAGCTTGGCTCCCACAGACTTGTCCAGCACCCTAAAGGTTTCCTAGCATGATATAAGAAGCTTGGCTCCCACAGATTTTTCCAGCACCCAGGCTGCCTGAATTGTGGGTGGCAATGACTACAACTCAACACAAAATTATAAACTTTAAGTGTTCTGAGATTTGGGGGGGTGCGTTTTTTTGTGTAATTCAATTGTGGTAGTTTCAAGCACGACGACGACCATGTCGAGTTGAGAGGTGATGCGTGCCTGTCATCCCAGCGCTCAGGAGACTGAAACAGGAGAATCTTGAGTTTGAGGCTAGCCTGGGCTATAGATGGCAAGACTTTGTCTCAAGAAGAAAAAAAATAAATAAATAAGAAAGAAAACCAGCCTTCCCAAACTGGCAGTGGAGATGGCTGACGGGCTATAAATGCCTGGACTAACAGTCACAAAGATGAATTCATTGTTTAAGGATTTACTACGGGGCTTTTCAGTGGCTCCATTAAGATTTAAAGATGGTATTTGAAGAGTGGCCCATGCTTGTATCTCCCAAGCCATCTTAAAAAGCATCTTCTTTGTCCCCATCTCAGACTCAGAAGCTCTGGGGCTGGGAGAGCTGGGAGGCTGCTCCATCTGACAGATTGCAGGTGCTTCTGACCTCACTGAAGTTTGCAGCTGTGGGAGCTGGTGTACGCTCTGAAGGGCAGGTCTGTTTACTCACAGGCATCCCACATGGGAGGATTCAGATCCAGCCGGACTTCTGTTTGATCAGCTGGTGTGGCAAGGGAGGCCCCCAAATCCACAGCCCGGGCAGTTTTTTTTTTTTATTGTTTGTATGCATCCCGACTTCCTAAGCCCATACTCACTTGGAGGCAGACCTGTTACTATAACAGTGTCATGTAAATCCCCTGCTCCCTGTTCATCACAGGGAAGGGCCTTGAGTAAGCAAGCAAGTAAATTGGACGCACGGGGTGTGTGGCAGATGTCTAGCTTGGAATCATGCAAGGGACCGAATCTCTTCATTCAAGTGCCTTCAACTAGATGACCAAGGTCTAAAGGAGATTCTTGAAGCTGATGTGTAATGTGTCTGAGACACAATAAGATGCAAGTTAATGTATAATTCTCTAGGGTGGTGTTTGGTCAAAGCACTGGCATCCTCTTTATGGCCTGAATCCCATTCTGACACATTCCGTGGGGTTAGGATCTAGCCAACAATGGAATGTAAACTCGACTCTTTGAGCCAAGCTTAGCTTCCGGTAACCCAGTCATTGCAGTTTTCTCTTTCCAAATGATTTTTTTTTCCCAAACAAGGGTATTAGAGCAGGTGAGAATCTGACCCAAGATATCAGAAAGGAAAGTCAATGATAAATTACTTGGAACTTGATTTGTGAAACACTATACCTCTTGATATTCTGGTGTGATTTTTGAACCACTCTGTACATTGAATGTAACCATACTGTAGGAATATCCTATTAGAGTTATTTTTGTTATCATATTATTTAGAGAACTATCCTGTTTTCCTATATTATATGATCTACATTTCCATTGAGGTGCAAGAAGAATGAGTGATAGGGTTAATTTTACTCCACAACAAGATTTTAATTAAAATATCTCTACATTAACTATAAGTATAAATATAATCTTAAAAAAGAGTAAGTGTCTAATGCATGCAGGGCTCTTGGGAAAACAAAGGAGTGGAACCTTCTCCTTATGATATACTAATTGATTCAACAGTATTTATTGAGTGTCTGCTTATATGGGGCACCAGTCTAGCCAGGAGTATTACCACCAAATAGGTAAGGCAGAAACAAGTGCTTTCCTTCAGAGAGCTTAAATTTGAGTAGAGGAAGTCAGTAATAAAGATAAATTGCACAATTTGATAGAATGTCCCAGAGAAGCTGGGTATGATGGTGCACACATTTGGTTCCAACACTAGAGACAGAGGCAATTTGAGGACAGCCTGGTCTACGTAGTGAATTCCAGGCCAGCTAGGACAAGAGACCCTGTCTCAAAAAACAAACAAAGATATATTCTAGAGTGCATGAGTAGAGCTAGTTTAGCAGGATGGAGAGGTGAGTTATAATTTCATGTGGAAGTGTTGTTTAAGAAGGTGATGTTTAAGCAGAAGTTTGAAGGAAATCAGAGAGGCCGTACAGGAAGAACATTAATACAAAGAAAGCGGAGATTGTTCCCGGCATATCCGGAGGATTAGAAGATGTGTTTTAGGAGATGAGATTAGAAAGATACTGAGGGACAGTTTGAGTGGGCCCTGCTGACCAGTCGAGATTATGGCTTCTCCTCTGAGAACAGGGTAGTTTCATTAAATGATACTGTGGCTGTTAAATTGAGAATGGAGTGCAGAAAAGCCGGAAGTCCAGCAAGAAAGTCTGTAAAGCATGGGGGCGGAGCTTTGCAAGAGTATTTCCGGGTGAAACTGTACTGTAACCAGAATCTCCGGCAGATTTTCTTGGGCTGAGTTTGTGCGCGCGCGCACGCGTGTGTGTGTGTGTGTGTGTGTGTGTGTGTGTGTGTATCTCCACATACACGCAGATGCACTTGTGTGTCTAGGTGTGTGTGCATCTTGTACGTGTGGAAGTCTAAGGACAACTTTGGCTGTTGCTCCTCTGGAGCCGTACACCTTGTTTGTTTGAGACCGACCTGGAGTTTGCCAGGTAGGCTAGGCTAGCGATGAACCCAGGAATCTATTGTCTCTTCCTCTCAAGCGCCCGGATTACAGGTATTTACCACCATGCCCAGCTTTTTAAATGTGCGCTCTGGACATCAAGCTCAGATCCTCAAGTTCGTGAAGCAAACACTTTACCAACTGAGCCTCTTCAGCCCCTCTCACCCTGAATTCTTTTTATAAATAAGGAGTTTGGTATGTTCTGTGTGTCTATTATGGTTTTTATTTGATTACTAATTTTTTTATTATATTTATTCATTGTGTTTCATTGTGTGTGTGTGTGTGTGTGTGTGTGTGTGTGTGTGTGTGTGTATGTCGTGGAGGGTGAATGGAATGGCATGCTTGTGGAGGTCAAAGGACTTGCAGAAGTCACTTTTCACACCAGGTGAGATCTGGGGATTGAACTCAGGTTGTCAGCCTTAGCAGCAAGCCCCTTTACCTGTTGAGCCATCTCAGTGGCCCTGATCGCTTTTAATTAGCAATTCTGAGTTACTGGTAACTTACCTCCTACCTTTCTGAAAGAAGCCATCCCAGCCCCTTTCCATGCATGGAGACACTCCCTGGATCTGCCATTGTGCACTGGTGAGCACGGAATAGCAGTTAGTTGATTGTGTATTCCCTGTAATGTTTAGTAACAGTTCTTTTTGACTTAGTGGTCAGAGATACAGAGTACTAGACTCAGAGGTGGCTGTTCCTTAGCCAGCAAGAATGAAGTCTGTCTGGCTGTGCCCAGAGCAAGAAATAGAAATGCCTTTGCTAAATGTTGAGGTTGGGTCATAAGCCAGGGAATTTGTTAAACTATGTTTCTTATCGGTCAAAAAGATTTATGTTGGGCCAGGTTTTGCTTTCTAATTCTTAACTTCTAAAGAGCAAAACTTCATATGGGTAGCTGATTTCTTTCCTCTATCTGAATAAGAAATACCAGTCGAGTGTACAGGTAGCAGATGCAGGGGGTGTCATAAACCCTTCTCTAGTTTTTTTTGTCTTTTTGAGACAGGATCTCCCTTTAGTCCCAGCTGGCCTGGAGCTCCCTATGTAGACCAGATTGGCCTTGAACTCAGAGATCCATGCCTGCCTCTGCCTCCTGCATGCTGGGATTAAAGGTGTGCACTACCAGGCCCCTGGCTAGTTTCTTTTTTTTATTGCTGTGACAAGCACCATGACCAAAAGCAGCTTAAGGGAGAAAGTATTTATTTGGCTTATGCACAGGTAACAGTCAATCATTGACGGAGATCAGGGCAGGAACTCAGGGTGGAACCTGAAGCAGACACCAGTGAGCAACACTGCTTTTTGGTTTGGTCGCAAGCTCATGGTTAGCTAGCTTTTTATACAGCCCAGGGCGGCTTCTCTAGGGATGGTGCTACAGCAGAGGGCTGGGCCCTCCTCCATCCGTTAACAGATTAACAGTCAAGGCAACCCCCCAGAGATGCCCATAGGGCAATATGGTCCAAGCCTTTCCTCAGGTGAGACTCTCCTCTCAGGTGACTCCAGCTGTGCTCAGTTGATCTTAAGGCTAACCAGAACAGACCCCATCCAGAGCTGCTACGACTTCCTGAGGAAGTCAGGCAAACCAAACCAAAGCAACCAACCAGAACCCAAAAGCCAGAGCTAGAGTTGATTTCATTCAAGAGAGCCAAAAGGCCAAAAGAATTGCTTAACTTGGCCCAGAGAGGTGGAAGAAGACTTATTAGGGGAGATGATATTTGCAGCTTGAAAGATGACCTTTGTGATTATAGTCTGGCCACCAAACAGCTCCAGAAAGCTGTTTTATGTTTTCTGGAAGGAGATTTGTCCTTTCATCTGAGCTTGTATGACTGAATCATGAAGCAGCAAGGAATGCTTTCTGTGGTTTAAAAAAGTTGAGGTATTTCTACAAGAAAATTCTCGAAAGACTGAGGCCAGAGAACAGGTTTGTATGGTTATATGAAGTGCTTGTTTTTCAAAGATGGTTCATTCAGGAGATGTATTTGACCTGTTACATGCAGATAACATGAATGTCATGCTGTGGAAACTGGGACTCTGAGAAATACATTACCACAGCTCAAGGTCAACCTCTAAAGCTCTACTATCAAGCCCGATTTGTATTCTTTATAGTCGACCTTGATCCTAACCTGGGAATGGTGACCCCTGGTAGAATCATAAGATGTGACAGTTCACCACCCACATTCATTGAGTAAAACAAGTCATGTTGCCAAGCGTGATTTTTAGTCTCAGAGGAGAGGAGGGCACAGGAAAAGGATGTGTGGGGACTGGCCTATGAGAACAAATGATACAGTCTAGATCACAGGATGGATGGAAGAGATGAGAAAGAGAGGAGGGCTTCACCCTATTGTGGGTATGAACTATGAGTCCACACTGTGGCCTTTTCTGCACAGCTTTGGAGAGATTTGAACTGCAGACCAACCGAATATCATTTAGTAGATGGATGCTATAAGACAGACATACATGTTATTTCCCTTCATTTTTGGAAATGACTTGTTCCTCTGATCAAGACAAGTGTTTCTTGTATAAAAGGCCTGGTTGGAAGTACCAGGTGTCTGAAGCAAGGCTTGATGTGTCACATGTAGTTCATGTATGTCATGAAAATGCTGAAACTTAGGCTTACCCCAAATATGTGATGACCTTCTTTAGGCTTATGGTCCTCGATTGCCACCCTGGGCCTGACGTACCCAGCAGTGTCTGGTGGATGTTGTCCTTAGCAAGGATTCTGGCTCAGTTTCCATGCCAGGCCAAGTCTGCAGATGCTGAACAGTTCACTAGAGGAAGCTGGATTTTCCTGCTCCTTATATTGCTCTTGCGAATTCCATGCCAACTTAAGCCTCATGTCCCCAGAACTTTGGTCCTCTGACAGTGACCCTTATGGTTCACAGCTTAGAGTCACACTCTTCTTACCTCTCGTGTGGTAAGAACATCTGTTATGTGACCCTCGTCACAGTGACAGCTCTCTGCTGCTAGGACCCCTGGCTATGAAAGGAAGCTTATTGCTTACAAGTTCATAAATAATCGTCAGCACAGCCTATTCTTAGTAGCAACAGATGCTAAGCTTTTCCAGCCTGGTCTCGGGGTCAGCGGTGGGAAAGAGAAGAAAAAAATGAAAGCATTGTTTTGCACATGGCTGGACATCTGTGTTTCTGAATCGCCCTGTTGTGTGTCTGATGTAACTGCTGGAGCTGTTTTGCTGAATGTGAACTTTGTCCACCAACTGGAGTCTAAATTGGTTTTGGATCCTTCTGAAATCTAAATGGTCAGACCATATTTTTCTAATATTCAGTTGGATTGTGTCTTCGCTCTGAAGTGGAGCTGACTCCGCATGTGCTCACATTATCAGGGATTGCCTCTCTACTTCTCCCGCTCTCTGTTGCTTGTTTTCCCAAGACTGCTGCTTACTTCATCCATTGTCCATAGTCAAGAAACCAGGAAGGCAGCTTCTGGGAAACCAGGACTGCTGTGACTTCAAGGATCATTAACCTTGGCATTGTTGTTCCTAAGAGAACAGCTTGTTTTTCAGAAACCAAACAGGTTAATCACCAAGAACAGCTAACCTGCAGGTGTGCTGACTGGGATGGAGCACTCAGCCCCTGACAGGGTAGCTCTGACTTTCAAAAGCCATGTTTGCTGCTGGGTGGCACTAGAGCAGAAGTTCTCACCTTCTCTATACCTTAGAATCACCTAGGATGCTATAAACACACCCCTTATGTTACTTCAGTAGAGACTATCTGGACCAGTTCTGACTCATTAGAACTGGGGAAGATCTTAAGTTTTCAAAAGGCTGCCCAGGTGGTCTGCAGACTTCTGTTTGGGGGAAATCCACACCTTTTGATAATACTATGTGGCTCTGTCTAGTTATCTGTTTTATTTTGAGTGAATTTCTGTATGAAGAAAAGGCATCTAGGGTAGGCTAGGAATTGATGGATGGGGATTCTGTCTTTAATAATAATATAAGTGTTGGGGAGATAGCATAGTCTGTAAAGTACTTGGAAGAGGATACAAGTTTGAGTCCCAGAACCCACATAAAAATAACTGGGCATAGTGCTCTGTTCTTCTAATCCTGACACTGAGGAGGGGGAGACGGATCCCTGGGGGTGTCTGGCCAATGTGACTAGCCTATGTGGCTAGGTTCCTATCTCAAGTAAAAAGATGGACAGAACCTGAGGAATGACATAGCTGAGGTTGTCCTCTGACCTACACAGGGACATGTATACACATGCATGTGCACTAATACACATGAGCACCAGAGACACGTGACCATCCGTACAAACAAACGAAAATCATGAATGATAGTGGTAACCGCTAATGACTGAATAGGTAGGCCCTGAGCTAATCTCCCTTTTAGCTTTATGTGTGAGCACTGTTATTCTCGATTTTGTAGACAAGGAAGTAGAGGCTTACAGATGCATGTGTAATTTCCCTTCAGTCATTCAGCTGATAGATGGCAAAGCCAGAACTTGAAGTTGTGCTACCTAAGCCCAAAGGTCATGTTACTAACTACTCTCCCTTAGGGGAATAAACTTAAATTTTAAATGTATTTGAAGGAATGAGATGACAGAAAAGGAGACTCCAGGGGTGGGAACTGTATTGGTTTCTGAATGTACAAGGCCATCATTCTTTCCTAACAGAGGAGAAAGGTATATTTGGATATTTTTTTCCCTCTCTCTTTTTTCTTTTAAACATAGTATTTTCTTTCCTAAAAACTTGGAATGTTGGTATCAGAATTAAGTAGTGGCTCATCCATGTTCTTTGAGTTTTCTCTACTATGTATTTAGGACCGGGATGCACGCATCCTTGCTGTTACTCACGTCCCTGTTCCAGGTTATAATTACAGTATATAATATAAAGTCTTGTTATTTTTCATCGTGTTCCTTGTATCATCTAGACAATTGGGTTTTTTTTCTTTTGTCTTTATTTTATTTTCAGGTAAATCTGAGGACTCACTTGTTACTTCAAAGATTGCATTGATTCTCTTAAGCTTGTTAAAAGCTTAAGATCCTACCAGTACCCATCAATGGGCAGGACCCTAAAATTCCATAATAGTTCCTGGAAGGCAAATCAATCCCCACACATAAAAAGGAATGTTGTGGATTTAGGCATCCAATAAGTGGTTGTTAAATGAGGCAGGGAGTGAATTTTATAAATATGTGCTGTAATAGAAATGACACCCTGCCTCGTGCTGAGGACTTCTGGGTAAAAGAGAAAGATCTGGTTTTAGTCAGATGGTACTTACAGTTTTTCCATGAGCTCTGGGGTAGGCTAGTCAACTGCTCTTCTACCTGGGAAAACATTGTGTCTGCCAAGCATGGCAATACTAGTGCACTTAAAAACAAAACCACACAAAAAAGACCTTATCATCACCAATCTGTGTATATCTCTCTCTGCCTCCATGCAAGTGTACTGACTTCTTCCCTCTAAGTAGTATTTGTCTTTTTAATTGAATCTTATTATGTGACAGTTTCACACATGTATACAATGTGTACATATATACAGTGTGCTCTGATTGCTCTGTGTCTCCCGCTCCCTCTTAGCTTCCTCCCACTCCTATCCCTACCAACATTCCCTCATCTTTACCAGCCCTGGTTCATGTGTTAGATTTCTTTTAAAAGTCATTAAAAAGTCAGGCATGGTGGCACACATCTTTAATCCCAGCACTTGGGAGGCAGAGGCAGGCAGAGCTCTCTGAGTTCAAGGCTAGCCCGGTCTACATAGAGAGTTCCAGGCCAGCAGGGGCTGCAGGGAGACCATATCCCAAAAAGACCAAAAAAAAACATTAAAAAGTAAGGTTTTGAAAAATTAATCCTCATTTTAGAGGAAAGCAAAATGAGGTTCAGAAGGGGTAGCAGGACTTTACCTCGGCATCCCCTCCTCGAAGCACGTGTGCTCTTGCTCCTGGATCCTAACCTAATTGTCACATCACTGGGCAGGGTACAAAACGAACATACAAAAGTCAATAGCTGGGCTGAAGAGATGGCTCAGTGGTTAAGGGCACTGGCTATTCTTATAGAGCAACTGGGTTTGGTTCCTAGCACCCATGTGGTGGCTAACAGCCATTCATAGCTCTAGTTCCAGGGGACGCAGCACCCTCTTCTGACTTCTGTAGGCATTGCATGACAGAGATGCACTTACACACATGCAGGCAGTACATTCATACACATAAAAGTAATAAATATTTTTAAAAATCAGTAGCCCGGAGCCAGGCATGGTGGCATACACCTTTAATCCCAGCACTCAGGAGGCGAGCCAGATTGATCTCTGTGAGTTCAAGGATGGGCTTGTCTACTTAGCAAGTTTTAGGCTAGCTGGGGCTACAACAGGGAGACCCTATCTCAAAAAGATACCTCTCTATGTATCAGTGATAATGAAATCAGGGAAATGATGTCATTCGTAATAGCCCCCCCCAAAAAAAAATTAACTCCAAGTAAACCTAACCAAGGAGAAGGCCCTCTATAAAGAAAATTAACACTCTGAAGAAAGAAACTGAGAAAAATATTAGAATACTAGAACATGGAAAGACCTCCCAAACTCATGGATTGGTAGAATTGATATTGTGAAAATGAGCACCCTGCTAAGAGCAACTTATAGAGTCAATGCAATCCCAATCAAAAATCCCCATGCCATTCTTTGCATAAATAGAGAAAAAAAGCAATGAAAGTAGTATTTCTCTTGTTATAAGTTTGGGAAAGTTCAGTGTCACAGGAGAGCAGCAACCTGTCAGATCCTGTAAACAGAGAAGCTGTTCTCACCCCAGGCTGTGGAGCACCTGGATGAGACAGAGCTCCCTCTGTGAGTTCAAGCTGCTGCCACTGGGTCTCTAAAGGGACATTGCCTGAGTTCTTGGGTCTGTAGCTTTTTTAGGGTTCTTCTTGTCTCCCCCTGGTTTCTTCTTGAAACCTTAACACATGCTGCCTGGGCTGAAATGACTTTTAAACTACTCTCTGGGCAGTGTAGGAGGGGTTGGATCAGTACTGCAGCCTTTAAACTTTTTTTCTACTTTCTTAAAAAATTCTTTTTTATTGCTAAATATCCAATGGGCTGAAGGGATGAAATTCAGTCTGACCCTGGAGCGATCCTTGTTTAGTCATCTGTCTAGACAGATGAGTGTCTATAATGGGCCTCTGTTTCTTTTGCTTTGTGTGACAGACGGTGGTCCTTTCCTTTCAACTTTGATGTTAACCTTTGATTTGTTCACTCCAACTTGCTATTGATAAGCCAAGAAAGGGACTCACCCATGAGCCAGTGATGATGCATGTGACAATTAGGTTAGGATCCAGGAGCAAGGGCATACGTGCTTCGAGGAGGGGATGCCGAGGTAAAGTCCTGCTACCCCTTCTGAACCTCATCTTGCTTTTCTCTAAAATGAGGATTCATTTTTTAAAACCTTACTTTTTAATGACTCTTTTTTGGTCTTTTTGGGATATGGTCTCCCTGCAGCCCCTGCTGGCCTGGAACTCTCTGTGTAGACTGGCCTAGCCTTGAACTCAGAGAGCTCTGCCTGCCTCTACCTCCCAAGTGCTGGGATTAAAGATGTGTGCCACCATGCCTGACTTTTTAATGACTTTTAAAAGAAATCTAACACATGAAAATGTAAGGGATGAAGAATTGCCAGTTCTTTCTTTCCTTCCCTCCTTCCTTCCTTCCTTCCTTCCTTCCTTCCTTCCTTCCTTCCTTCCTTCCTTCGTCACTACTAAGAAGTTTAACTTCCTTGCTTTTTTTTTTCTGAGGGTCTAATTGAAAAAATAGGAGTTCCAGCCTATGTTTTCTAAATTTGGCACACATTGAGAGGAGTGAGTGATATTATTTCCAAAGTCTAGAAAATATAAAATGTGGCCTTATTTTCTGTGAGAGGAAAGTAATGTTGCAGATATTGTTTAAAAAATAAGAGCTGTCCCTGGGTGTGGTGGTGCATGCCTTTAATCCCAGCACTCTAGAGGCAGAGGCAGGCCTATCTCTGTGAGTTCAAGGCCAGCCTAGTCTACATAGCAAGTTCCAAGCTAGCTAGGGCTACAGGGAGACCCTGTCTCAAAAAGACCTAAAATGGCTCAGTGGTTTAGAGCACTTGCTGCTTTTACAGAAGACCAGGGTTTGGTTCCCAGCATCTACATCTGATGGCTCACAACTGCCTGAAATTCAGTTCTATTGGATCTGATGTCTTCTGGCCTCTAGGGGCACCTGCTTGCACATAAACCCAGCAGGCATGCACATGCGTGCGTGTACACACACACACACATACACACACACACACCACAAAT
Organism: Rhizomys pruinosus; assembly: GCA_009823505.1. Lineage (NCBI taxonomy): Eukaryota > Metazoa > Chordata > Mammalia > Rodentia > Spalacidae > Rhizomys > Rhizomys pruinosus. Next base: position 3,306,259 of record VZQC01014540.1, read on the forward strand.
AAAAATAACAATTTTTTAAAAATATTTTAAGGGGCTGGAGAGATGGCCTAGTGGTTAAGAGCACCGACTGCTCTTGCAGAGGACCCGGGTTCGATCCCCAGTACCCACATGGTGGCTGAGAACCGTCTTTAACTCCAGTTCCAGGGGTATCCGAAGCCCTCTTCTGACCTCCAAGGCATTGCATGACACAGGTGCACAAACCTACATGCAGACAGTACATTCATACACATAAAAAGTAAATAAAATTAAAAAAAAAATATATATATATATATATATATTAAAAGGAATGATGGCTTCTGGAGCCTGGGATGGTAGATGAACATCAACCAATCATTGAAATTAAAGTTTCTGTTAAACAAGAATAAGCCTTAGAGTTCTGCCGAAGGTCAGTGTCATGCTGGCCAACAATAGTACACTGTCCAATTGAAAATATGTTGGCAGAGTGGATACCATGCTAGTCATTCCTACCATCCTCCTGTTCCCCTCAAATAAAAAGAAGTCAAAGAAGTGAATATGGCAGAATGATATTCTTTACAAGGGCCAGAAACTCAAAACTTGCCTACAAGGAGTATGTATTAGTAAGGCTTTCTAAAAGCAGATGGCATGTCTGGTGGCATTGTTTATGTGTGTGGTGCACATCTGTGTGTGCAGGTGCCCATGCCCATTGCTATGTATCAAGATGCCAGAGGAGGATTCTGGGCATTCTGGTCTGTTACTCTCTGCCTTATTTTCTTCAGAGAGGATCTTTCACTGAACTTGAAGCTCACTGTTTTGCTGGTTAGGCTGGCTAACCAGTGAGCCTCAATTGGAAGGGGAACAGGTGCTTCGAACCAGGGTCCCAGGCTAAAGCCCAGGGGTTTCCATTCCTAGTGACACGACAGTAGGCAAGTCCCCTCTTTAAGCTCAGTTTCTTGCCTTCTACCTGAATATAAGTCAGCAATTACTGATGGACGGTGTCCTTCAGTACGAATCACTCGTAGTGTTGCTTTGCTGTTGGTACTTTTATTCTTTTTTATGTCATGATCCTATATATCCTTGTTTTCAAGTAGATTATAAACTGCTCATGGAAACCAATTTGTAAACACACATACACACATACACCCCCCCCACACACACACACAGAGCAGGTGAATAAACATCAAACACCAAAGAGATTCACAGGCAAAGCCCAGTGTGAACATACTGGAAGATGGGTTGGCTCACAAAACTAACTTGGAAGAGAAACCTCACATGCAGAAAGCCCTGTGTCTGCCTGAGCCGTGAAGTGAGACAGCAGAGAAAAATGAGCTGTTCCTCCGAAGACAGGAACATATGATGCCTGTGCTGCCAACGAACCTTTTCCCACTTTACTTACAGTGTGGCTCATGGCATCTATATCCAGTGAAATTCCCTCAGTGCCCAGTGCTTTGCAAGGCTGTGGATGTGGTACCTTTGAGTCATATCTCTCTCAATACAACAGCAATCAATAAAAATCTCCAGTAAAATGTGGTTAACCACAGGGACATCCTTCCCCACCCCCAGTCCCCATGTCAGCACTGTGATTCATTCAAGTTACTGCTCCTTAGCCTAGTAGACTTTTGCACTGGGAGATATTTTACCCTTCTTCAAGTAAAAAAGACCTACTCTCTTCTGGGCCCTGCCCCTCTGATGTACAGCTCCCTTCACCCAGGACCCCTATGAAGCTGAGTTCCTTCCAGTATGTGGGTGTCTGTGGCTGGGGAGAAGTCTACCCAGCTTCTTGGGCCTGGGGTGGAGGGGGGTAGATGCTTCAGAAAGATGCAGTCTGGCCCCTCAAGGTGTCATCACGTTTCTTCACCCTCTCTAGTGCTGTTCTCGTCTCTGTCTTCATCTTAAAATTCAGTGCTGAGGTAAAGGCCTCCCTGGTGGCCATGACTTCCTTTATTCATTGTGTGTTTTTGTTTTTGTTTCCTTTTTCTTACCTGGAAGCCTGGAAGGGAGTGAGTTACGAGGACCCAGAGAGAGAGAGAGAGACGAGAGAGGCAGAAGGGAATGAGGGGGGAGGGAGTGAAGCAGTATGGAAGACCCTAAAAGTAGCTTCATCTGTTTCTCCTGAGTGTGTGTGATTGTCAGTCTCCTGGGAAGTCTCTTCCCAGCCAGCATAGCCCAGAAGGATGTCTACTGGCAGAGTCTAGTCATCACCTAGCAGTCCATGGAGACAGCCAGGTGCAGTGGTCTCTGGCATTGTGAAAGTAGAAGAAGGAATGCAGTGTTCCTGTGACCTTCTGAGAGAGCTGCCCCTTTCTTCCCCCTTGATGCTCAGTCAGCATTCCAAACTTGTTCTCAAGCACCACTTGAGGAAAGGCCTTTATTTAAACTTCTGGGTTGAATGTCTAGAAGGCGAGAGGAAGCCTATTGAAAAGGTTCCCTTTTTGCAAGTGTGCATCCTGAGAGAGACGTTAGTGCACTCCTGACATCTGAGTCAGGAAGGCCAGAGTTGGGGTTCCCCAGCTGAGCAGTGATTGTATTTTACACCTTTCTCTGTGTGTTTTAGCTGGTGTAGAAAGGGGGGTCTAGAAATACCCACTATGTAGTTACTTAAGGACTCGGTCACCCTTTGATACATGCCCCTGGCGTGCTCCTTTTGTCCACACTGGATATGTGGCCAGCATCAGTGACAGCAGCAGCTGCTCTTAGCGCAGTGCTCCCTGGGTGCCGAGCACTTGGCTCTGTACCCTGGAGACTCCACTTCCTTTGTTCTAGCAATCATAGGCCTATGATTTTTCTCCATGTCACATATGAGGAAACCAAGCCAGAGAGAGGTGAAACAACTTGTTAGATGATTAATTCACAGAAGCTGCTACCATCACACCACTCACTCCAGTTGATTGGAAGCTCAAGTCCACTGCCAACCACATGACTCAAAGCTTCCATGTTGTGGAATGGTTAAGGACATCAGATGTGGGGGAAAATGGCCTAGATCTGAGTAAAGACTCCCCTCCAGAAGTAGATTTCATTTGGCCTAAAATTTCTAAATCATCGTATTATCGTGCAAGTTAGAAACCTGCAAATTGCAGAGAGCAATCAAGGGTTTGAAGTAACCCACATGCCCAGTTCTTTTTAGATGACTTTAAACCCCACGATTAGCAAACAGTACAAATGTTTATAGAGTTGGAAGATCTCTAATATCTTTATTTGAATGCACAAAGCAGCCAAATGCAGTTTGGCCCCAGGCTGCAGAGTGTATGTGTCTGGGCGCCAAGACAGAATCACGTTCCGTTGAGCTGCCCAGAATTCCAGACCTGTTACCTTGCGCGTGTAATATTTACCAGATTTTTTTTTCTTTTTTTTTTTTTTTTTTGCTTCATCTGGAGATGAAGAGCAGAGCTGAATAGGATGAGGGTGAGTCAGGCTGCTGGGCCCGGAGCCCCCGTGAAGAGAGAGATCCTTGAAGGAGGGAGGAGGCTGGGAACATGAACAGGGATTTGCTGCAAACAGTTCCTTTGCTGGTAACTTGGGATCTAGAAGAAATAGAGGTGAACAGGTTAGTATGCTTGCCACATGCTGGGCACAGTGCTGTTTTGCTTTGATAATCCTGTTCATTCTCATGTCTAGAAGGTAGACACTATGGTTACCATCATTTATACAAGGTAAAATACAGTTAACTGGAAGAACCACTGTCAGTTTTGCACTGTGCTAAGGTCCCTAGTTTTATGTTAACATAACTGATATAGGGCCAAGAAAAGTGATGTATCCACCAGAGCCCAAAGGAATGCAGGTACCCACTCTGTCTTCCATTGGTTTTCATTCTCTACCCTTCCTGGCTGCTCTGGGACTTAGGTGTCATTAATATCTTATATTCTTAGAAACTGAGCAAAAGGTTAGGACGTTTGCTAAGGGCCACACTGTTCCATGCAAAGCCAGGAGACTAGTCTAAGTCTACATTATATTCCAAGCCTTAAATCTCTGTGTTAATATACATCTTCATTGGAGATCAGTGGCAAAATCCAATACACCCTGAACTGTGGATAGATTCCACTTTCTATAATATACCTGAAAGAGAATTGGTTTGAGGGTCAGTAAGATGGTTCACTGAGTAAAGAGGCTTGCCGCCAAGCCTGATGAAATGAATTGAGTCGCTGGGTCCTGTATGGTGGAAGGAGAGAACTGACTCCCGAACACTGTCCTTTGATCTCTACACAGGTGTGGTGGTACGTGTGCAAGCCACACCCCCAAAATAAGTACGACTAAAAAAATTGAAGAGAAAGAAAATGGGCTTGAGGCAGTCTGTATTGAACATTGTGAGTCAATAAGAACTGGCAGAGAGAGCTCTTTGGTAGGGGTGTTTGTTGCATTTATATATCTGCATGGTCATGCATGCATGCATGCACACATGTACACACACATGCAGAGGAATACTAGGGGTGAGGACAGGGAAGGATTGTTTTCAAGGTGAAGAAATTGCCAGGTGCCAGGAAAGTGCACACTCCATGCCTTGCACTCTTTTCCCTTTATCTGACAAGTCAAGATTGAAGAGGCCCCCGTGGTTGGGTTGTCACTGATACCTTTAATTTATCTGGAAAATAAACCTCAAACTCACTTTGAAGTGCTTGCAAAAAAAAAAAAAAAAATGCAACCTTAGTGTTGGACACAGGCCTCACCCCACTCGCTCTTCCACCCCCTGCAGGGTCAGGGCCGTCTTCCAAGGAGGGTGGAAATATAAACAGAAGGACCTCTCCACCCCAGGCCCCTTGCAGCAGTCCGTGTTCAGCTACTGGTTCCTTTGCTTTGGGGGATTCTGCTTTGGTTGAGTCTCACCCAAAATGCAATATTTTTAGCTGGAGATGGAAAATTATAGATGCGAAGGTGTGAAGTGAAGCTCTCTGGTGAGTGTTGTCTATGGAAGTGCAGTCATCCCCAGCATGGCCGAGATGTGCTCCAAGACTCACATTCAAACCCAGCAGGCCCCTGTATTCACAAAGGTGCTTGCTGGTGCAATACTGGCAGAATGGCTGTTGCTAAGCAATGGCTTGCACTGCTCTAGGAAAGTAGGGAGTCAGGGTTTTTCTTTATGGAAAATCAGGCTTCTCTCTGTGGCCTCTGTTGGACATGGGAACCCAACTCAAAGGTTGATTTTCCATCATTTGAAATGTCAAGGTAGATGAGTGATGGGGAGACTTGCTGAAATGAACCAGCCAGCTTTGGGATAGAAAAGTTGGGCTTTGAAAGACAAGGACTTAACACCACCAGGTCCTTTTCCTGACATAAGGCCAATGCCATCCTCGAAGACCTCCTCTGCTTTCCTCAGGGGTTCTGTTCTTCCCTTTTCAATGTGGAGACAGGACATGCTGTTTCTCTTTTAACTCCTGTTTGTGGGATTGAGAGGCTGTCGCCCTAGTAGAAGGGGTTCTTAGAGACTTCTTGAACATAATTTGGGTATTTAAATTAAACCCTAGACAGTAAACAAAGTGAGAATATGGTAAAAAGAAGTGCATTACCTGCCAAGAGGGAAGAGAACTATGTAAAAGAGCTTTGGATTCTGCCTTTGGGTATCATAGAATTGTCCTAGGACTGAGAATGGCTCAAAACAAGGCAGAAAAACTCAGTTCTTTTACATTCATCATCCATTGCAGAGCCCCTCTGGGGAAGCACACAGGACACATGGCATGTAGTCTGGTTTCTGCCTTCCCTACCAGAAATTCCTTTTCATTTTCTTTTTAAAATTTTTATGTGTTTTATTCATTATTTTTATTTTATGTGGATAAGTGTGTTGCCTGCATGTATGTGAGTGCACTTAGTGCAGTGTCTGAGGAAGTCAGAAGAGGGCATTGGAAGTTACAGACGGTTGTTAGCCACCGTGTGGGTGCTGGGACTTGAACCAAGGTCCTCTGCAAGAGCAGCCAGCGCTCTTAACCACTGAGCAATATATCTCTCCGGCCCAGGGAATCATTTTAATCAAACTGTTTAGCCCAGAAATTGAGGATTAAGGAGTTAGAAGTTGTAACAGAATCAGCCATGGTCTTCTGCAGAACTTTCCATGAAGGGCACAGCAGGCAAGAAATATTGCCCGTGAATTTCCACACTGGAAAGATGAGGTGTGAAGAGTGAACACTCACTGACAGAAAGCACCACATTCTGGATCCCACAGTCGTCATGAAGTGACCTGAGACAGCTTTCCTTCTCTCTTTGTCTTCCTTTCCAGATCACAAAGTTTGCCATTTATGAAGATTCTTTGGTGGCTGTAACAGTTGTGTACAAATGAGATATACAGCATTTAATTAAATGGTAGAAAATAATTCACCCCCTCCCTTTCAGAGCATCTTGACTCATTAAAAAGTGGAGAAAAGAGGAAGAGCTGTGATGTGGCTCAGTAGTAGAGTTCTTGCCCAGCATGGGCAAAGCCTTGATATCCATCCTCAGCACCCGGGAAGGGAGACGGGTGTTAACTACCCTAAGCATTTTGAATGCTTTTGGTATTGGGTATGGTTCTTAGTTGTAATGAATGAATTTTGTCATTCATTATTTTATAGAACTGGAGATACTCATTTCTTATTAGTAGAGAATTCAAGATTCAAGTGGCTGTGTGTATTACAATAGATTGAGAGTGAGCCATATATGATAGAAAAGCTATAGCAGGTGCAGGAGATAGTTTAAAGTAATAGAGATGCAACTATGTTAAATACTCTCTATTCTTTTAAAAAATATTTTATTTTTGATTGTGAGTTTTGTGTATATGTGTCTGTGTGTGTATATGCCTATGAGCGCAGTTTCCCTTAGAAGCCAGAAGAGGTAATTGGGTCCCCTGAACTGCAGTTACAGGCAGTTGTAAGCCACCCCGCGTGGATGCTAAGAACTGAGCTCATGTCCTCTTTTCTTTTTTTGTCTTTTTTTTTTTTTTTTTTGAGACAGGGTCTCCCTTTAGTCCCAGTTGACCTAGAGCTCGCTATGTCAACCAGGCTGGCCTTGAACTCAGAACTCACGTCCTCCTAACTGATGCACTATCTCTCCAAATGCTGGAGTGTTAAAAACAAGATTTTGCTTAAGGAATTCTTCCTGAATTTTGAAATGAAGAACTGAAAGTCTATTATAAATCACTTCTACTCAGTCTCCCCCACTTACTTGCTGAGTGCCCCTTAATAAGTCATTTAATTCAGGCAGGGTGGTGCTACCCCAATGATCCAGGACTCTGGAATCAGAGAATCCAACCAGAGGAAGGAAGGAGAATAAGAAAATAATTACCACACCTGGGAATCTCAGAGGCTGAGAGCAGGAAGCAGCAGGAGAGAGCAAAACCCGACTCCAGATGTGGGCAGTTGTTAAAATGGGGCCCTGTTTCTATTGGTAGTGTTGTTCTTTCAGTGCAAACTATGAGAACTACCTCCCTCTACCAAGCTTGCAAGAGAGTAACAAAAAAAAGGTGCTCCCTGTGAAGTCCTTGTAAGGGTATCACTTCGGCCATGCAGGTGAGTCTAGGCTGAGGTGGCCTCCTGGATAGTGGTCATGACATTTGTTGGGTTCATCTGCTTCTAAAATTCAAGGACACTCAATTGTTATCTGAAAGCCCTGACCTAAAAAGGACAGAGGGTGAAACACAAATCTGTTCAGAATGGATGGTGTGCATGAACTGGAAAGATGACCTGGGGGAGGATCCTTGAAGGTAGGATGTTGAGGATGGGCTGCAGGTGCTTTAAAGGTCGGCCACGGCACTCTGGACCCCTGCGCCACCATCATTCACAGGACTATCATGCAATGATCTCACCTCATCTCCAAGAGGGGCTGGGGAAAACTCACTGAAACCTGGGTAAGCCGTTCCCAGTGTGAGGAGGATGTGGGGTGTGGGAAGAGCACTCTGAAGAGTTAAGGACCTGGATTCCCTTCTTTTCCTCTCGCTGGTACTTTCTGGTGATTATCCCAGATCCTCAGTTGCTTTAGATAAGTACAGGAGACCTGTCCCCAAAGTTGTTTGGCAGCCAGAGAATTAGACAAGGATGTGCAGTCAGATTCACCTGGACTTTGAATGACTTGTGGGGATGTACACACTGTCTCCTCTTATTCAGTAAGAGTAAGTTTTAGTGTGCTAATAGCACCTCGCTCTTATTTATCATTTTGCATTTGGCAAGACTGCTTGCTTTTACATGCATATTTGGGTCTAGCTACAGCCCCGTAAAGGGATCCCAAGTTCACAGGCACAGGAGGTTAGGTGGGTCTTCCCTCAAGTAGCATGACCTCAGAGTCTAGTGGGTATCCCTACTAAGGAGTAGCAATCCTTGGTAGCAACCTTTCATTCCCTTGGCCATGAGACTTGGAAGATTTTCACTGAAGGGTTTTAACAAGACCACATGTCAGAACTAAAACCAAAGTCTTTTCCTTGAACTGCATCAGACAGCCTTTGGTAGAAAATGAAAATGGCCTTGGACAGGGAGGGAATCCCGAAGGAACATTGATGTGGGCTTCATGGCGTCTTCTTTAAAACCCAACTCCATTTTTCATAAGCTCAGTCTTTGAATTGTGAGTGCTACCTGATTCTTTCTCCGGCTTTTCTCTTTGAGGAGAATTGACCACTTGGCTGTTAGAACTACACTTGCCTAATCTGTCACATCCACTGTTATGTGCCATCTAGTTCTCTTCTTAAATCCTGCCACAGGAGATTCTGGGTGCTCCCAGGGGTGTCTTCAGCCCCGTCTCTGCATAGCTCTCTTAGAGGACTCTTCCGTGTACAGAGCTTGGGCAGTTCTTGGACTTTGTTTTCCCCTGGAAATACTACAGAGCACATCATCATTGGGAGGGAGTCTTGGGGTCAGGCAGGCTTGGTTCACAATCTTCAACCACCTTTCTGTTTCAGCTTCATGCAGTTGCTCAAGTGGCTTGTGTGTTGGAAACTTTGGTTCTTATACAAGTGGGAATGAGAATTACCTAGTTCACAGTATGCACTATGCATGAGCTGCCATTTATAATAGATAGCCCAATGTCACTAAGGTTAAAAATTAGATTATGCCCAAGAAAACACTTTGTCGGTTCTCTTCAATTGTTGTGACGAAACACTCTGACCAATACCAAGTTGGGGAGGAAAAGGTTTATTTGTCTTGCATCTCCTGAGTCACAGTTCATCACTTAGGGAGCCCAAGGCAGGAACTCAGGGTGGAAACCTGAAGGCAGGAGCTGAGGCACAGACCATGGAGGAACCCTGCTCACTGGCTTGCTCCCCTGGCTCATGCTCAGCCTGCCTTCTTATACAGTACAGAACAACCTGCCCGGGGGTGGCATCACCCACAGTGGACTGGGCCCTCCCACATCACTCGACAATCAAGAAGATGCCCCACAGACAAGGCCACAGGCCAGTGCAATGGAGAAAATTCCCCAATTGAGGCTCCCTCAACCCAGGTGTGTCAAGTTGACACCAAGGCTATCCAGCACATCAAGCAATCTAATTGGCCAAAAACTCTTAAAAGTATATATATATACACATTTGTCTTTTTGAGACAGGGTCTCCCTGTAGTCCCAGCTGTCCTGGAACTCATTCTGTTGACCAGGCTAGCCTTGAACTCACAAAGATCCACCTGCCTCTGCCTCCCAAGTGCTAGGATTAAGGCGTGTGCCACCACGCCTGGCTAAAAGTTTTATTATAGTATGGTGTGTGTGTGTGTGTGTGTGTGTGTGTGTGTGTGTGTGTTTCGTTAGGTGCACATGACACAGAGTATGCATGGAGATCAGAAGACAGCTTCCAAGACTCAGTCCTTTCTTTCCACCATGTAGGTCCTGGGGATAGAACTCAAGTTGTCAGGGTTAGCAGCAGGCGTCTTCGCTAACTGAGCCAGACTGGTTCAGATCAACAACTCTTGTAACTCTCAGAGTGTTTTCCTCAGTAAGACATGTCCTACTGAGTCAGGCTCAGCTTTGCCCACAGGTTCCCGATTGATAAGAATAACAATAAGCCGGGAAGCAAGAGTGGCCCAAAGAATCTTCTTATTTTGTTTGATCCTTGAGTCAGGCCCCTGCCCACAAGGTTTCCAAAACTATGCTGTCTTGAGACTCGTGACCTTTCCTAAAGTCCTTTTGAGGAAAGACTTATTGACATCACACTCAAAGTAACTAATTGTAGTTCTTTCTCCTTTTGCTTCCAACATCGTGTTAATAATATGGCCTCTCGTTTATTGAATATTTGCTGTGTTCACATTGGCCACATATCCCCACCCCTCTAGCTGTCCTTAGAGGACAATGCCATTGGGATAACAATTTTTTTTTGTCTTTTTGAGACAGGGTCTCCCTATAGCTCTAGCTATCCTGGAACTCACGATGTAGACCAGGCTGGCCTTGAACTCACAAAGATCTGCCTGCCTCTGCCTCCCAAGTGCTGGAATTAAAGGCATGCACCACCACACCCGGCCTGGGGTTACAATTTTAAAAATTCATTTTCCATTCCTGCCCCAAGGCTATCTGCTGCAGCTCAGTAAAGAGAGTTTGATTTTAGTTTAGACATATGGTCATGTTAAATCCTTCAGTTAAATCTTCCAAGTCTCATGGCCAAAGGGATGAAGGATTCCTACCAAGGATTGTTATTTCTTAGTAGGAGTTCATACTTCAGGGAAGACCAGTGACCTTGTTGTGCTTGTGAACTTGGGGTCAGTTTACAGAGTGTTAGCCAAACTCAAATATGGCCATGCATGTGACAGGAGTTAGTCATGCTAAATGCAAAATGATGAATAAGTACAAGGTGTAGGTGTTACTATTGCGTGTTGGCCTCTGATGCCCGAGGAGAACTATGATATGCCCTATGATAAATGGTGTCATTATGCATAGGAAAAATTGAACTGGAGCTTCAAGGGTAAAAGATTTTCTCAAGCGTAAAGAGCTTCTAGGTGAACGAAAACACGGTGTGGTCATAAGTCAGAGAAATTTGGCATGTCTGGAGATTGGAAATGATGTGTTTTGCTTAGGGCAAGGGACGGAGCCCAGTGTGGGGGTGGCAGTCCCTAGAGAAGAGGTGACAGAATGCTCATACACCTGGAAAGGTAGTTTGGGGTCACAGGGTACAAGGACGTCTGAGGATTTGATATCTGTTGGTACTTTACCCGTTAAGACAGGAAACGATGGTTAGGAATGGAAGTGGGCTTGCTCAAGGCCACCATATTTTCATTGGAATGACCACTGGAGATGTGCACATGGTGTGGTTTATTCAGTAAGGTTAATTTTTAGTGCAGTGATAACACCTTTCCCTTATTTATAATTTTGCACTTAGCAGGACTCTATACTTTCCCATGCATGCCCATGTTTGGGTCTGGCTAGCACTCTGTTTAGGTGACTCTCATTTTACCGGCACAACAAGGTTATAGTAGGTCTTCCCCAAAGTGGCATGACTTCAGAGTCAATGGAAATTCCCACTAAGAAGCAGCAGTCCATGGTAGAACCCTTTTGTCTCCTTGGCCATGAGAACTGGAAGATTTTCACTGGAGTTGAACATGATCAGATCTCAGAAATAAAGCCAAGGTGTTTTTGCTGAGTTGCAGCAGGCAGCCTCGGGTCAGCAAGTAGAAATGGAAGTGGCTTTGGCCAAGGAGAGCCTACCGAAGGAGCAGTGGTGTGAGCCTCCTGGCACCTCCTTCAAAACAAGACTAGCTCCAGCAGGGTCATGCTTTCTGACCTGGAACCTCAAGGATAGACAGGTCTCTCCCACCATTGGTAGCAGAGGCTAGTCCCAGCTCATCATCATTTTAGATACTAGAGCACTGAGGTGTGCATGATGGGTCATGACAGTGGAACACAACCATCCTTTCAACACTCACTTCTCAGAGCCCTTCCCACAGCATACTTCAGATCCCTCCACAGCCCAGTGCTTACTGTTCAGGAGCTGCTCCCACTTGACCTTTTTACTTTCCTTTATCCTCAGACTCGAGAAAAGGTGATATGATTGAAGGCTGGGGATGTGATTGACAGCCAGGGAGATATCATCAATTCTCTGTTAGCTGTTTTTATATGTTGGCTTTATAAGATGTTTTTAGATGCAATTTTTTTTAGATTTAAATTTTTTTTAATTATGTGTATCTGTACATGGTATGTGCATGTGAGTGCAAGTGCTGGCAGAGGCCAGAAGGTGGTGCTAGATCCCCAGGAGCCGGAGTTACAGGTGGGTTGGTTGCTGCTTAATATGGGTGCTGGGAACTGAACTTGGATCCTCTGGAAGAACAGCGTTTGCTTTTAACCTCTGAGCAATCTCTCCCGCCCATAAAATGCTTTCAGGATTCCAGACAAGGGTCTTAGATAGTTTTCAATGCTGAACATGCCATGAAGTTCATGTCTATTGATCTCTCCTTTTCCCCTCTCTATGACCCACTCCTGCTGCCATTAAACTACATGGAAATGAATCAGTCTAAAGGCAAAACAGCATATCAGCATCCATTGCAGGGATGGACACTAGACCCATGTACCTCAGAGAGACAAATGGAGCATTATTGATTTAGTGAATTGCTGAATAACTATGGGAAAATCATGTTTAGTTCTAACAGCTCCTGACTTCCTTCTTAAATTAAAAAAAGAAAGCAATGTAGATCAACTTAAAGTATTTTTTGCACATGTACATATGTATGTGGTGTGTATGCATGTGCACATGTGTGTTCCCATGTGGGTGTGTGCACATGCACATGTGTACCAGTGCATGTGGAGGCCAGAAAGTGGCACTGGGCTCTTCCTGGCCTGCTCTCCACTTTGTTCTTTGAGGAAGGGTCTCTCGGAACCTGGAGGGTGCTGGTTTAGCCAGTCTAGCTTGCTTTGGGGATCTTTTGTCTCTGACTCCAAAGCTCTGGGGTCACAAGAGGGCAGCCATGCCTATTCAGCTTTTATGTAGGCTCTGAGGATCCAAACTCCCATCCTTATGCTTACACAGCAAGCCTTTTTATCCATAGAGCCATCTCTTCAATTCTAACTGGAGGTTTAAAAAATATTTTATTAAATTTTATTGCATGTGGATGAGTGCATTGCCTGCATGTATATAAGTGCATGTGTGTTGTGGAATGTCCAAGGAGGTCATAACAAAGCATCGAATCCCTGGGAACTGGAGTTATGGACAGCTGTTAGCTGCCATGTATTTACTGGGAATTGAACCCTGGTACTCTTAACCATAGAGCTGTCTCTCCAGCCTAGGGAATTGTTCTAATCACACCATTTAGCCCCTCTCTGAATTACGGTTTCTTCAACACTAAGTGGGGATAATACTGCTCGAGTCTGCAGAAGTATCAGGCTCAGGTGGAATGGTAAGGACCGAGATGCTTTGTGTGGCGTAAAGCCCTAGGAAAACCCCAGGGATTGTGGTAACACTCATCAGCATCCTGTGGCTTGCCTGTGTGTGAAAAAGATGAATTTCCTTTTGGTTTGTGATAGTTGTTCAGTACTTGTTATATCCTAAAAGATGTTTGCCTAGACTTGGAGCTAGGTCACAGAATGGGGAAGATGCTGAGTTCAGCCAGCCTGCGTGTCAATTACTGTGCCCATGAGCATCCTATTTGGGAGGCTGAAAGGAAGTGTGAGGGGTGGTACCACAGACGCGTGTGTGCCTCCTCTGGCCCCTGGCGAGCTCTAAACTAGTCCTATAGTCAAGTAGCCACCAAACCCTCTCCCTGTTAGATGGAATTTCCAGGTGTTAGAGCACTTCAGAGAATCAAGAGGGGTTATCAAGTGTTCCTGTTCAAATTCCTCTGGCCAATGAGGACACCATGGGCTCAGTCACATGGGTGCCCTATCGTGTAGTATGTATGTGTACAAATGAGCTTTGTATGGAATGTAGATTCTTTTTTAAATTGTTTTAATTTATTTACTTTTGTATGTGTATGAATGTACTGTCTGCATGTAGGTCTGTGCACCCGTCTCATGCAATGCCACAGAGGTCAGAAGAGGGTGTCGGATTCCCCTGGAACTGGAGTTAAAGACAGTTCTTAGCCACCATGTGGGTGCTGGGGATCGAACTTGGGTCCTCTGCAAGAGCAATCAGTGCTCTTACTGCTAGGCCATCTCTCCAGCCCCGGAATATAGATTCTTGGTGGATAACTGTCTATGTAACTGTATACATAAACACTAAATTAATAGATTCAGAGAGGATTACAGATCCATTTAGTTCCTCACTTTTTAGACTCAAGGAAACCTTTCAGATACACTTAGTCTTAAAAAAAAAAAAAATAGAAAGACCTAATGAAACCATTTTAATAAAACAAGAAATGATGAGTTCAGTGGCCTAACCCCTGTCTCCTGACAGCAAAAGTTAGTCCACCACCTCCAGGGCATATGTGGACAGGTGGATGTACTCTATGTAAATTTCCCATCTTTATACCTTTGTTTGCTATTAACTTTATTCTGGTTATGTGTGTACACTCTACTGTAGTGTTCTGGGAGTTCAGTATGCTTTCACCCTAACACATTGATAAAACAGTGGCCTTTCTTTCGACAGACCTCTTGTTTAAAGAAGACTTAGTAAATGTTTTTAAGGCACATAGGAGAGCCATTGACTTGAGGCTTAGTAAAGGCATTTATGCTGCTCTGTCTATCCAACTGCCTATGAGGAGCAGGAGCAGAGAAAGCTTCCGAAGCTGCCGTCTTTCGACCCCTGTCACCAAGTTTCTTCAAGTCTCCAAAAGAAAGTTGGGAGTGTGTGATCATCACACAGAGTTGCCTGAAAAGAAAACACTCATTCTTTCTTAAGAATTCTCTTTCCGGGGGCTGGAGAGATGGCCTAGCAGTTAAGAGTGCCGACTGCTCTTGCAGAGGATCCGGGTTCAATCCCCAGCACCCACATGGCGGCTGAGAACCGTCTTTGACTCCAGTTCCAGGGGAATCCGACACCCTCTTCTGACCTCCGCGGCATTGCACAACACGGGTGCGCCAACCTGCATGCAGACAGTACATTCATACACATAGAAAAATAAATAAATACACTTCAAAAAATGCACCAATTACCTAATTGTACAGCAAACTGACTAATGTCAATGTTATCTGAAAACAACTGTACTATTATATTGTAGAATCCCTTAAAATAAACAAAAGAGAAAAAAAAGAATTCTCTTTCCACTCTCAAAATTACTGTGCCTTACAACTTTGCCGAAGTCTCAAATAAAATGAGACTATTTGGATGAACTCTTTTGATGGTCTGGGTGCTTTTTTCATTGTTTCCTCTTCCAGTGTCCCTCAGAACGGATTAAAATAGGGACATTTTATGGTCTCTAGGCATAAAAATAATGAGATTGAAGTTCATCTATAAGGCTTGCTCTCACCTACTTCAATTAAATGAAAATAACACATACTTAAACATTTGAAAATGCTTTGCTATGGTCTGCTTCTGCAGTGGAGATTCTTGACTTAAAACTCCTTTCCCACTCATAAATAGTGCTCTGACCTTGAAGAACAGAAAAATGCTTAGCACCCAAATGGGCACAATTTCGTAAAACAAGCATAACACCCTTGGCTCTGTTCCAGAGCTCCTTCATGGTACAGTTCATCTGGATTCCTATAATTCCTGTATGTGCCCATATCTTAATTGCCTGTAGCTATGTCGCCAGTACAAACAGGATGAAGGAAGAGGACACGCCCTATGCATACATCCACCAACCCTAGGAAAGCGCCATCCTTGGAGCCTCTAATGTTCACGTAAGGCACCAAGTGGCTGCCCACTGAAATGCTGGTACAGATATCTGGGAACTCAGCGAGTCTTCCAGTCTTAAACCCCACGGTCTTCATAGTGCAGATGGAGAGCTACCATTTAGTGTAAAGAAAACTTCAGACCACCCATTCAGCTTCTAAAAGACAAATGTTTGGAAACTACTCTCTGAGAGTACTGATTAATAAAGGTTGGACATCCTGGGAATGAAGTGGATTCCAGAACCTTACTCAGCTCTGTCCTAATGGGTGTTTTCAGTGGGGCACAGCTGGCCTGTTAATCTACTTTGAGGATTTGACCCTGGGTAAATCAGAAGTGGTGCCACACCCATTTAATCCCAGCATTCAGGAAGCAGAAACAGAGGTAGATATTGCAAGTTCCAGGCCAGCCAATACCACATAAAGGGATCCTGTTTTAACAAACAAACAAACAAACAATAACAACAAAAACCAACAATAATTGTGTGTCTGTAAATTGGTTCCTATGGAAAAGACTCAAGACATATTTTATTATGCTTTATATTTTATTATGCACTCGAAATGCACCAGAAAGCTTGATGTGGGTGTAAAAATGAAAACAAACAAACAAAACCCTCAACCATCTCAACCGTACCATGAGAGAGTAGACCATTAATAAAAGTTTAAGTTCTCTATTCTGCCTTGAGAATTATTCTATTTAAGGAACTAATATTAAGTTTGAGGCAAAAGGAAAACAACTAAAAAAGGGAAATGTTTTTTATGAAAAATAGTGAAAGGAAACAGGGATTATCTGCTCAGAAAAGAGATGGGCTAGAGAAGACACAAAAACCGGCCTCAGGATTTCTAAGCAGAGCTCATTGAAAAGAAAGGAGCTCAAGTTGGGTGACAGTCCTGGACCCACAATGGAGTCCCCGCCCCCTGTCCAGGACCTGGAAGAACTTTGTGCACAGCTGGAGCTCTCCAGGGCTGGAGTTGGAACATGCTTCCAAGTTCCCAGCTCTCTGTCCTTGACAGACTTCTGGGAGAGACAATCTTGCCTCATCTTGTTACACAGAAAAATTCGAATTAGAGAACGTAGACACGCTGAGATCACGCCTCTGAAGGGCAGGATTCCCTTCACAGGCTCACTTCTACCACACAGAAGAGCTGTAGAGGCTGAACGTCACCATGTGTGCTTAACTTCTCCCAAACTGGGTAATCAGGACCATCTATCCCTGTTCATATTTGCTTGCTGCCAAGCCGTGGATTTAAGACGTTTCTAGTAACAGCCGCTTGGTAAGGTTGGTAAACAGTTTGCAATCCTAGCAGGGTGTGGCCTGCTGCCTATTAACTTAAGCTTTAGGACAGAGCAATGAATGCATCAGCATACTGCCTCAAAGTAATTAGGTAATTGCCTTACAAAAAAGAAAAAAAAAATTAGTCTATAAACAAGAAGCTTGTAGAAAACACGAAGGGGTTGGCTGTTGGGTGCGTCACTGTTTATTCATTGTTTCAAGATTAGGGAAAGTGGGCTGGAGAGATGGCCTAGCAGTTAAGAGTGCCGACCCCTCTTACAGAGGACCCGGGTTCGATCCCCAGCACCCACATGGCGGCCGAGAACCGTCTGAAACTCCAATTCCAGGAGAACTCCAGTTCCAGGGGAATCCAACACCCTCTTCTGACCTCCGTGGTATTGCATGACACGGGTGCACAAACTTGCATGCAGACAGGACATTCATACACATACAGAAATAAATAAAATAAAAAAAGATTAGGGAAAGTTTTTCAGGCTAGTAAGGAGCCTTTATTCCCAGAATGTGTGGCAGAAGTGTACACCAGTCATGTTAGAGCTGCAGGAAAGTGAATTCGGTTTCTAGAAAATAGAATGCAAGTGTTTGTTTATTTTGGTTGTTTGCAAGAAAAAAGAGTAAGATTGCCCAGTGTTGAGCAAGAATGTCAAGGGCTGGTCTTTTTTTTTTTTTTTTTTTTTCAAAGCTCTGCCAGTATTTATTTGGTGTAATTCTGGAAAGATTTTCCCCCCCAGTTTCTCAGTCTGTAAAAGGGAATCAGTGGGAGGCAGAGGCAGGCAGATCTCTCAGAGTTCAAGGCCCGCCTGGTCTGCATAGTGAGCTCCAGGCCAGCTGGAGCTAAAGGGAGACCCTGCCTCAAAAAGACCAAAAAAAAAAAAAAGAATCAAATAAAATTTGGTTCTTTTTAAGGTTTAAGGGTGACATGTTAAATTGCTCCAGCTAAATTTGCTAAAGGAATCAACATATGTTGACTTCCTTCTGTTTGAAGCCATTGTGGTTCTCTGGGATTGGTGTGTGGACAGTGATGTGAGATTACAGCATCCTTAGGTGCCATCAGTGGACCTAAAGGATGACTGGTTGGTTTGTCTCCTGGAGATCATGCACAAAGCACAGTTTAAAGGGAAGAAAGAGAAGGGAGAGAAAACGGAGTGGGGGATGAGAGGGAAAGAGAAAGAGAAAGAAAGAGAGAGAGAAAAAGAGAGAAGAGAATGAGAGTGGGGATGGAGAAAGAAATAAAGAAGAGAGGAAGGAAGGGAGGAAGGAAGGGAGAAGGAAGGAAATAAAGAAGGAAGAAAGGGATGGAGGGAGGGAGGAAGATGGAAGGAAGGAAGGAAGGAAGGAGGAAAGGGTGGGAGGAAGGAAAGGAAACAAGGAAGAAAGGGATAGAGGGAGGTAGGAAAGAGGAAGAAAAGGAAGAGAGGGAGGGAAGGAGGGAGGAAGGGAGGAAGGAAAGAATGAGGGAAAGAAGGAAGGAAGGAAGGAAGGAAGGAAGGAAGGAAGGAAGGAAGGAAGGAAAGGGAGGGAAGGGTTATGTATTTTAAAGAATGAGAATGAAATTTGATTCAACTGGCAATTCTAGTGCTGAGCGGTAGTGGCCTGTGTTGTACTCTTAGAACTTGGGAGGCCGAGGCAGGAAAATCACAAACTTAAAGACAGCTCCATAGTGAAGCTCTATCTTGAAACCAAGCAAATAAAGAATAACCAGCTCTCGCCGGGCGTGGTGGCGCACGCCTTTAATCCTAGCACTTGGGAGGCAGAGGCAGGCGGATCTTTGTGAGTTCAAGGCCAGCCTGGTCTACAGAGTGAATTCCAGGACAGCTGGGGCTACAGGGAGACCCTGTCTCAAAAAGACAAAAAAAAAAAAAAGAATAACCAGTTCTCACAGGGAGGACCACCTGCCCTGGGAGGCTGGGGGGAATGGACTCCCCACCTTCAGTGTCCACCTGCCGGAACGTGGAAGTGGGTCCAGCCACACTTTTCCACACTTACCTTTTGTGGTCCCTTCCACATTAGCCAGTGGTTTCTCTAAGCTGCACTTGGCCTGCCTTTTAGCACCTACGGCTTTTACTGGGGAAGCCCAGAAAGCTTCCCACCCAGCCCCCAAGGTGGCTGAGAAAGTGAAATAGGTGTCTCCAAGTAGGTGGGGTTTTATGGGGGTGATGGAAACTTTGGAGTAGAAAGTAGAAACTCCTTGTCTGTAACAGTTCAAGAAAACCAAACACCATGGGCCAGTACCCATGTTATTTTACTTTTTTTTTTTTTTGCACTGTGTCAGAAGGGGTCCAAACACTCCTGCTGACAGAATGCATGGTCTCAAATAGCAGCTTGATGAAGGCCAAGTCACACAAGCTGATGCTGGTACAATTAGGCTCTATTGCCAAGAGCATGTCAAGTCTGACACCGGCCTCCTCTCAGAGACTCTGCTGTAAATCGCAGATGCCGTGGTGCTGTGTTACATTTAATAGGTGGGATGGCCGGAGAGAAAAATCAGAAACCACGGCCGATGTGCTGTTTATTTCTCAGTCATTTTGTGTTAAATTGCTGTGACTTGAATGTCAGCAGTGTTTGGGATGTGGTGGTGAAACAGAATCTATATCCAGTGTGCCAAGACAAATTTCAGAAAACCCCAAAACACAATTGTCTTGGTTTCTTGCTGGCTGCAACTGTGCACACACAAATAGTAGCTGGTTCATTGTTCTCTAACTGTGGGCCAGGTTGCTTGTCTTGCTGTATTTTGGGGGATGTCACATGAGCCCCCAAATTACTTCCATCCAAGCTGAGGATGTCAGGAACACGGGGCCACTACATTCATTAAACATGTCACAAATCAGTACCAACCGCTGTTAAGGTGTGAGGTGGTGTTGTCTGTTATGGACACAGAAATGATGAGTTTGTTCTGTTCGTTGCAATCCATAAATGCTACTGGAGCTAGGGCTTTAAGCAACCGTGATGGAGGGCTGAAAGGTCCTAGGAAATACTGGGTCCTCCTTCTAGGACTAGTCACACAATATAAACAGCAAGCTTCCCATGGGGGTCATTCTAATGGAGAATAAAAATATCAAGCATTGCGTTAAACTTTCTTGAGCTGTTTGCAAGATCAAACTAAATTCTAGTGGAGGAGGACCAGCTTCTCTGTACTCTTTCTGCAACCATGCACAAATGCAAAGCATTGGTATTTCTGTCTGGGTGCTATTTATGCTGTCCACTCTGAAGACCACTTTTCACAGAAGGCAGGAAATTGGATTGAAAGGACCTCACTCCGATGCCAGGTAAAAGTTATATTTTCTTCATTTCGTTTTCTTTGAAATAGGATCTGAAATAAATTATTGGCAGAATTTGACATAAAGCTCTTATGCAAATGGGAAGGAGGTCTCTGAGTCTGCAAGGTCAGTCCACTCTTTTCTGTGGCAGGAAGATGATACAATGGACATGGTTTATTTACCCCTAGTGGGTTCAAGATATTGTGTAGCTGGAAGGGAAGGCTGGCCAAATTCAATGTGATCAGCACAATCTAGCCCAGAAGTCCTCAAACTTAAGGGTGAAAAAGAATCGCCTGTTATTCAGCCAGTAGGTCTAGAATATTGCTAAGATTCTCAAGTCACGAGTGGAACTCAGAAGAGGAAAGCAAAGGCAGCTCTCCAGTGGGCTGGAAGGCCGATGCAGGGCCACCTGTTTCATCCACTGCCATTGGGAAAGCATCACCCCTTGACTGGAGGGGTACCTCCCACAAGGACGCACACACTTCCACTAGTGTTGGAGTGTATCGCTTTGGAAGACAGTGAATCTTTGTGCTTACTCTTCAAAGTTTTCTAGATTATTATACAATTCCTCACATGTAGATGGAGCTGGGGAGGGGGCTCAGAAGTGAAGGCATTTGCCTTGCCTTACAAGCATGAGGACAGGATGTCTGGCTCCCCAGCATGCACACAAATGCCAAGTGAGCATGGCAGCATGCCTGTCATCCTATCACAGAGAGGTGGAGATGAGATTCCTTAGAGTGCCAATGATGAGACTAGCTGAATGGATAAGTGCTGGGTTCAGTGAGGGACTCTGCCTCGATAGCCAGAGAGAGTGCCAGAGGTCAACTTCTAGATTCCACACACATGTGTACACACATAGCGAAATGCATGCATGTGTTCATGTGCACCACATGCACACATACACTTTGGGGACCACACACTCACATATGTAGAAAGATCATTCTTTTTTTAATTTTATTTATTTTTTATGTGTATGAATGTACTGTCTTTATGTAGGTTTGTGCACGACAGTGCAATGCCTCGGAGGTCAGAAGAGGGTGTTGGAATCCCCTGGAACTGGAGTTAAGATGGTTCTCAGCCTCCATGTGGGTGCTGGGGATCAAACCCGGGTCCTCTGCAAGAGCAGTTGGCCCTCTTAACCGCTGGAGAGATGTCTCCAGCCCCAGAAGGATCATTCTTAACACATTGAGCCTAATTATTATACTCCCTGGATCTATAGGAAGACCTTGGCCTTCAAGCTCATGAAGTGTGAAATGCTAAGGGAATTATTATTATTATTATTATTATTATTATTGTCTTTTTGAGACAGGGGTCTCCCTGTAGCCCCAGCTGGCTTGTAACTTGTTATGTAGACAAGGTTGGCCTTGAACTCACAGAGATCTGCCTGCCTCTGCCTTCTGAGTACTGGGATTAAAGGCGTGAGTCACCACACCCAGCGGACTTACTGTTTTTAAGTCTTGTCTCCTGCAGGCTAAGCTTTGCCAGGTCCTGTCAGTAGTTCTCAATCCTAGCTGTGCATTAGAACTTAGAAAATCCCATCCTGGCCCAGTGCACCAGACTATAAGGGACTTACATCCAGACATCAACGTCTTACTGGTAGACAGATCACAGAGGAACTGTGTTTTTCATTTTAAGAGCTTTAGAGATCTTGTGTTGCTGTAACTTTCTATTTCCTTGGTATTTTTAAACATGTATAATTTCTGACCCAAACCTTGGATGCTCCTCTGTGCTTCTGGTTTTATTTTTGGCTTTTTTTTTCTCCTCCTCCTCCTCCTCCTCCTCCTCCTCCTCCTCCTCCTCCTCTTCTTCTTCTTCTTCTTCTTCCCTTTATTTCAGAGTTCTCAAAATTTGGGGGAGGAGTGGATTGGAGACAGGGTCTCCCTGCACCCCAGCTAGTTTGGAACTCACTATGTAGATCAAGCTGGCTGTGATCTCTTAGAGATCCATCTGCCTCTGCCTCCTAAGTGCTAGGATTAAAGGCGTGCATCACCACACAGGGTTTGGGTCCTCAGATTTTAAGGTATATAAGAATCTCCCAAGAAGTTTACCAAATTTAGACCACTATCCTTATTCTTTGAGAACTATTGCTGTACAGGGCCTGTCCACTGTGATGGAGAGACAGCCAGAACTGCTGCTCCTAAGCAGAAGCTCCCAATTTAAGAACATCCACTTAGATAAAGTGGATTTGTCCTGCAGAAAATGAAGCTATGAAGTTCATTAATCCAAGATAATATATAATGTATACCTTAGATTTAAGAGTGAGTATTTAAGGAGAGAGATTTAAGAAAGGGACAATATAGGTATACCCAAGATGTGTGTACTGGTTTTTGAGAGTCTTAGCCCTCTCTTTACAATGGTTAGATTTAGGATTCTATGGCCTTTTAAGTAATATTGCTTAAAGAGTGTAATTTATAACAGAATTTATGAGCTAATTTACTTATTTATCTTATCTGGAAGAATTTCCTCCTACAAATGAAATTGTGCTTTTATGAGGTGTATTGTTTAGATTGAAGGATGAGAGGAATGTTTCAAAAGGCCACAAACATCCCAGCCCTAAACAAAAGTTTTGTTTTGTTTTTTTTTTGGTCTTTGGGAGACAGGGTCTCCCTGTAGCCCCAGTTGTCCTAGAACTCACTCTGTAGACCAGGCTGGCCTCGAACTCACAAATATCTGCTTGCCTCTGCCTCCCGAGTACTAGGACTAAAGGCATGCACCACCACCACACCTGGCGAGGTTATTTTTAACATCTTTGCTTGATTTATTTTTTTTATTTTATTTACTTTCATATGTGTATGTATGTACTGTCTGCATGTAGGTTTGTGCACCCGTGTCATGCAATGCCTCGGAGGTCAGAAGAGGGTGTCAGATTCCCCAGGAACTGGAGTTAAAGATGGTTCTCAGCTGCCATGTGGGTGCTGGGGATTGAACCCAGGTCCTCTGCAAGAGCAGTTGGCGCTCTTAACCGCTAAGCCATCTCTCCAGCCCCTGCTTGATCTATTAGTTGTGCAGAAGTTTCTCAGCTCTCAGCCAGCAGGAAATGCACACTAGACGCCGGAGTGAGGCGCTTCTTTCTTTCTCTGTGTCCTCTTGGCTCTTCTTGCATTTCTCTCCTGCCTCAGGGTTAGTACCTCTACTCTAGTTAGGAGCAACATAATTGCTTTCTAAGACTATTAAGGCTTATAGGAGGGAGTCTAGCTGGGAGTTGACATATAGGTAGGTCATGAACCCCTCAGGCACAGCACACAGAACCTCCCCAGGCCACTAGCAATCCTATGTATGCCAATACCTTCTGAGATTCCCTTTGACCAACCCACCTTTCTGGTTTCTATTGGAAACTCCCCAAGGACAGAGACAGGTGCTTGCCTTCTTAGAACACGGACAACAATCTTATATGAACTTTCTTTAGTTTTCATTGTTTCAGTTCTTTGATTTTTGTTGTTTTCTATAGAGCTCTGATTCGTCTCATACTTGACAGGTAGTCCATGGCTTCACAGTCGCAGCACTCTCCTGCCTTGGCCTTCCAAATGTTGAGATTACGAGTGTGGGCCTCTACACCTGGCTTCATTGTTTTTAGGGGTTCCTCACATGAACATCATAAGGAAAGGTGGTGTCATTTCATGTAGTGGTATTTGGTGGGAAGATTGGAATTGTTTTGTCACCCTTTATAATGGCCAGGGCTTTCAGGAAAACACATGGAAAATGGTGGGAACTGTAGGGTCTTTGGTGACTAATTCCTCCACATAGAGGGAAGAGGAATTTGAGTATACAGAGTCCTCTATACACTGCCCGGAGACATGCAGCTGTTTCTGTTCATTCTCTGGGCCTCTAATAAACTCTGTCAGGCGGCAAGAGTGCTTCCCTCCCAAGAGCATTCATGAAGGCCCAGTGGCCACTTGGCAGCTTTGCAAGGGACCTGAGTAGAGCCTTGTGCCAGACTCAGGGCTCCAACTTTTCCTCTGCTTGCTCACATAACCCTGACAGCACAATTCAGTATCTGTTTGCCTCTGTATGTAGAGGAAGAGATAGCTTGGGAATCCAAATCCTGCCCCTGCTGCCACTCAGATGAGCTCCGCTGAGCCTTTGCTATGCTGAGATCTTCTTGTTTGGCTGTAGCAGGGCTAGGTGTTCAGTGGAAAGGACCTTTCTTCAAAGGAAGACAGTGGTCTTCTGTTCGAACAGCCAGAAAAAAAATTCTAGAAGTGTTGGAAATATAGTTCAGTGGTAGAGCACTTGCACAGCATGAAGCATGCAAAAGGCCCTGGGGTTCAATATCTAGTACCATAAGAATATCTATCTATCTATCTATCTATCTATCTATCTATCTATCTATCTATCATCTATCTGTAGGAAGCTTTCTTTTGTGCTGAACAAGGACCACGTGGCCTTGCTAAGGGGACAGGGACACAGCACCTGCCAGCAGCTGCTGTAGGGAACTGGCCTCTTGGCGCAGAGACCAGCTGGCTACTCCGTGTAGCCCGGCCTGGGTGGTACTTCCAACTCAGGCCCTTAGCCTGGAGCCACAAGAGTGTTCCACTCTTGGCTGTGAGTTCTCACCTTCCCAGAGACTGCTGAACCCTGGACAGGAATTTTCAGGCTGATGGCTGTTAGCCTATCTTCAGCCTATGTCCACTCACACCACCAGCTACCCAGATTTGTGCTCCACACAGGGACCTCTTTCCAACCTGCTGGCCACCTGAACAAAATGCAGGCCCGCCTTGGCCTGTATGCGCACAATAATTAATAAAATGATGGCTGGGAATTCCTTAATGATGTTAATGGGAATTCAATTGATTCCTTGCTACAGCCTGCTTTTATAAACCAAATGACGTCCGTTCCCAAAGCCAATCACAGGCCCCCCAATTCCACGCCACTGCGCACCGAAACGGAGAATCCTGGAAAGGAGGGTCACTGCATGAGTTCAGGCTCCAAGTCTCATACCCCATTGTCCTGTAGGACATCACAAAGCATAAATCAAAAAAATTATTAAGGATTTCAAGATGATGCAGCAGAGCATTTAACTGTAGTGTGAGGTCTTTCTGAGCCTGGCGACTACACCTGCTCTGGTCACATGGCTGCAAAGTCAGCCTTGGGCTGTGAAAAAGCAAAGAGCTATAAGTAAAGACACTGGAGCTCAAGGTATTTATAAACAGAGAATTTTATATATACATATAACATATATATGATAAATAGAATATTCAGAGCAGATTCCAGGAGCTCCGAAGCACTGTGTGATTTAATGCTACATTTAGGGTTCTGGTACACAGTTCCTTTATTTCTTTGCAAATTAATGACTACTTAGAGGTCTCCTTTTTTTTTGTCTCCATTTTCTCAAATTTGATTTAGCAGGGATATGTGTCGAGGGTGAGCTGAGGGGGAAACCACTCATCCATGACATGTGGAATTTTTGACGTGCACGATTTTCCCTGAGGGTAAGGCACACCGGGAAGCACAGGAGGAAGATGAGAGTCAGCCTGCTGGTGTGAAAGCCAGAGTGCTGAAGGAAAATCAGCTTGCTTGACTTGAAAAAGTGGGTCAGAAATGGAGAGGAGAGAGCAGGCCAGAACGCAAGTGGCTAAGTTGGCACCGGCCAAGCGCGGTACCTGACCACTTGGCATAGGAACAGCATTCGTGATTGGAGTTACAGAGGATTTTAGCGAGAACTCCCATCCCAGAGGGGAGAGTGAGTTCTTGGAGGAAGCAGAGGAAAAAAGCTCCAGTCCTCCAAGACTCACTGGGTGGATCTGGGCTGCGCAAGCCATTAAACCTCTTCCCTGCCGCTCTGGCGCCCTGAGCTGAGGGAGTGAGCTTGCCTCATTCTGGCAAGTAGTTAAACAGGTCTCTTTCTTTCCCCTGCACCATGCATTCAAAAACGCTTGTGTAGTTAGGGCCTGGTCACACAGGAGGTCAGAGCAATTTACAGCAATTGTTCCCCCAAATGAGAAGATATTTGGCAAGTGGTTCACGTCCCTTATCTAGGCCAGGAGGCTTAAGCAAATGACAGCAGGGGACAGCTGGGACTCTCCTGGGAAGTGGTAGTTCTTGGGTAAGCAGTTTGTACTGTAATCAGCAGCCCCATCCTTCAGGCCTGGTGGTTTCACTGTGGGTCCAAGACCAGACCAGAAAGACCTGTGGGGGCTCCTCGGTGATCCCATCACCTTGTGCATGAAGTGCTTCTATTTACAAAACAAGACCCTAAAATGCAGGGTTATTGTGTCCTGCCATTGAAAGATAAGTGGCCTAAATCGTCCTAAGAGCCAGCCTTCAGGAGGACAGTTCGCCAGGGCGGAGGGAAAGAGCAGAGGAACGTACTTAACCATCAAGCTCCTCTTGTAAATATTTGCAGACTCCCCTTCAGAGCTCAAAAGTCTGGGACAGGATCATTGGATGATTTGCTTAGAAGAAGTAGAAACAAAATTGACCTCATGGTCTGAGGCAGCCGTAAAAAGGAAGAGTGCGCATACGGGCAGAAGACCAGAAAGGGGAAAAAAGTTGTTCAAAGTTTAATAAACACAAAAGGGAATAAAAATAAATCTCAAGAGCACTTATTTACAAACTCAATGGAAGGATAAGATTGTGGCAGGCGGGTGTGAAAGATGGATGTTTGTGCAAGTAGAATGGGCCTGTGGGGGCTCGGAGGAAAGAAAAAAGAGGGAATGAAGGAGATGTTTACTCTGGCTAATGACAGGAAACACATGAAATTACCCTTGCACTTCCAGGATGCGCTTTCAAAGGATGTTTGAAGCCTGTGCTGCCGAAGGAGAGGATAAGTCAAGATGAATGTGGCCACTCGGCCCGTGGAAGCTTCTGGCCAAGAGGGTGCACATCCAGGGAACCTGGCTCCAGCCCTGCCCAGCCTGCTCTGCCTGGGCAGCTGGCCTGCTTTCAGCTGTGCTGATTAGGATGAGACCAGGCATTGTGATCACTGGGTTGGGCATACTGCAGTGGAGAAAAGGGTCCGTTTCTACTCAGCAGCTCCCCTTTGGAACTGCTCTGCCTACACGGGGGCTCCAAGCCCCTGCCTCTGTTCTGAAAGCTGCCTGACATCCGTTTCACAGAGGTTCATCACTCTGTCGCTATGAATACTTCCTTTTGTCCAAAATCTATTTGCATGTTTGGATTGTTTGCTCGTTTGTTTCTCAAAGTTCTGGCTCTCCAGCTCCAGAGCCTGAATTAATAGGGCAGTTGGCTTGGAGTTCCACGAGCCTGCATTTTTGGAGTCTCAAGGATATGGGGAAAGAGATAAAGAATAGGCCCATGAGGGCAAAAGCACAGACCTCCTGAGAGGAGGGAATTCAGTATGTTTCTAGCCCCCCGTCCCCAGGTTAACTGTCAGGGCATGGGTTTCCCAAGAAATCATGAAGGGCATTTATTTCTATTTTAAGATCAGCAAGATGGCCATTTAATAAGTTAGTGTTTCCAATAGCCAGATGTCTCTCAAGACTCCCATTGATGGCCAACTATGCAAACAGGAGCTAATTGCTGAACTCCATGTCTGTAGAGATTTGCCCTGACTATGCCCAGAATTCTTAAAATTTCATAGGTGAAAATAAACACACATAATTCAGAAACAATAAAAATATTTGCAGAGAAACATAACTGTGAATAATTATGCTGTAATGAGATTCTGTGATTGTACAAAGGACAGGAAGTAGTGGGACGTCCAGATTGCATGGAACATTCTGGAATAGGGATGGTAAATTCACAGGGGATTTTGGAATAAAATTGTAGAAACATAATTGTAGTAAATGGTCTGTTGGCCCAGTATTGATGCTCGATGAATGAATGTTGGGAATGAAATCAGAGAGGCTGAGTGACCTGCTGGGTCCTGGGGCAGCACTACTTTCATAGTCAAAGGCAAGGACAGGTGACTGAAAAAAATGACAAAACTAAGCAATGCATGATCTTGAAGCGGTTATGTATCATCCTAAATGGTTTCTTCTACAAGGTTCCAAACTGAGGGGGTTTTGTTCCTTCTCTTAACCACAGATTGAATTATCCCCCCAAAGAATCTTTAGACTAGACACTCAGTATAGGTAGTTTGTGGGTAAAGACTTGTTCTATTCAGATTTTCTTATCATGACTTGGTCATATGTGTGAAAACCCAAACTACTGAAGCCAAAAAAAGATGCAAGCCATGCGGCTGGTTAGAAGTAGAGTATTTGGAAGCCAAATTGTCAAGGAAATAAAACACATGGGCAGACGGCTTACCATTTAGCAGCTATTTTCTTGGCACATCCGATTAAAGCATATACAGGCCCAGCAGCTCTCTCCAGCCATCAAATGTCAAGAGCTTGATCCAATTCATAACTATCTAGAGCTTTCCACTGGTCTGTCAGCCTTCAAAAGACAGGGTTAACTGCTCGCCTTCAGATGCAGTTTGAAGTGGTTTGTTAATCTCTCCTAATCTGCTCCTCTTATAACCAAACACACATGTTGATTTTGTTTTATTTTTTTCCCCATGGTTAAATCGTTAATGATATTAAATTGGTCATTGGAAACCAAATTGCTATGTGGCTATTTCCCTTATGGTTTCTTGGGACTATCGAATGCTGGGGTCTTTTTTGAGAGTACAACGGGCTTTATCCTTTTCAACCGTTGCCCTAACTTTTTACAGATGCCATCCCGCCCACTTTCTACAGACCATACTTCAGGATTGTCCGCTTTGATGTCTCAGCAATGGAGAAGAATGCTTCCAACCTGGTGAAGGCAGAGTTCAGAGTCTTTCGTTTGCAGAACCCCAAAGCCAGAGTGGCTGAACAACGCATTGAACTGTATCAGGTAACCTTTGTTTTGTTGTTGTTTTGTGTTTTCCTGAGTAAAAAAAACTTCTACTGTTGTAAGATCTTCTTAGCGCTTATAAACTTTTCCACACCTGCAACTGTGAAACAGAACCATGCTGTCTGTACCTGCAACCTCCTTTGTTGTTACTCTGCCCACGGTAACCTGCTTCATCGTTACTGTGGCCACAATATCAGTGTCATCACTCAGGAAAATGAGCTGTGGAATGCAGTCTCCACACTCTGCACACGTTCCCTCGAGGGTGTGGATCACTGGAGTACACAGCTTGGGAGACTTTAGTCCACTCATCAAGCCTGTTATCTGGACAAATAGTGTAGTCCAGAACACCCTTTGAAAGGCACCTGCCCTCCTGTGCCTGTCCCTTTCTCTTTTGCTTTCTTCTTTTCTTCTTTTAAACAGGAAGCTTTTTGTTTTTTGTTTTGTTTTGTTTTAGCCTTGCTAGAGCAAGGCCTCAAAAAATTGGTTTCAGACTCAGAATTGTTCCTCTCCACGGAAATCTTTAGTAAAAAGCAAAAGATTTATATGATCTGAAGAGAAACCAGAGTATAAACAGGAAGTTTTTATTTTATTTTATTTTTTATGCATATGAGTGTACTGTCTGCATGTAGGTTTGTGTACCCGTGTCGTGCAATGCCTCGGAGGTCAGAAGAGGTGTCAGATTCCCCTGGAACTAGATGGAGTTAAAGACAGTGTTCTATTTGTCTTCCATTGCTGTGACAAAACACTCTGACCGACACCAACTTGGGGAGGAAAGGGTTTATTCAGCTCACATCTCCTGGGTCACAGTTCATCACTCAGGGAGCCCAAGGCAGAAACTCAGGGTAGGAACCTGGAGGCAGGAGCTGAAGCACTGGCCATGGAGGAATGCTGTTCACTGGCTTGCTCCCCTGGCTCATGCCCAGCCTGCCTTCTTATATGGTACACAACAACCTGCCCAGGGTGGCACCATTCATTGTGGGCTGGACCCTCCCACATTGCTTGACAATCAAGACAGTACTCCACAGACGTGGCCACAGGCCAATCCAATGGAGCCAATTCCCCAATTGAGGCTCCCTTAACCCAGGTGTGTCAAGTTGACACTAAAGCTATCCAGCACAATTGACCCCTTGTCAACTTGACACACAAAACACATCACTATTAAACCACCACCTTTCCAGTTCTTATCCCCAAAGTATGATGTTAACATTAATCACAACCTAAGACAGTACAACCTTAAAAGCCCCACAGTCCTTAAAATGTCCAAACACTTAAAAGTTCACAGTCTGTTAAAAGTCTCTTAACTGTGGGCTGCTGTAAAATCCAAAACAAGTACTGTCTTATTTCAAAGGGAAGAATCAGGCACACTCAAACAAAATCTAAGTCCAGCAAAGTAGCTCAAGGCTGGACACCTGGGACTCACTCAGGATCTTCTGGGCTCCAAAGGGTTTTGGCACCTGCCCTTCTCTGCTCTGCCATCCACAGCACCCATAGCTCATCTCGCAGGCCCAGGCCAACTCCATTCCACACCTGCTGCTGCTCTTGGTGGTCGTCCCAAGGTCCTGTCATCTCCAAAAAGCTGGGGTCACCACTAAAACTGAGCCAGCACCTTCACCAGTGGTCTCTTCTGACCTCTCCTGGTGCAAAGCCTCAGCTTCTCTCCATGACCCCTGCAATCCTAGGGTCTTCACTGCAACTGAGGCGCACTCTTCCACCAATGGTCTTTCCTGACCTCTCACAGTGCCAAGCCTCGGCTGCTTTCTGTGACCCCCTCAAATTTCAACACCAGAACCATATAGGAGTCTCTTACATACTACCAAGTCCTGCTTCTGGCTTGAGATGGAGGCTCAGGCCCCTTTTCAATCAGAGCTTCTGTATGCTGACCCTGAAGAAATTCTTCCCAGAAGATTTCACCACAGCGATGCTAGTCTCTTGTTACTTACAGCTGATTTTTCAGCCTCAGCTAACCAGCATCAATTGTCCCAGTACAACAAAGATTTCCCTTCAGGTTCTGGTCTCTTGTTACTTACAGCTGATTCTTCAGCCCCAGTTGACCAGAACCCACAGATTAAACAGTCCTGATGATCTCTGCTTCCTTTTGAAACTAGAAACTTCACAAGCCAGGCCTCCATCTTCTACAACTCAGCAAAACTGCTCCAAGCTCCACAGCAATGATCTTTAGGCATTCAATGATTTTCCCAGCCCAAAGTTCCAAATGCCTGCACAATCCTTCCCCAAAACACCAAGGTCAGGTCTGTCACAGCAATACCCTAGTCTTCTGGTACCAATTTCTGTTCTAGTTTGTCTTCCATTGCTGTGACAAAACACTCTGACCAACACCAACTTGGGGAGAAAAGGGTTTATTCAGCTCACATCTCCTGGGTCACAGTTCATCACTCAGGGAGCCCAAGGCAGAAACTCAGGGTAGGAACCTGGAGGCAGGAGCTGAAGCACTGGCCATGGAGGAATGCTGTTCACTGGCTTGCTCCCCTGGCTCATGCCCAGCCTGCCTTCTTATATGGTACACAACAACCTGCCCAGAGTGGCACCACTCATTGTGGGCTGGGCCCTCCCCCATTGCCTGACAATCAAGACAATACTCCACAGACGTGGCCACAGGCCAATCCAATGGAGCCAATTCCCCAATTGAGGCTCCCTCAACCCAGGTGTGTCAAGTTGACACTAAAGCTATCCAGCACAGATGGTTTTCAGCAGCCATGTGGGTGCTGGGGATTGAACCTGGGTCCTCTGCAAGAGCAGTTGGCGCTCTTAACGATAGTCCATCTCTCCAACCTTCTTCTTTTCTTTATTTTTCTTCTAGACCTTTTCACCCTCCTCTTCACTGTGTCCTGTCTCCACTAACCTCCTGTTTCCTTTTTCTCTCAGTCTACTGTGTTCCAGCCCACAAATGCATATGCTCCCTCCTCCATGGCACTGATAGTATTGCTGCTGGGCAGCTGTTTGAGGCGGTGGCAAAGGCCCAGTTCCCAAGATTTCAGACATGCTCTCTGAAGTGTGTTACTCAGGTGGAGCCTGTCAGGCTGTAGCTTTCTTGTCACCTAGGAGCTGTGAGAGATGCAGGTACTCAAGCCCTTGTTGCATTTACCAAATGAGAAGCTATTTTTTTTATTGTTATTAAACTTTTTCCATAGGCCATACATCATTTCTCAATCAAATCTAGAGTCAATTCCCTTTCATCCAGTGTCCAGTCTATAAAGAGGAAAGTCTGCTCATGCTTCAGAAAAGGAAGCCTTGTCTAGCAAGACCTGATTTTGTCCTTGAGTGGATGGAACTGGTAAATGAGAAGCTACATTTTTAGGCAGTCCCCAGATAGTTCTTTTTTTTTATTATTCTTTTTATTTTATTTTATTTATTTTTGTATGTGTATGAATGTACTGTCTGCATGTAGGTTTGTGCACCGGTGTCATGCAAGAGGTCAGAAGAGGGTCTCAGATTCCCTCGGAACTGGAGTTCTCCTGGAATTGGAGTTAAAGATGGTTTTCAGCCGCCATGTGGGTGCTGGGGATCAACCCGGGTCCTCTGCAAGAGCAGTCAGTGCTCTTAACTGCTAGGCTATCTCTCCAGCCCCCCCCCCCAATAATTCTTATGCAGAATGGAGCTCTGCTTGAAAGCCGTGCTTCTGTTTTGGGGAAGCAGATGCTGTGCAAACACAAGGCTTAAATACACTGTTCTGTCACGTGACACTGTGCAGGTATAGAGGAGAGAGCCAGGGAGTTCTTGGCAGGCAGCTGGTAGTAAGGTGAGGCTTCCAGAAACATCTTAACATATAGTAAAACAGGATAAGGGGTCATTATGGATAGAAACAGCAGCTTGCATAATGACAGTATTTATTTATTTATTTATTTATTTATTTATTTATTTATTCAATCTATTTGTGGTGTTGGGATGAACCCAGGGCCCCATGTGTCCCTGGCAGACACTCTATCACTGGGCCACATCCTCAGCCCTGAATACCGAGAGTCTTAATGGCTTATTGAATATCCCTGGCACAAGGCACTCAGTATCTACAGGGAAGGAGAGACTCTGCCTGCAATCTTCCAGGCAGAGGGTGAGAGAGACTAAAGGAGATTAAGAACAGACTCCTGGAAACCCGTGTTAATGAACAGGAAGTGGGGTTTACAGGTAGGGTTACTTGAGTGAAAAGAAGCAGTTGATGTTTTATGCAGAAACTTCTAGTTTTCTGGACTCTAATTATTTGGAAATTTGGATAATCAAGATGAGAATTTTCCTTGTATTCATTATGAACTTGGGAAATACAGAACACATACATGTGGTACATGAAATTGTCAGACTAAATGTAAAGCTTTTAAACAGGTTTCAAGGACAGGTTGATGAGTATATACAGGCGAGCTTTTCTTTCTTTGCTAGAATGGATCCTTTCAGTCTTCACATGTGTTCTCAGAGCACACTGAGGGCAGCTCATGCCTGACAGGCTGTGAGGCCCAGTCGCTATTGCCAGCGTAGCGGCAGAGCAGCGTGAGGCTCTGAGCCTCGTACCACACTGGCCACTTCAGCAGCGCTGTCTGGTGACTCCACGGTGCTGGGACACTTGCACTATCGGGTATTCTTTCCCGTCTCTCCTTTCTCTTCCTTACACAGAAACATGTCAAGCTGAAGCCCAGAGAGATCGAGCAATGGAGCCAGGATCACCAGGGTAGGAGGTGGCAGGGCTTGGGCAGGACTCTCTGACTTGCGAAGTTCTGTCCTACTCGTGGTAGATCTTTTCCTTTTTCTTTCCCTTGGTGAAAGCCAGAACAGGGAAAAAAATAAGTAAATAAGAAAAACTGGCTGAGAGAGAGTAGAGTAGATGGAAAGCAAAAGCTGGTGCCTCTGAAATGAGGCCCATGAATTAAAGGTGGCCATTAAATTGCAAAGTGACTCAAAGAATCACATGTTGATGCCTCCATTTATACCTCCAGCATCTCCTTTTTCTTTTCTTTTACTTTTATTCAATTAAATCACTCTAACATTCTGCTGTGCTGATAGCAGAACCCTGGGTCACTTTCTTTGATCCTATTTGGGGAACGTGGCTTCAGTAACTTGGAGTTGCGGCCTCCTGCCGCCTACGGTGCACACCTCCCGCCGCCTACGGTGAAAACCTCTGGCTCATTTCTTCTTCATCCCCTGGCCTTGTGCTCTGATAAGTGACCTCTGCCACTGGGCTTGCTGCTGACTTCTCTTCTCCCTGAGGTCATCTCATCTCCAGGAAGGGGTGTGTCCCATGAGGCTAGTCATGTAGAACATCCTAGAAGATCTTGGTGTATGTGTACCTTATCAGAGGTTTCTAAAGTACTTTGTACTTGTGCTGAGGACAACGGATGTTGTGCGTAGATTAGATTAAAGGATAGCTCAGGAAAGGCACCCAGACTTTTAGTGTGGATGTGCATGAACATGGCCACAGTCACCGAATAGAATAGGAGAATTCTTAGGGAGAGTTCTAGCAGAAAAGTGAGGAAGAGTAGCAACTCCTAACCTGCTAGGAACTCACCTGTGCGGCATCTCACCTTCCAACACAGCCAAGATCCAGAAAGTAAGTCAGCCGGATGCTGAGCCTCTGAGAAGACAAAGCCCCCGCACAGCTGACTCATTGGAGAGGTAGTGTTGGTCTTTATCCATTTGGATTATGAATCATTAGTCTGATTATACATGAGTCCAGAAGCGGGAAATAGGGAATCAGAGGAGGAACATTGAAGATGGCCCGACCCTTAGAGATTTTGGCTAGTGCAACACAATGGTGCCAGCTAGAGAATCGAACCCTGGCAGCCCTGTCTGTTGATGGTGATTTGCGTAACTCTCACTCTGAATAAAGTCAACTCATGCTCTGCCTTCTTGACCCCTACCTGTCCTTGACTTCTGCTTCTTTTTTTTTTTTTTTTTTTTTTTTTTTTTTTTTTTTTTTTTTGGGCCTTTTTGAGACAGGGTCTCCCTTTAGTCCCAGCTATCCTGGAGCTCGCTCTGTAAACCAGGCTGGCCTTGAACTCACAGAGATCCCCCTGCCTCTGCCTCCCTAGTGCTAGGATTAAAGGCATGCACCACCACGCCAGGCAACTTCTGCTTCTTAACCCTTTATTGGAAGTCCTGTTTTTGGCTTGTTGTTCATTAACTTTCCCCTGGTGTTTAGTAGTCATCGGGCTGGGGGAGGGGCATGTTTTTGCAGCCTTTAGTCAGAAAGTTTTAACCTCAATATAGAAATAGCCTTGAATTGCAACACTGAGGCTAAAGTACAGGAAGAAAATTGAACACATGTAATAGATTTAAGTGAGTTTTATATAGGAAATTGTTGAAATATTATTTTGAAAAACTAAATGACTCGGTGCTTAAATGGGAAAACCTCCAACTGTTTGAAAAATTTATCTGTTCAAAAGACAAAGCCACTGAAGTTTCTGGATGATAGTTGACTACTGCATGTTCTGACATTACGTTCCCTAGAGGAAGATAGGATGATGACTCTGGGTCAGTTGAGACCAATGTATACATGATACATTGGGATTCCTCAGGACAGTGATCTTAAGTATGAGGAGAGAGAGAGAGAGAGAGAGAGAGAGAGAGAGAGAGAGAGCCATATGTGCATACCTGTGTGTGAATTTACATGTGGACAAAGCATTTGCCTAAGTGTGTAACCCCCAGGAGAGCTTATAAAAGCATTACCCATGATTCCTTTCCTGGAGTTTCTGACTCTCTCTGGGAAGGAGAAAAGCAGTTGTTTCTGGACCAATTGATGATTGCTGTGTAATTGTTTTGTACTTGGGAATAGAATCTCCTCATTTGCAATTGGAAAACAGGTTGTTTTAGAGATTAATTTATTAGGTTCAGACTAGTGAATACAATTATACAAAACTATCTCTTTAGGGCAGAGTAATGTATTGGGCTCTTATAAAATATATCACTAGAGAAAAAGCCACTAAAATGCCATCTTGTCACATGGAGCTAGTATGAGTGTTCTAGTTTCTTTTCCGTTGCTGTGACAAAACACTCTGACCAACACCAACTTGGGGAGGAAAGGGTTTATTCAGCTTACATCTCCTAGGTCGTAGTTCATCACTCAGGGAGCCCAAGGCAGGAACTCATGGCAGGAACCTGGAGGCACGAGCTGAATCACAGGCCAAGGAGGAATGCTGTTTACTGACTTGCTCCCCTGGCCCATGCCCAGCCTGCTTTCTTATACTGTACATAACAACCTGCCCAGGGTGGCACCACCCATAGTGGGCTGGGCCCTCCCACATGGCTCAAGAATCAAGACAATACTCCACAGATGTGCCCACATCCAGTCCAATGAAGCCAATTCCCCAATTGAGGCTCCCTCAACCCAGGTGTGTCAAGTTGACACTAAAGCTATCCAGCACAATGAGGGTACCAGTATTGGGGTTAGGTAGCCTAATAATAAGTTGGTTTTAATCAGTGGTGATGGATGTGTTGAGATCAAATAAACACTGTGGATTGAAAGGTAACATACATTTCTTGACCAGTGGCTTACAAGGCCTTGCACCATTCATTTTTATAGGGAACAAGGGTACCCAGCTTCAGGGCCTTCCTGTCTTAGCATGAGAGTGCCTTCTTTAAAGTGTTCTTCAGAGCTTTGACTGGTAAAGTCTGCCCTCACTTTCTCTGACCTCTTCCTTTCATACTTAATGTTAAATCTGCATTTGTAAAGGAACCAGCTTGCCACAGCCAATGAAATCTCATTGCTAGAGGAGGTCAGTGGTAAGGATATGAGACAGTCCTTCATATTCATTTATTTTTGGCTTCAAGCTGTGTAGTAAGGATAAAGTTTTAGTTTTGAAGATGAAATGGAGACGATGTTTGTGGAACAAAATGAGTAATCAATTTTAATAGGGGAATGAAACATCACCTTCCTTAACAGACAGCTCAGGGGGCTCGTCTTGACGAGAAGATTCTGAAATGTGTGTCTCTAAGGCTTTCTATAGAGAATTGAAGTGGGCGGTGGATAGCCTGATATGTATGTAAGAGATCGAATGCTTAAGAACTGAAAGGAGAATTTCCTATCACTCAGGAAAGAGAATGAATGCTAATGAAACCCCCCCTCTCTCAGCTTTCATTTCTCAGATTGCCCAAGGGGATATAAAATAAAAAAGGCCAGCCAAGAAAACTGACTGTCTGTTAAATTAGACTTGCAAAATCTGCTACTGAAAAAAGAAACTTACGCTGTGCTCTTGCTATATGGAAGTTTACAGCACACAGTCCCCTTAAGGCTGATTCCTACCTCTGGTGCCACATTGGAGACATACACAGCGTAGTAACCACCTGAAAAAGAAAAACATGATGTACAAAAACACCTTGTTTGCACAAGCCTATTACTACCTTAAGGTTTTTCAAAGTGACCCAGCAATGTGCTTGCCCCACCAGGAAACTGGTTGCTATCATTTGCGTTGAGCTTTGATGTTACCTGGAGTCTGATAACCTTGTGAGCAGGTGGGACCTGAAAAGTCCTGTGGACAACAATTCTTCCCACTATATTCATGAACATTCATAATCATGAAATAGTAACTCTTTCTTTTTCATAATATGACCTAGGAACAACAGAACAATATTGATTATTATTACTAGTGTTCTCCTTACGCTAGGCAATGTTGTAAGTGCTCTCTGTGTCTCAGTACAGGAAGATCAATCAGTTGATCGATCTATATAGCCATTTAATCTTTACAAAAACCCAATAAGGTAGGTAGTTTCATTACCTTTATTTTATATATGGGGACACTAGGGCCTGGTGAAGTCTAGTAACTTCCCAGCTAGGGAAGAGCCAAGCCAGGATTCCCACGGAGGCGGTCAGCAGAAAGGCTGTAGGTTCGGAGCCATGTGTGTTAAAGGCCTGGATTTGTCCCTTTAGGAGCCCAGGAGCATCATGCTTCTAGAACTGCTTGCAAGTCAATAGAATACAGATAAAAGCACCTACTTGGCAGAGCTCTGTTAGGTACAGAGCTCATGCACAGAGAATCTTTACACAGGCTCTGTCCCCTCCACACTTACTGTTATCATTTCCCAAGCATTCTTTCGAACTTTTATAGGACCAATATCTTAACTTTACAGCCTGCTTCCCATCTACTATAAACAAACATTTCTATGGCACGGGGTCTGGTTCCTGCTGGCTGTTATAGGAGTTGGC
Source organism: Rhizomys pruinosus (assembly GCA_009823505.1). NCBI lineage: Eukaryota > Metazoa > Chordata > Mammalia > Rodentia > Spalacidae > Rhizomys > Rhizomys pruinosus. The sequence goes on from VZQC01014540.1 coordinate 3,344,295, forward strand.
TTTAGGACTTCCTTAAAGTACCCTCCCATGCCTTCTGGGTATGGGGGTCTCAGTCAGTTCCTCATGAGCCACCTAGAGTGGGCAAGGAGTGGAACTTACGGCCTGTCAGCTCTGGATCTTCTTCCTAACTTTCTCTTATATTAGCTTTTGGGTCTGACAATCCCCTCTTCTCTCTGAGTCTCTGTATCATGAATGGAGGAGACAGCTCTGTTGAATGAGTTTCTGAGGCAGTATGTCTGCAAAGTTGGCCTATCGGAAGCAGAGGTGGATGCTTACCAGGACTTTTCTGGTTATCTAGAGTGGGGTTTATATTTCTTCTACAACTGGCTTGTGCTAGAAAACCACACTATGACAATGTCCATTATCTCTGCTTAGACCAGGTCTGGCCTGCTTCTTGCCCATCATAAGTGGAGCAGAGGAGGGTGATGAGATCGGCTGTCATTTTTTTTGTCATTTTATTGCCTGTTTGCCTGATCAAGTCTCTCAGGGCAGTGGGTAGACTGTGTGCTGTGAGGACTCTTGCTTGCCTTTTTGAAGAATTACCATAAAGTAATCAAGGCAATGAGGACATCAGATTACATCTCTTTGTCCCCTCACTGCCTCTCCCTGTCCTGTCACCAAAGAGGCTTGGTTTTTGCATCCTGAATTAATTTTTAATACAGTTCATTTTTCCTGTTGCAAATATTCCATATATCAACTCTTCTATAACATCACAAGGCTAAAATATTTTCCAGGGGGGAATGCATACTTTTTGCTTTGCTTCATTGAGACACAGCCTCCCTGTAGCCCTAGATGGCCTGCATAGATGAGGCTGGTTGTGATCTCACAGAGATCCACTTGCTTCTGCCTCTCAAGTTCTGGGATTAAAGACTGAGCCACAACATCCAGTTCATATTTAGTTTTTGATGCTAACAATGTTCAGAATAGTGTGTGTGTGTGTGTGTGTGTGTGTGTGTGTGTAACTTCAGTTCTACAACTAAGCTCAGAGCACAGTACTTGAGAATTCCTACAAGGATAAATCTGGATGTTTGAAAGGTAGTGTTGCATTGTTGGAAACTGCCAAGGTTCTGATGAAAACTTCAGATAATGAAGCTGATGGTCCTGGTTTTCAATTAGTCAGGTCCCTCCCTGCTGCCAGTACTACCATTGTCCTGTGCTTCTCTGCCTGGACCATTGCAGTGGCTTCCTGTCGGTCTCCCTGTTTCCCAGAGTAGCTTTTGCAACAGCAGTCCGAGAGATCAGTGGTGAGATTTGGGTCAGATCAAAATCTCCTCTTCTCTGTCATCACTCTACTGTGTGACAGCATACCAGGATGTGTTCCTGCTGTTCAGGGTAACTTCATACCATCTGTCAAGCTCTCCTTCCTCCTCCTGACTCTCGTTCACAGCCCCTGGTAACCCCCACTCTGTTTTCTGTGTCTGTGAGATCAGCTACTGTGTATTTCACAGGAGTGAGAAGAGGATTTCAAATGCTTTAATGGCAAAGAAATGAAAACACTGGAGGGATGGCCATAGGCATCGTCCCCAGTGATCATGAGATGACGTGCCATGAGAACATCACACTCTGCCCCATCAACATTTGGAGGGATGGCCGTAGGCATTGTCCCTGGTGATCATGAGATGATGTGCAATGAGAACATCACAGTCTGCCCCATCAACATTTGGAGGGATGGCCATAGGCATTGTCCCCAGTGATCACGAGATGATGTGTGCATAAGAACATCATATTCTGCCCCATCAACATTTGGAGGGATGACCATAGGCATCGTCCCCACTGATCATGAGATGACGTGCCATGAGAACATCACACTCTGCCCCATCAACATTTGGAGGGATGACCATAGGCATCGTCCCCAGTGATCAGGAGATGACGTGCCATGTGAACATCACACTCTGCCCCATTTTCTTCAGTGCTTTCTGGTAGCTTCCAGTCCACTCCTCATGAAGCTGTCGCTAACCTGCGGCCCACTCCTTACCCTTAACCCCTCATGGGAGGCCCATGTGCTTCCCACTTTCTCAACTACCCTGCACTCACTCCCTGCTACGGTTTGTGCCTGCTGTTCTCTGTACCCACAATGCACTTCTCTAGTTGTCTGTAGGGCTAGCTCTCCTATCAGTCCCTTAGGTCTTTCCCCAACTGTGACCTGCTAGCGACTCTCCACCTGTCTTAGTGAGCTTTCTGTTGCTACGATAACACACTCTGACTAAAACCAACATGGGGAGGATAGGTTTTGCTTGGCTTATACATCCTAATCATACTTCATCATTGAGGGAAGCCAGGGCAGGAACTTAGGGCAGGAACCTGGAGGCACTTGCTGAAGCAGAGACTGTGGAGGAATGTTGCTTACTGACTTGCTCCTCTGGCCTGTGCTCAGCCTGCTTTCTTATACAACCCAGTACTGCCTGCCTAGGGGTGGCACCACCCACAGTGGGGTGGGCTCTCCCACATCACTCAGCAATCAAGAAAATGACTCACAGACATGACCACAGGCCAGTCTGATAAAGAGGATTCCTCGGTTGAGGTTCTTCCTTTCAGGTGTGTCAAGTTGACAGCCGAACTATCCGGCACAGCACCAACTCTGTCTGGCACTGCAGGGCCCCTTTCCCTAGGGACAAGGCAGCTCTCTGCTGTACGTTCTTCTTGCGTCTCTTCATCATCAAATGTACTTGATCTTGGACTGGAAAGATTGCTCAACAGCTGAGAACACATGCTGCTCTTCAGAGGACCTGAGTCTGCTTCCCAGCACACACATCAGGCAGCAAGTAGCAGCCTGTAACTCCAGCATTGAATTCACATGCACAAATGCACACAGCCCACATAGACACCCCCCCCACACACGTGTACTTGATCTTATACTCTATCTCTCTGTAGTTTGTGGTTCTAGCTCCACTTCTAATGATGAATTCCTTGAATCACACCTCCATGATAAGTACCTAGTAGATTTTATTTGAATGAATTCGAGAAAAGTTTCAAATCAAGAATGTCAAAATAAATATGCACTTCATGAAGGGGTTCTCTTAGGAAGGAATCATTACTTCTTTAGATTTGGAAAACATTCTGCATTGGTTTTAAGAACATCTCTCTATGAAGAAAGAAATGCACTTACCCATTTGCTGTTTTTTTTTCAGCAGCTGGTGAAGTATAGATAATGGCAATGTAGGTTAAAAAATAAGGTTATATAACAAGTTAATAAGACTGATATTCTTTGGTAGCTGTTTGGGTTTAGTAATGTTTTCTCCTTTAATGGCCCATGTGTTGGAGGCATAGTTTACAGTACAGGGTATTAACAGGTGGTAGAACATTCAAGAAGTGAGGCATAGTGGGAAATTAGTTCACCAAAGGAATATCCTTAAGAGGTTAATTTCCATGCTGTAGTGGGAACTAGATCTCACAGATCTAAGATGCTCTTTCTCCCAGGAGTGGCTTGTTACAGAGCAAGGCTGGCCCCTCCTCTGTTCTCTCACACTACCAACCATGTGTCTGCCATGCTGTGATACAGCTAGCATGCCCTCACCAGAGCCCAAACATGTGATCTTCAGCTCCAAACTATGAGCCAAATAAACCTCTTTTCTTCCCAAAGTATATAGCCTCTGGTATTTCATTATACCAGTAGGAAACAAAGAAGACAGTAACCCATAAGCTCTGTATGTTTTTTTAACTAATACAAATGGGCTGATTACTTATTACTTAAGCTAATTACTAAACAGTCCCATCCCTTACATTAAAATGCTCATCTGAATATAAAAAAGAGGAACTTAAATTATAATACAAGCTACATGTATTTTAGGTATCAGGAGGTAGAAGATAATGTATCCCCCAAAGATATGTGTGAAGTGTCAAATCAGTGGACTGAGAGAGGAGGTCAGAAGGAAAGTCAGAGAAGATAATGTGTCCCCCAAAAATATGTGTCCCCCAAAGATATGTGTGAAAGTCAGAAGAAGATAATGTATCCCCCAAAGATATGTCTGAAGTGTCAAATCAGAGGACTCAGACTGAGAGAGGAGGTCAGAAGGAAAGTCAGAAGATAGCTGCGGATGGGCCTCCTGCAGGCTCCAGCTCATGCCTGGGAACAGCTGCAGAACTGCCACCGTTCCTAGGACTAGGCTGTGTGGTGCGGCCACGAGGAGTGAGGGACCTTAGCAAGAATCAGGTGTGGCCTCAGTTTCCCTTCACAGCTCACCATCAAGTGCTGTGCTGGACTCCGGTGTGTGAATTAGTCTAGAAGAGTCCGCTCTCTGCTGTGTGTTAATGCACCATGGCCTGAGTTGCAGCATCTGAGACTCTTTACTCACAAAGGTCTCTTTCATCCCTTAGACCTGGGAGAAGCAAATTTACTTGTTGATGCAAATGTTCAGTTAACACAAAGGCCACCTGTAGCGAACGAGTAAAAAGAAGGAAACTAGAGAATTAAAAGGTGTTTCCATCGTAGAAGGGAAACCTTCTCTCTTTCTCTCCCTCCTCTGTGTGTGTGTGTGTGTATGCCTGTGTGTGTGTCTGTGTGTGTATGCCTGTGTGTGTATGTGTGTGTCTGTGTGTCTGTGTATGTGTGTGTCTGTGTATGTGTGTGTGTGTCTGTGTATGTGTGTGTGTGTCTGCATGTGTATGCCTGTGTGTGTATGTGTGTCTGTGTGTCTGTGTGTCTGTGTGTGTCTGCGTATGTGTGTATGTGTGTCTGTGTATGTGTGTGTGTGTCTGTGTGTGTATGTGTGTGTCTGCGTATGTGTGTATGTGTGTGTCTGTGTATGTGTGTGTGTCTGTGTGTGTATGTGTGTGTCTGTGTATGTGTGTATCTGTGTGTCTGTGTGTGTCTGTGTGTATGTGTGTGTGTGTCTGTGTGTGTGTGTCTGTGTCTGTGTGTGTCTACATGTGTATTCCTGTGTGTGTGTATGTATGTGTGTGTGTGTATGTCTGCGTGTGTGTCTGTGTGTGTATGCCTGTGCATGTGTGTATGTGTGTGTGTGTGTGTGTGTGTGTATGTCTGCGTGTGTGTCTGTGTGTGTATGCCTGTGCATGTGTGTATGTGTGTGTGTGTGTGTGTGCATCTCTGTATGTATGTCTATGTGTTTATGGTCTAAAGGCACGACTGGTGATGTTTACATAAAGGTCATTACTGACCTCTCTGTGCTGTGCTTGATTGAAGTTACACACAGTCGTGTACTGATGCCCATCAATGTGCTCAGCCCCACTCTGTAAAGAGAAAGTGTTCATACAGTGGCATAGGACCCAGTGCATTTGAGCTCCCAGGAGAGTGTGCTTTTCAGTTACTTCTTTCTTCTGAAGCTGTCGTGTATTCCACCCAAGCTGAGTCTGCAGTCCTCCCGAAGTCCTTGCCAGGCGTGCGTTACGTAAAACCTCTTAGACAGGTGCAATTACAAAGGAGCCATGACAATTACAGGTCACAGTGACAGCAGCAGAGTAAGTACAGGTCTGCCGAGCCACCAATGCAGATGGGCAGTCCCGCCCTGCATTGGTTCGTTAGGGACCTCGAAGTGGCCCAGGGTGACCAGGAAGGCTGCAGCGAAGCAGGAAGAGAACACGTTTCTTTCTTGGCCTTTCTTTCTATTCCCCCAGCTCTGATTCTGTAGAGGGGCCCATTTTCTGTCACTTGGAACCTCTCTTTTCTGCTTTTTCTCCTTTTCTTCATATTCTCTTAAGAACATATTCCGTGGAAAGCGTCAAGTCTAGCACAGGATGGCATACCACAATGATTGTCCTCTTTGATGTGGTTGTGTGGGTGTGTAGAAAGCAGCAAGCAGTTTCCATTTGTCACTATAAAAGACTGATTGTTCAGGGCCTGTTTGTCACTTGACTAAATGTTTCTAGGATTGTTAATAATGAGAATTTACCAGACCAGGGTTGTGTAAGTTACCAGGGAGAAGACTGTGTGAGGCAAGAAATAACATTTTCTGCCCTGAAGGATTTCACAGCTAGGTTCACATTCAAACATCTTCTCCATAGCTCAGTGTGTGAATACTCACTGTCTCCAACAGACGCAGAGGTTCCCACCTCTAGAGTATGATCTAGTTTACAAATAAGGTCACTGCAGTTGTAATTAGTTAAGATGACATCATTGCAGATGAGGATGGGTCCCTGGTAGTCATAGGACCAGATCTATAACAAGATGACAGCATGAAGCCAGAGACAGACCAGGAGAATGACAGACACCTCATGACATTCACTTCGTGCAACAAATACACAAGTTGGGTTGAGAATCACAGCTCGAGAGAGGGGGGGTTTGGATATGCCTGGCTCCAAAAGCCTCTAAAGCCTTCCACTGCACCAATGACCTTTAAGGGTGCTGTGGGTAGCCTGATGGATATTTGAGAGACCCTCAGGGGACCACGGAGGAGGGGGAATGAATGGCCTTTTCAAAACTCAGGGAAGCAAGACTCCTTTTCAAACAGGCATTGCAGCACTTTCAATTAGTGAAATTCCACTTTCTGTTATATATAGCATACTGTAAAGTGTTGACTCAAGAGACAGCCAACCAGGAAGAAAGTAAATATGGATCCCGCAACAGGTTGTGGTTTGAGTAGTGTGATGTTCAGCACTGTCTCCAACACGACGAGGACATCGATGGGCAGTGGCAGCTGCTGTGTGAGGAGGAAGGGCAAGTTTGTATGCCGACTGTCAAACGGAGTGTTCAGAGAGACCTAGCAAGCGAAAACTTGGTATCGAAGAGCCCACTTCAAAGTTAACAGGGAAAATTGAATTTGTGACAAAAATAGATTACTTGGGTATAGACTGCAGCAAAGATGTCCAGAGTGCTCCCTGGACTCATTGCTGCTGCATCACATGGGAATGTGGTAGAAAGGCAGACTCCTGGGTTCTCACCCAGAAGGACCAGAGGCTCTGGGGGCTGGGCTCAGCGATCTGTGGTCATGAGCCTGCAGGATGTTTCTAATATACGCTAAACTTGGACACCAGTGTCTCCTTGCTCCTTGTTTTTCTCTATTCCATCTCATTCCAGAAAAGATTTTACAGCAGTTTGTGTATATGTGTGTATATATATATATGTATGTATATAAAATATTGTATACATATTGTATATTATACACAAATTGCTGTAAAGTCTGTTTTTCTACACCAAATTCATATATATATATATATGTATATAAAATATTGTATATATATTGTATATTATACACAAATTGCTGTAAAGTCTGTTTTTCTACACCAAATTCATATATATATATATATATATATATATGAATGACTTACTGCCATGATGGTGTATTCAGAAAAATCACAAATCCCAAGCCTGCTTGTCTTACATAGCAAGTTCAAGGTTAACCAGAGTAACTAAGGCAAACTCTGTCTCCAAGTAAAATGAACAAAAAGGCCAGGAATATAGACTGCTTCCCTACTGTATATTCAGACTCCAGCACCATACATGTGGACACACACAAACACACACACACACACACACACACACACACACACACACTATTATGACTCCATGGGCTGATGGATGTGGCTACTGACTGAAGTAAATCATTTGCATTGAGAGCAGTAACCAGAATAAGGAGGCAGCACCTCCACCCAGACTACATTTGGAGTAGTTCCTTATCATCTCCATACCCCAGACCACATATGGAGTTTGCCGAGGAACTAACTTTCAGAAGCTTGGAAGAGGCAGCCTTGCCTGGCAGCACAGGCCGATCATTGTAGCTACTCAGGAGGGGAAGCAGGGGCAGGAGGATCACAAACTCAGTGCCAGCCTGGCCAACTTAGTGAGACCTGGTGTTACAACAAAAAACAGAAAGAGGGCTGGGCATGTAGTTCAGTGACAGAACATTCACCTAACATGTTCAAGGCCTAAGTTTACTATCCAGGACTGAAAACAAAACAACAAAAAAGATGGTAAACCAAAGCAATGAAGCAGTTTGAAGCTGACCTGAGAGAAGCAGTTAAGGAAAACTTTTGTGACTAGGGCTGCCATGTGGAGAGTTTCACATTCTACTGTAGCAAGCAAAATACAATACTGGAAAACTCTCTTCCCTAAGAGCCCTCCAGGGTTTTGTAAGACTCAGAAACATGAAAAATGTTTCTATCTATGAAGAGCTGTAATATGCACAAAAGCTGTGAACTGAGCCTACTTGATGGAAATTTTAAGTCCAAGATAAGGAAGAATCTTAACAATTTTGAATTGTCCAAAAGTGACAGGGGTGAGAGACCCTTCTCATAAAGTCCTAAAGACCTTTAGACAAAGAGATGTTGAAAATGGGCTGTGTTGGCCCGGAGCAGCTGGCCGCTGAAGTGGCTCTCCACGGCTAGAGATTCATGATTCTAAAGTTAATAACGTGGGGTCAAGCACATCTGAGAGGCTCATGGTCACAGCCAGCAGAGCACATGCTCCAGGCGGCATTTGTTAACAGCCCTGCAAGCCACTGCGAACACTAAGCACATTTAAATATGCTTAGACATTAAAGACAGAACACTGGAAACATTAAGCACATGTCAAACTAAGATGTAACACCAGTTAATCCAGCGCAGGGTTTTCTCTACAGCCCTACTCTAAAATTCTCTTTCCATTTGAAGGCTGATTGACTTGGCTCCTTGGTTCTCCTCTGGGATCATGAATGGCTGGATATGGACAATAACATTGAATTCCCAATGCTTTCTCAGAACCCTGTGGTGTCTCATGGGAGCCCAAAGATGTCACCGTTGGTGCTAAGCCAAACTCCGAGTTGATTTACAGCATTATTCCTCTATAGCTAAGATTTTTCTCTGGCTGTGATTTTCATCTAGACTTTTACTTTTTTTTTACCCCTCTCCCCAAACTATTGGGTAACATGAGTGACTCTCACCTCCATCCACTCCCTGGCTGGCCACTTTCCAGTGGTGGAAGGATGAATGAATCCTTTTGTGTAGAGGTTTTGTAACTCAGTGACGAGCGTAGAGTCTTGCCAAAGGTAAGACGTGGGTATTTTGCACATACTGTATATAATGTGTCTGTGTCAGTAATGTAATGTAGGCAGCATGCAGATACCCCCGTGGGTGGCAGCTAAGCCAGAGACAGCTAAATCTCATTTTCAATCCACTAGAGGCTCTCCTTTCTAATTCAGTGAAGAACTAGTGTTGGTCAGCTCCTTAAAGGAGAATAGGGGTCAGTGAGATGGCTCAGAGGGTAAAGGTGCTTGTTGCCAAACTTAAAGATCTGAATTTGAGCCCAGGGACCCACATGATGGAAGAAGAGAAGTGACTCCTGCAAATCGTCCTCTGACCTACACACGTTTGCCTTGTAATTCATGAGTGTTTGCACACACACACACACACACACACACACACACACACACGACTACAAAAATGAGAGAAACTGGGGCTGGAGAGATATCCTAGCGGTTAAGAGCACCGACTGCTCTTGAAGAGGACCCGGGTTCCATCCCCAGCACCCACATGGAGAACCATCCCTAACTCCAATTCCAGGAGAACTCCAGTTCCAGGGGAATCCAGCGCCCTCTTCTGACCTCCGCGGCATTGCATGACACGGGTGTACAAACCTACATACAGACAGTACATTCATACACATAAAATAAAAAAAAATTTTTTTAAATGAGAGAAACTAAAACTTTTAACTTACAATGAATATATGTAAATACATGCATATATGTTCACACACATATATGTATACACATTAGCATGTTGTAGTTGGTTTTTTTATGAGAGGACAAGAACTTAATTTATTTCTGTATGTGTATGAATGTACTGTCTGCATGCAAGTTTGTGCACCGGTGTGGTGCAATGCCGCGGAGGTCAGAAGAGGGTGTCGGATTCCCCTGGAACTGGAGTTCTCCTGGAATTGGAGTTTCAGACGGTTCTCGGCCGCCATGTGGGTGCTGGGAATCGAACCCCGGTCCTCTGCAAGAGCAGTCGGCGCTCTTAACCGCTAGGCCATCTCTCCAGCCCGAGAGGACAAGAACTTTTCTTTAAAACATAGCCATGCTAATTGCCAACATTTTTTTTTTATAGATCACACCACAGTTCATCATCTCTGATCCATAATTTTCACTTTCTTTGAAATGGAAAAGATTCAAGAAAAATCACTGAACAAATAGAGGGCAGTATCCTTCTAGATTTGTAGCATGTATTTTGTTTTGTTATTTATTTAATAACTGTCTCTCACACATAAAATTAGAAGAAAATTATTATGATATATTTATCACAAAATCACCTTTTAGCCGTCCTTATTCAGGGAGGTAGCATTAAGCATGTGTGGCTGTCACCACTGCGTACATGTGCATGCACACACATGTACACACACCACACACACACACACACACACACACAAATGCCATGGTGCATGTGTTGAGGTCAGAGGACAACTTGTGGGAGTCAGTTCTCTCCTACCACGTAACCCCAAGGGTGGACCTCAGGACGTCAGCCTTGACAGCAAGTGCCTTTACCTATCTCACCAGCCCAGGATTTCTTTTTTCCGTTATCCAAAACAGGAACCCTGTATCCATTCAGCGAAAATGCTCTATTACCCTTTTCCTGGACCCCTTGTAACATAGCTTTTGATTTCTTTCTCTAAAATAAACTCTCCTAATATAGCTTTGCACATGCGTGAGGTATTCGTCCTTTCATGCCTGGTTTACTTTGCTGAGTTTGCTGTGCTTAAGGTTCCCCCATGATTGAGCATGTATCAGAATTTTCTCCCTTTTCTGGTTGACTAATATTCCCCTGTATGTATATGCTACATTTTACTTACCCACTTATCTGTTGATCTTTCCCTACCTTTTGGCTCTTGTGCTACTGTGATCATCAGTATACATTACCTGTCTGAGTCTAGGCTTTCAATCCATTTCGGTTACACTGGGGATCATATTGTATTCTATTCTCTCAGGAGCTGCCAAACTGTCTACAGACAATACTTTTTATATATCTTACAGCAAGTGTCATTAAGAAGACTTTCTAAAGCATTTTGTTTTTTTATGGAAGTAATACGTCTCTTTTCTTTTGGCCTGGTATCCCATTAGTGTCTAGCCATTTAATTAACTTGCACAATTTCAATACCAATTCCAGGCATCATCAGCTGGTTTAGAAGCATGTACAATTGGCATTTGCGGAGCACACAATTAAACTAGCAAAACAGGAAGTGTGTGTGTTGGGGGTAAATTTCCAGGAGAACCATAGCCTGCTGTGGTATCAGCCAGTAGAGAGCAGAATCTGGAAAGACAGCCCTGATTAATTGGTCCCAGGAGGAGAGCTACTCTTCTACTAACTTACCTTTGCCATGAAAAGCTGTAGAAAGAAACTTAGAGACAAGTGACTGCAGATTAGAAGAAATTACCAGCTTTTCACATTCAATACCCTGGTTTGGAGACTGAAGAAAGGCCAGGCAGTAGGAAGCTGCCTGCTCTGATCACCTTTTATGTGACATCTTTGTGTGTGTGCCCGTGTGAGTGCACATATGTGCATCTGGAGGACAGAGGTAGACCTTGGGTGTCTTCTTTCATGGGGCTCCACTGTATTCTGTGAAGCAGGATCTCTCAGTGAATCTGGAGCTCATTCACTCAGCTGGGCTGGCTAGCCAGTGAGCTCCTGACATCTCTTGTCTCTACTCCCCAAACACTGGAGTTACAGGTAATCACCTCTTCTTCTCATGAGTTTTGGGTTCTAGGGATCTGAACTCCGCTCCTCATGCTCGTACAACAACAGGTACTTTACTGACCCAGCCATCTCCCCAGTCCTTTGTGAGGTCCTTAGATTTAGTAAGAAGGCTGAGCAGAGAGGGAGCAGGCTGATTCCCTGTAGGCCTTCTTCCCTAAAGCTTAATTAAATGGGAATAAACAGGAACGGAGGTGGCCTCTAACTTTAGGAAGAAGATAGCTTTTAAGTGAGGAGTCCATGGTGAAATGTGATTAGAAGCTTCTCTAGACAGTCTTGAAGTGAAATCATGAAGCTGATGGAGGAACACTTTTAAATAGCATCATCTGTCCTTGTTAGCCACCCAAATGATTAAAGGTTTGGGAGTCTGCCTGCCCCTCTAAATATGGCCTAAAGGAACTCAGTTCATTTAGCTTAGAAGAGAGAACGTGCATGATGAGGGGGACTTAATAATGGTCTCTAGGAAGATGAGGGATAGTCTCTGGGCGGAGAAGTAGCTGTTTCCTATTTCTGGTAAGAAGAGTGCAGTTAAATGACAGGTGGGTTTAAAAAACTCTTGTCCACAGAGTTCAGGACACTGAACCATCAGGACAAAAGTCACTTCTCTGTCTCAGAATTATGGCTTCTTCTGTCTTTCTTCAGTGATTTTCATGTGGCCCTTTTGCGAATCTAGAGCTAGTGCCAAAACAAAACAAAACAAACCCCCAAACAGACAAACAAACAAACAGAAAACACTAGCAGACCTTTTAGCATGGTAAGAGGATGGAGATGTCCCTTGCCTGAGCCTCCTCTGTGGTCCAGGGAGCCCTCACCCCTTAAGTCCTTAATGAGACTCAGAACAAAGAGTTGGAGCTTCCTTGCCGTCCTTGATTCCTGCTCTTGAAACCAAGATAATCTGGATTTATTCCTTTATAAGAGAAGTAATTTCCATCAATGGGGCCAGCAAAGTGGCTTAGTGGGTAAAGGTGCCTGCTGTCATACCGAAGGACCTGAGTTCAGTCCCTGAGACCCACGTAGTAGAAAGAACCAACTTTCACAATTTGTGCTCTTACCTCCACCTAATGCATTGTGGCAGACATATGCCACACATACTCTCACATACATACATACATACATACATATAATGATAATTAAAAATTTTCTATCAGAGGACAGCTGGGGCTACAGGGAGACCCTGTCTCAAAAAGACCAAAAAAAAAATTTCTATCAGGTTTTCAGTGTGTACTTGTCTTATCCCCTTGGTTAATGTGATCATGAATTTTATTTTTATTTTTTTATTTTATTTTATTTATTTTTTTATTTTTATTTTTGGTCTTTTTTGAGACAGGGTCTCCCTGTAGCCCCAGCTGTCCTGGAACTCACTCTGTAGACCAGGCTGGCTTTGAACTCACAAAGATCCGCCTGCCTCTGCCTCACAAGTGCTAGGATTAAAGGTATACGCCACCATGCCCGGCTTCTTTTATTTTTTTGGGGGGGGATCATGATTTTTAGAAACAAGTTCTTGTCCTCAGTAAGACTGGATATAGTGTGTATGTGTATAATCATGTATATGCAGCATGTATGTCATAGATATTTGATATAAGATATAGATTTCTTTCGATATGCATAATTTATATGATATACCCTATCACAAGAGCTAATAATTATGTTATATAATTTATAATTTAGAAATAATTTAATAATGAAAGCAAGTTTTTGTGCTTCGATGTCCCTACCTGCCATGTGGAGATGAACAATCTGTACACTGATAATTAGCAGTGTGGCACATATGCAAAGTGTCCTGTGACAAGACATCAGTACAGAAGACCTGGTAGGAGAAAAATTCAAAGCAGAACTGTGAGTTCTGAGTGTGTTGGGAACTTTGGGCCAGAAGGCCAGATGGGAGTGCCTGGCAGTGTCTTTTCCATTATTGTTTTAGCATTCTTACTCGATCTTAGGCTCGTTGTGCCATTTATTCTCAATTGGATAAGTGCTTTCTTATTTGCCCAACTGGTAGCTATTTTCTAGACTAGCTCTTATTCCCAGAGGACTGACTGGTATTTTGCTACATCTTTATGTCAGAGCTTTATGTCAGCTTTAACCAAGTATACGTTTTACCTGTGTCAAGATTTATTAGAATTTTGTTTAAAGATCCTTGCTTTTATTATTGAATGCTTTCTGCCATCTGAAAAAGGGTCTGGGTGAACCGTGGTCCTACTCCGGTTGCCATAATGAAGTGGGAAAATGACTTGCGGGTGGAGAGGGCTTTGAATCCACCCTGATTTTCCATTTCCTTAATCTACTTTACAGGAATCTTTGGAGGATTAAATTAAACCAAATAATGTGTGTTTAGCTCAGAGTCCATTGTGTCCAACCCTCAAGTTATATTCATTGGTTTCCTTTAACTCATAAAGCGAATTTCTTGCCTATTACAGGATCATGATTACTCTACATTGTCTTTGTTTAGTGGGGTTTGCTCAGCCATAGGGGCAGCTTGACGAATAGTTTGCCTGAAGTTCACGAGGGCGACCGAGAATAGCAATATTGAATCTGCTTTCTTTTTCCCTCCCTCCCTCCCTCCCTCCCTCCCTCCTTCCTTCCCTCCTTCCCTCCTTCCTTCCTTCCCTCCCTCCCTCCCTCCCTCCTTCCCTCCTTCCCTCCTTCCCTCCTTCCCTCCTTCCCTCCCTTCTTAGTGCTGGGGAACTAATTGAGGGCCTGGTGCATGCTAGGCAAGTACTCTATCTCTAAGCTACAGCCCCAGCTCCTGTTTTCTGTACTTTGTTAACCTGGGAAAATCAAATCTACTCTTAGTCCACATACCCCAGGAAGCATGTATTGCAGATTACCTGAAACAAACTGTGAAGACACATGGGGAAAAGTGCATTTAAAAATTATTAGGAAGGGGCCAGGTGTGGTGGCACATGCCTTTAATCCTAGCACTTGGGAGGCAGAGGCAGGCGGATCTTTGTGAGTTCAAGGCCAGCCTGGTCTACAGAGTGAGTTCCAGGACAGCTGGGACTACAGGGAGACCCTGTCTCGAAAAGACCAAAAATAAATAAATAAATAAAAATAAAAATTATTAGGAAGAAAGTGTGGTTTTGTTTTGCAAGATTTGCAGGAGAATTGATAAATCTCTTAAGTATCCAGACAGTGACTTAGTAATCACTGACATGGTAGATTTCTGGGCTTTGAAATGATATCAAGTTGAAGATATGATCCCTGACCTGGAGAAGCTTGGGAATTGGTTGGAGAGACCACCCCCTATATATGAAGTGACCTTGAGTTAGGGGTCAGGAAGGGCAGTATAATATACCTGGCTTGAATCCCTAAGTACTGTGGAAAGGTAGGCCACAGGGCTTGGTAGGGATCTCTGGGACTGTGGATCTTGGTTTGGTTCACAAAATGTTGTCATTTCAAGATAGATTATTAAAAATAAAGCCACCTCAAATGTGCACAGAGCACCGTGCCACGCTCCTTCTGCACCTTTCTAAAGTTGTGGTGTTCAGGCTGATGTGGTTCCAGACTCCCATCTGCACACTGTGCCAGACTGCCCCGGCCCAAGCCCTTCTCATAAATCACAACCAGTCACATTGAGAGTAAAAATCCCAGCTAGACGCCTACCTCAGAAGCAGAGGCAAGACATATATTTTAATGCTGGTGGATTTAGGAAACAGAAGGAGAACCTTTCTCTCTCTATTAGGAGATTTATAATTCGGGGACTTGGGAAGGTGAGTACAGGTCTTCTGAACAGAATTCCTTCTGCCCCTCCCCAAATTAAAGAGGGAAGCAGAAAAAGCCAAGCCACGAATTTTACAGT
Source organism: Rhizomys pruinosus (assembly GCA_009823505.1). Lineage (NCBI taxonomy): Eukaryota > Metazoa > Chordata > Mammalia > Rodentia > Spalacidae > Rhizomys > Rhizomys pruinosus. The sequence continues at coordinate 3,359,701 of VZQC01014540.1, forward strand.
GTAGAATTTATTGCTGGGAATCTTACAAAGCTTTATGTCAGCAAAGTAAAGTAATCACTGTCACTTTTCTTTCAGACACCAGGCTTTATCGTTGCCATCACCTTTATCATAACACAAAGTTGATTTAGTAGCTCTGTTTTTCAGGGCAAATAGCTCAGTGTTGTTCTTACACCCATGGCCAGGCTTTCAGAAGGCAATCCCTGGACACAGACACAGAGCTAAGTGTAGACAAGGACCAGGGATCATGTGAGTGGCTTGAGGTTGGCCATGCTGTCGGCACGCCAACTGAGCTGTTTCTCTTGCCTTTCTCCATCCCTCCAGATCCTCAAGTCCAAAGATTTAACATCTCCAACCCAGCGCTACATTGACAGCAAGGTGGTGAGAACGAGAGCTGAGGGCGAGTGGCTGTCCTTCGACGTGACCGAGGCGGTGCAGGAGTGGCTTCACCACAAAGGTTCCACGCATCTTTCCCTTCTTTCCCTGCATGAGGCCCCAACAGCTTGTGAACTGACCACAGACGTAGGCACACGTGAAAATGACTTTCCTGCGTTCTTGTTTTTCAGACAGGAACCTGGGATTTAAGATCAGTCTGCACTGCCCCTGCTGTACGTTTGTGCCTTCTAATAACTACATTATCCCAAATAAGAGTGAGGAGCTTGAAGTCAGATTTGCAGGTAACTGAAACTTGCTAGTTAACGTGAGAACTTCATCTGGGGGTAAAGTCAGTTTGCATGTGAGAATGGGGGTGCTTAATGAAGTATGGGCACTTGCATCCACCTGGGGATTGACAGGCGTGGTGGAGAGACTGGAAAGTATGAAGTATGCTGGACAGATGGCTCAGTGGTTAAGAGCATGCATTGCTCTTGCAGAAGATCCCAGTTTGGTTCTCAGAACCCACATCAGGTGGGTCACAACTGCCTGGAACCGCACTACAGGAGATCCAGTGCCACCTCCTGCCGTCCACGGGCACCTGCACTCACGTGTATACACCCCCACACAAACACATACACATGCATAATTTAAAAATAAAATACAAATTTTAAAAAGGAAGTCAAAATGTTTGGAAGAAAGAGATGGTTTCTCGGTTTTCACAGCTTAATGTCCAGTGATTAAACTGGCTCATTAATCTTGCAAACTGTCACTCAGTTAAGCTTTTTAGTTTTTACCCTTTAGTTAAGCAAACCATTGTCCCACCTGTTCTGAGATGATTGAAATAGTTAGCATGCATTCAAAGAAATCCATTGCTAATTTTCCAAACCTAATGTCAGGGACAAACAAATGTATTTCACTATGAAAACCATCTTCTGTGCCTCAGTTTCTGTAACCTGCCTTCCAGGTGTTTGGACAAAGCATCTTTTTCTAGCGTATACTCATTATCGGAAGTGAATTCCTTATCAGATTTCTACAACAGTTTATAAACACATAGCCAGGCCTTTATTTTCCCCTTGCTTGCCTTTAAGTGAACTATCCAAAGGCCAAAGTGAATGAGGAGATACCCAGGGTTCGAGTCGCTTGACTTATTAGACAGTGTGTTGTTGGGTGAGGCTGTAACTGTGACGTCTGCTCATGTGTGCCTATGGCATCGGCCTGCACTGCCAGGTCAGAGAGGCATTTTCTTCCCTCACGACCTCACCTGGGACCTCCATCTACTTTTAGAAGGCCCCAGTGGCTCTTGCTCATGGAAAAAATACTCCCAGAGGTCTTGAGATTTATTTCGGTCTCTAACCTAGCTGTGATTCCCTTGAGCGTGGAGATTAAATGCTTCACCTGGCAGTCTCTGGAGCATGCATTGGGGAGCTCAAGTTTCTAAATCTCAGATGGACTCAGGAAAGTGTTGAGGATGCCATAAAATAAATGAAAAAGCTCTTTCTTCACAGCTTCCCATAATAGCATTAGGTAAGGGTGACTTCTATTTCACTTGAACCTAGTTCACTGCCATTTAGCTAAGCCTCAGTTTATGTTCATTGGGAAAGTCTTCTGAGTTGAGAGGTCTCAGGAAGAGAGGCAACCAGTGGGCGACAAGGCATGTTCTATGTCTATCTGTCCTGTTGCTGAAAGCCTGAACATGACCCACCCTGAGCATGGACTGAAATAAATTGCCTAGATTGCCCTTGAACTATAGGTCAAAGACCTTGCTGTAGTGACCTTCCTGAGAAACAGCTCTGCTTTGGATACAGGAAAGCCCTGGGATAGGAGCCCTGTTCAAGTGTGTTCGTTGTCACCTGTGGGATTCCCCTTCTCCTACATCTGCTTCTGTGGGGAATGATGCTGGCTGGTCGGGACAGTTGTGGTGGTCCTTCCTGCTATTTGTGATGATATGCAGGGGAGAACTATATTATATAAATATTGCCGGTTATGTTTGATGAAGGTAAAGCTAAATGTTTATTACCCGAATGCATTTTTTCAAGGTATTGATGGCACCTCCACATATACCAGTGCTGATCAGAAAACTATAAAGTCCACTAGGAAAAAAAACAGTGGGAAGACCCCACACCTCCTGCTAATGTTGTTGCCCTCCTACAGACTGGAGTCACAACAGTCTACCCGGCGGAAGAAGCGTGCTTTGGATGCAGCCTATTGCTTTAGGTAAAGAAACGAAAATAGAACCAAGCCGTCCCATCTGTTAACCCTTGTACCGCCTTTGCTTTACCCTCTTGTACACTGACCTGAATTGAACTCCTTGCTCAAGGCCAGGTACAGGACAGTAAAGCTCTTGTATCTCATAACACTGTTCTCCCGAGGCCTTTAAACAGTTCTTTCTGTGCCGTGCTCTGTAGCAGTGAACCACGTGTGAAGGGAGAAAACTGGCTCCAGGAATGTTTTCCTCAAGTCTGTCTAAAGTGCTTTGGGGCTGGTAAAGAATTAGATCTCTGCCCCTTCAAAGAAAATATAAGTTTATTTGGGATTTTGGATAATTCAGAAAGACCCACCAGTGGTATGCAGCCTTTACCCTAAGGTCTGATCTCTTTCTCAGTTACACAAATAAGATGATACAAGAATTCTGCTGGCCATGCCTTGAGCTACAGAATGCAACACAAATGAGGCCTCCAGCAATAGTCTCTTTGTTACTTTATATGAATTCATGGAGGGAGAGGGTGCATAGCCTTCTGTGCTTTCTCTAGGCCAAGGACTCTGTTTCAGAAATTGTGGGGCAGAGCAGGAGCTTCTCTGTGAAGTGCTCACCAGACTATGGGCCACAAATAGAGAAATGTATTTTGGTTACCAAAGCCAGTGATTATGGTATCAAGACCCCATTTGAAAGTCTGGTTCATTCTTTGATCTGGTAGTAGGTGGTAAAATACAGGATATATTCGCCAAGAAAATTGCCTTAGGAGATTCTCTGAAAATATCTATTGTGTTTCCTTCATTGTGTGCACAAAAAGATAGTAGAAGCTAGATGCTAGATCTGGCCAGTACTGGGTGGAAGGCACTCCATCACTTAGAATCACTTTCTTGATTATGTTTAGTTAATTGAGGGAAAATGTTGGCTTTCCAGCCCATAGACAAGGAAGTAGGCCAGGGAATCACCACCACATCTCACCACGGAAATCATGGCAGAATGCAACCCATTGAGACCTGACATGGTGTAGTGAGTTGAATAAATGGGTGGGTCATCTTTCTGACCTTGGGGTGAAACAGATGGGAAATCACCTCTAAAATCCCCACTGACTTTTCTTTTCTCAGAAATGTGCAGGATAATTGCTGCCTACGTCCACTTTACATTGATTTCAAGAGGGATCTTGGGTGGAAATGGATCCATGAACCCAAAGGGTACAATGCCAACTTCTGTGCGGGGGCATGTCCATATTTATGGAGTTCAGACACTCAGCACAGCAGGGTAAGTGCTTGGCCAGCTGGTCTCTTCTATCTCGCCTCAATTAGTATTCCCAGTGGTCGTATTTCAATATGAATTGTATAGGCCTGGTATCCAAATTTTGCTGACTCTCAGGCACTGGTGCTAAAGAAACCTTTATAAAAACACACTGGTCAATTTTTTTTTTTTTTTTTGGTCTTTTGGAGACAGGGTTTCCCTGTAGCCCCAGCTGTCCTGGAACTCACTCTGTAGACCAGGCTGGCCTTGAACTCACAGAGATACACCTGCCTCTGCCTCTGCCTCCCGAGTGCTGGGATTAAAGGCATGTACCACCATGCCCGGCAACACTGATCAATTTTAAATAGTAGGTTGTGCCTTCCTAATTAGATTATAAAACAAACACCAAGGACTGTCACCTGTCACATTAGAAAGAATATTGGGGATTTCACATGATACCTTGGCATGCTGACTTACTAGGGTATGACTACTTGACTATTAGGAAATCATTTATCCTCTCTGAGTTCCAGTTTCTTATCAGTGGAAAGGGATGTTTTTATAACAATTATCCTTAAAACAAAATTCCAAACTCAAGAGTTATAAAATATAAAAATGGGGGTGTGTTTGAAAATGAGTATCTCTAAGTTTGTTTTGTTTTGCTTGAGACAGGGAACTCAGTATGGAGCCCTGGCTTGCCTGGAGCTCAGTATGTAGACCAGGCTGGCCTTGGCATTATGATAGTCCCTCTACGTCTGTCTTCCAAGTCCTGGGATTACAGACATATATCTAAAGGTTTTATTAACTTACTCCAATGAAGACAGGAGGCTCACTCAGAAGGAAAGAAGACCCATGCCATGAATCCCCAACCCAGATGAGCACAAACATTTTCTGTATACTAACGACATTCATCCATGGGCTCATGGATGTGGGTCATGATATATGATTTTAGAGATAGCAAGAACTTTATAAATGATCTTTAGTTCAAACATTTAATTTTTTTAAGAAAAAAGAAAGAAAAGGATTTAGACTAATAGATGCCTTGCCCAAGATGAAACTGAAAATTAGACAAACCAGGCCTTGGAAAGCAGAACTGCTTGTGTTATAACCAGGTCTCCATTTCTCTCGTACTGAGCTTAATCCCTAAAGTGTGGCTGCATGTGGGGGCTTTCTGTTCTGTCCTTTATGCCCCTGTAAATCTCCCTATTAAAGAGGCATTAGAAAAATTGCCTTCACTGCAGGGTAGGAAAATGGATCGCCTGCCAAAAAGATCCTACAATGCATTCGGTTAAAGTCAAGAGTTTGGGAGGTTATCAATTATTTTAGACAATCTGTTATACAAATGGCTCTTTTGTTTCTCATGAAAAATAATGTATCAGTATAACATGGTCTCTTTGTTTATAAAGGCTGCATAGGCTGGAATTGAAGCGAACAAATATGGCTCTCCTCCTCCAGCCACTTTCCCAGCAACCTTGTAGGCTTGGCACTCCAGGTGACCACATGTGTGGCCATGTGAGCTAGGTGGGCTCAGGCTTGTCGCTTTTTCTGAGCTCTCTGGCCAGCCTGCTGCATCTGGACTGCGGCAGCAGTAACCGTAATGTGGGCAAAGCCTGGTTGCCAAGTAGAAACGTAATTCTCCTCCCTGATACACAAAGGGAGTGTGTGAAGGCTGAGACCAGGCTTGTTTTTCAAGGAGAGAGGAAGAATAACTGTCATGGTCACAAATATGTGGTTTGGACAGATCCCCAAGGAGCCAGGGGTGGCTGAATAAAGTAGTCCAGTGTTGTGTGCTCTGTCCTCAGCTGAAAACATCCCGGGGAATCTCGAGGAAAAGGTCACTTGTTTGACTAGCAAATTAATGGCATCCTTAGAAATATCTCTGTGTCATCACTGGGTAACCTACACACATCCACTAGTGAGAGTCACACATCCCTCTGATAGGGAATGAGGATAGAGCCACAGGACTTGGTATTTACTCCTTGAACTTAGTCATTCCCATTTACATGAAGAAGAGTAATGGAGTGCCATTACTATTATTACTTTAAGTAAAAATATAAGAAAGAGAATAATTAGAAGAACAGATTAGCCGAGGGAGATAATACATGCTTGTAATCCCAGCACTCAAAAGGCTGATGCAGGAGGATTGTGAGTTTGAGAGCAGCCTAGGCTATATAATGAGTTCAAGGTCACTCTGGGATACATAAGAAGACCTTGTCCCAAAACAGAATGAAACAAAGTAAAGAATGTAGGTGGCTATGCTCACCTGTATTGCTTGTATCTCTGGAGTAATGATGGATGGAGAATGTGGCATTCCACTGGCCTGGGCAGACATGAAACACATGGAAAGTCATGCTGTAGGCATGTGTGACTGACTCCATGCCCAAGGGTAGAGTACTGTTCTGATGAGAACTCCACTGAAACCTTTTATTCTTCAATCATTGCTTATCCAAGGATATGAGTCAACACTATTCAGACAAGGCATAGTAGATTTAGAAAGTATAAACAAAGTCAGTACAGTGCCAACCGAAGAGTTCTTCATCTACTTGGGAATTTGTAATGAGAACCCTGGAACCTTCAGTTGCAAGTCTGTACAAACATAAGACCAATAGTAAGATGCCTGGGACATTCATAGAGCAAAACAGTGATCGGCTTAGAATTACTAGAAAAATTAAGAAAGTCTGCTGAATGAAGGAGTTGGTCCAATTTGTCTTATAGAATCATTTGTTTAGTGTATTCAAAAAAAGAAAAAGAAAAAAGAAAAATTAGACAACATTATGGTTGCCTAACAAGAACTGCATAATGACAGCACCACTTGATGTGCCAGTGTGCATGAGAGAGGTTTCACAGGGTTCCATCTCTAACTGAAGAGCTACAAGCTGTCAAGGACTGATGAGGGAAAGAGAATGAGTTTTCTTCAGGGTGAGCTCCCTGATAGGTTATCTAATCCCAGATGGTCAGGCCTAAACAAATATCACATGGGCTCCACTAAATGGAGCAAATATATATGTGTGCACCTAAGGAATGTGCATATGTAACAATAATCATCAAAGAAGAGGCCAAGAAATTGAGAGGGAGTCGGTTAATGTTAGAGGAGCCGGAAGTAGAACTGGAAGTAGAAACTGCAAATACAGCACTCGTGTATGAAATTAAAAACAAACAAACAAACCTAAAAACATAATTGCCCTGACCTGGGGAGATGTTTCAGTGGGTAAAATGGCTACCGCACGGTATCAGGGGTAGAGTTAGGGTCCCCAGCATCCACGTGAAAGCCGCATGTGCCAGTGCATGCTTGTAACCTCAGTGCTGTGCAGAGCAGAAAAACGGAGAGTGCCTGGAGCTTGCTGGTCAGCCATCCTCGCTGCAGCAGCGACCTACGGGCTCCACGAGAAGCCTGTCTCCAAACTCAAAAATAAATACATAAGCAAGGTGGAGAGGGGTTCAGAAAGACTCCCAGGGTCCACCCGCGAGCCTCTGCTTCTGGGTGGACACGCACCTACACGTCCCCTCAGATACAAAAAGTCAAAATGAAAATAATGACCTTCCATGTGTGTTTCCCTGTGTTGCATCACTCAGGTTCTCAGCTTGTATAATACCATTAATCCAGAAGCTTCCGCATCTCCTTGCTGTGTGTCCCAAGATCTGGAGCCGCTGACCATTCTCTACTATGTTGGCAAAACACCCAAGATCGAGCAGCTTTCCAATATGATCGTCAAGTCTTGCAAATGCAGCTAAGATCCTTGGAAAAGTGGCGAGATGAAAATGACGGTGACGATGATGCATGACGACAATGACGATGACGTTTGTGACGAGACAACACGAGGGAGTCTTGATTCATCAATGTTAAAATTGAGGAAAAAAGCGGTACTAGTTCAAACACTTGGCAAGCTTGTGTTCTGTTTGTTAAAACTGGCATCTGAGCTGAGACAGCAATAAAAATACGTGGAAGGCCTCATTCTCTGTTTCACCTACTTTGTAAGTGAGAGACAAGAAACATCTTTTTTTTTTAAAGAAAAAATAAACACTGGAAGAATTTGTTAGTGTTAATTATGTGAAAGCAAACAAAAAACGAAAACAGGAATATCCGTTCAGTGGAATTGCTGTACATATTTTTCCTTCCCCAGACCTCCCCGGTTCCTCTGCTCCTATGCAATAGGCTTCCTTCTTATTCCTCCCTCCGAGTTAACAGTGAGTTATTTATTGTGTGTTACTATATAATGAACGTTTCATTGCCCTTGGAAAATAAAACAGGTGTACAAAGTGGAGACCAAATACTTTGCCAGAAACTCATGGATGGCTTAAGGAACTTGAACTCAAATGAGCCAGAAAAAAAAAAAAAAAAAGAGGCCAGAATGGGATGAAAACCCAAGTGAGTTACAACATGACCAAGTGAGTCTGCAGAAAGATAAAGGCCCCAAGAACATGTGCTGGGTACCACTGTCTAAGGAAGCTTCATGTAAGCTCAGACACCTGAAAAGCCTGTTAATAAAGGAAACTTTCAGTCAGAAGTCTGTAAGAGTTTTTTTCCTTTTGATTGTAAATGATTCTGTGTCAGTTTAATCAAGCCAATTGAATTTCAAGATGTTTTGATATGTATTGGTCAGACTTTGGACCTTGAAGTTGCAGGGTATACAGGTCGCACCTCTGTTTTGGTATATGTAAACATACCTATATTATTAACATAGATGGGTCTAGAAGCCAGCATAATTGAAAACACATCTGCAGATCTCTCTTATACACTATTAAATCGAAGCATTAACTACTTGTGTAATGTGTAAATTTTTACCATATTTTTTATATTCTGTAATAATAACCATGGTTTAGATTGATCTTAAATTTGGGATCCTTTTAAAATGATCATTTATAATTGTATGTTTCATTCAGCTGGCCAGTACTTTTGAGTAAAACCCCTAGATTTTGACTTGCACTACAGATACATTTTTTTTTTTTATGATATCCTGTATCCTTGTGTTTTATGTATTGTCCATTTTTCGGACATAAGCTACCTGGGTCCATTTTTTGTCTTTTTATTTTCTTTTTCAAACAAAACAAAGCAATATAGATTTGAGTTCAGTGGTCTTCCTTCATCTTCTGTGCATGGCTACTAATCAGCTCAGATGTTCAGAGAAGTTTCTTGTAGGGAAATGAAAAATGTTATGAATGCAGATAGTTGAGAGAAATGCAGTTTGGGTGAGAGCTTATGGATCTGAACTCAGAATCTTCATGACTGGGCTAGGAAAAGTCTAACCTGCTTCAATTAGTGTTTTCATAGAATTTTATTGCTGTTAAAAAGAAGACTGTTCAAGGACAATATCTTTTTTCTTGAATCGGGTTTTTGGTGTTCTTGGGGGGAAATGAAAGATACACATTTTAGTTGAGTTTTTCAAAGAGGGAAAAAGTCCAGGCCAGCATGCATTTCACTTCTGTCCTTGAAATTCAAGTTTTATAGATATTCCTTGAAGGTTGAAAAGGTACAAGACAAATGTTCCCATGTTAAATATTCTTTCTCTCATCTGGTTGATGTAGAGCTGAAGCTACATTTTATTTGGCTCTAATAAATAATCTGTCCTACCCCAGGGGAAGCGAGACCTCACAGTGGGCTTCCCAGGGTATCTTTGTCATTTACTTAGCATCAAAATACAAAATAATCAACAATAAAGTATTTTCAGCCTCACTCAAAGGGCATCACAATGAAGAATGAACATAAAGAGAATTTGTTTGATATGGTACAGTGATTTGGGGGCTTTTCTTACAACTCATTAAAATAAAGAATTGGATCACAACTAAGTCCGAAGACATGTAGGAGAAGTGGTGGGTTGCCACATTAGTGAACAGCACTTGCCCAGTGCAACACAATCCCAGATTTGAGTGTGTTCTCTCTCTCTCTCTCTCTCTCTCTCTCTCTCTCTCTCTCTCTCTCTCTCTCCTACTTTTCTGTTATTTCTGTGTAAGCCCCTCTTGTTTCTGCAGGTATTTTCCTCTTGGATAAAATGACATTTTTGTTTCATATTTTATTTTGTCTCTCTTTATGAATGCACTGATAATATTTTAAATGCTCTATTTTAAGATTTCTTGAATCTTTAAAAAATATGGGTTCTATAGGGTCTTTATTTCCTATAAGTAAATATTGCCATGGGAGGGGAGGGTGGAGGGAAGGGAGGATCGTGTTAGTATATGGGTGGGGCAGCTGAGTGTACCTGTTCAGCAGCAGTACAGTTTTATGGCTGGCATGGTTTTAAAAAATGGAATATAAGAATAGCTCTTTTGTGTTTTGATGACCAATTATGCTGTATTTTAACACAATGTATGTCTGTTTTTTTGTGGTGCTCTAGTGGTAAATAAATTATTTCAGTTATATGTTGCTGTGTTCTTCCTATTGTAGAATCATATTTGAGACTAGAAAACACTTGTGAGGGGATTGGACAGTTGCCAAGCTGGAAAAAACACATTTAAAGATGAACTCGTGCTTCTTTCATAAGCTGTTCATTTCACAGATAATACCAAGCCACAGCATCAGAGTCAGGACACAGCTGTCAAGGACTGAAGGAAGCTCTGCACTGTCTTTTTATTCTCTCATTTATTGCTGTTTGGTAATTGTTTTGGGTTTAGTTTCCATCCGGCTTGACTGTCTACCAGAAAAAATGCACAGAGATATTTGCACCATAATTTGGCTTTCTAGTTCTGTGTTCTGCCAACCCCAGGGCCAAAAGAACAGGTCTAGACAGGATCCCCTGTAGCCCCATAACTTGGAGTTACTGAGCCGGCCAGATATGACAAGAGTCATGTGCACACTGGGGTTGAACTGCTCCTCTCTGTTTTACCCATAGCAACATACACACACACACACACACACACACACACACACACACACACACACACTTCCCTCAAATTTCCTTGGCTGTTACCTACAAGACCAGACTTCTCAAATAAGTTGCCAGTCTCTTAATAAACAGAACTAATAAAAAAGTAGCTGTGACTCAGTCTGGTTTTCTTGCTTTGTCTAATGCAAGAACTAGTTTGTGCCTGCTGCATTGTCCAGACGTCACAAAGAAACAAGCCATCGGTTTAAGCATGGGAGTTGACTAGAAATGGTTCCTCTTCTACCATCCGGTCATGTTGGATCTTAGGTAGAGGAAGGGCTTCACTCTGACTGGAGCTCATGCTTCCGACAGGCCTGTCACCCACCCCAGCTCGTCATGAGTGGTTGATGGCTGCTCATGGCAGGGTGTGGTAGATCACGGTGATTGAAGGAGAGTCCTAGCAGCTCCCAGAACACTGGAAATTTTTCCAGCCACTCATTCCCTCCCCTCTCTGTTGGTGACAGAGGTACTAGGGATTAAATTCCAGGCCTTGTGTGCACTAACAAAATGCTGCATCCCTGACCCACACTCCCAGGATTCTCTCTGAACTCTCATGAAGACAGGTATACCTGGTTTTCTGATCTTCCTGTTAAGTGGATAGCAAGAGAGGAAATTGTGGGCTCTGTCTGTGCTGGGAGTCAGCCAGGAGTTTTGACAGCCCCATACCTGCTCTGTTTCACAGCTATCCTTGCTTTTCATTTCAAGATTTCTATATCCTGCACCCACACTTCTCCATCTCAGTTCTAAATGTGTAAAATCTCCATACTCTCATCTCATAAATGGATCAAGCTATCAATCATTCCATAAGTCTGTAGGCTATTCTTTCGCTGACAGGACAAGCCCCCAGTGTTTGAACACTAGCTAGTTGAATGACCTCTCCCCTCATAATTTAGTGTTCTCAGCTAACCAATTTACTCTCATACTTAACCCCTAATGTGGGTGTATTTTATGTAACACCAGTTTACAGGAGAGTAAAGGGGATTCACAATGGATCAATCACTTATTCAAAACCTTGTAGTTTGCAAGTGGAGGGTCTAGAACTTTATTGTTCAATATACTAGTACCTGGGAAGTTAAAATATAGTTAATCTTAATTGAGATAAGATTTTTGAAGACTTAGGTACAAATCCATGTAAAATGTAAATGATCTCACCAATCATTTTATATCAATGACATGTCTAAATAATACCTTTTGGATATATGTGTTTAAATAAAGTATATTATTAAAATTAGTTTTACCTGTTTTCTCTTTAAACTTATTTTTCATGGTTACTAGAAAATTTAAAATTATACATGTAACTTAGATGTTGAGTCCCACTTCTATTAGACAGTTCTGGTGTAGTATATATGTATTTATTTATTTATTTATTTATTTATTTATTTATTTATTTATTTGCCTGTACCCATCCAGAATCTTGCATGTAACCAAGGCTGGCCTCTAATTTGTGACCCTCCTGTCTCAGGCTCCCAGTGCTGAGATTATAGATGTTACCACCCCTGGCACTTGTATGGAATTTGAAAGCAGACATTTGGAAACAGAAGCTAAGCTAATTCCATCAATTGTATTGCCATCCTTTGTTTTTGTAATTAATGTGCAATTGAATGATGTTAGGTCATATCCTATGAAAGTACTGTGTTGGTAGGTTAGCTTTTGTTGAAAGGCAGATCCATAGGATTCAACCCAAGAGCAAGAACTGACTGACAACGTTGTAAAGAAAATACAGATATTGCATAAGCCTCACTATTAAAGTGGTGGGTAGCTGCCTACTAGCATTGAACTTCTGGGTGGATTGGTGCAGCCTCTTCCTGGACAAGTTGGAATATTGAATCCAATGTTTTAACCCATAAAAGCTACAATACTGTATCACTGACAATCTTTCCTTCCTTGCCTAAGAGGAAAAAAAAAATCCGAATAGTCACTGTGATTGCTCGAGTCACTGGTCTTGAGCTGACATTGATTTTCTAGCTAGAAAAAAAAAAGTCACGCAGCATGCCTCTTGCTACCTTAGAGGGGAAGATCAAGTTTCCTATTCTTGGTGTTCTTCAAACAAAATTCTATTTCCCATATAATAGTAAAGACTTACAAGGAGCCCATACAAATGACAAGCCAAGGCATACAGACTTCAAGATCATCCTGGCAAACTTGTCTTTATTTCTTTGTTTCTAGCAAAGACTGTGACCTTATACTTCTACCAAAGTGCAGAATACAACCTATCTCTACTCATTTCCAGAGCTAGTTATTCCTTACTCAAGAGCTTTATTGTGTGACACTATTCCTGTGAGGACACGAACTAACATCTACTCACCCTAGGCATCAAACCAATGCTTGGTAAAGCAATGATTTTTATTGATGCTAATTACAGGAGTAGGGGTAAGGGGTCACTTACAGGAGCAGAAAGGACTCAAAAAAGTGGAATCATGAAAGCCCACCCCAGCATATGTGACAGCTCATGAAACGTGGACCCCTGAAGCACACTGTACAGCCTAAAGGCAGCTCAACAGGTTGGAGTGTTTTTTCCAGGTAGCTCAGTTGGTCTAAGCCTCTTCTAGGCAGCTCAGGTTCTCTAAGACGTATCTCAGCAGTCTTAGGGCTTATATATGCTTCGCTATATATAAGAGCAGAGCCTAGTGAACCTGGTCAGTTTCAGTGGCTTTTTAAAATTATTATTAAACTTTTTCCATAGGTCATACATCATTTCTCAATCAAATCTAGAGTCACTTCCTTTTCCGTGCCACCCCCACCCCACCCCACCCGAGTCCCTGCACTCTGCCATATATGTCCTGCATCATTTTCTGAGTCTTTCCAGAGTTTTTTTTTCAGTTCTTTTGTTGTTGTTTTCTCCAACTTGTATTGCTGCATTATATATACATATATATATATAGTTATATATAGTTATATATATATATATATATATATATATATATATACAAATACACACATACATACACACATATCACTTGAATTGGAAGATTTTTTTTTCTTAAAAATGTCAGGTTTTCCTTAAGGAAGTGCTCGAAGGTTCCTCCTTGGCCACCCCAAACAACCATCAATCCTGCACTTTTGCTCCACATTGGGGTCTTTCCCTCCCATGGTCCCCCAAAATGAAGTCCAGTGAGCACACATCCTGTCTTGATGCCCCTGCACTGGCCTCCATGATACAGCCCAGGTAGTCCAACAATGGCAGTATACATTCTGACGAGGCTGATATCCCCTTAGCTGTTTAGTCCACAAGCTGGGTATCTCAGTAGTCCCCATCTGGCATTGAAGGTTTGGAGGATTCTTGAAGAGACATGAGTCTTCCGTCCATATTGGAAGGTTTAAAAGCTGTGTCTCATGTCTTTGAGGAGTGCCAAAAGCAGTGGCAGCCACAGAGTAGATGTATTTGCCAGTAAGAATTAGAGATGGGCCAAACGACAGTACTTTCTCTTTATTCTTTTTGTCTTTTTACTAAGATCTCAAGTTCTATGTCTTCAGTAGAGTTTCTCTGGTCTTACTGATTATTTGAAGCTACTGAGTTGTAGAACATTCTAGAACATCCCGTTCTTTACCTCCCTTTAGAACATCCTGTCTTAATAAGCTTCCTTCCAAGATGGAAGGTTTTATGTTAGAGGAAATCATTATACAGCAATCTTTCCTTGGCTCTTCAGTCCCATTCTATGTGCAGACCAATGAAAACTAAGAACCATGCCAGGCATGGTGGTGCGTGCCTTTAGTTCCAGCACTCAGGAGCTGGAGGCAGACAGACCTCTGTGAGTTCAAAGCCAACCTGGTCTACATGGCAAGTTCCAGGCCAACTACTACAGGGAGACCCTGTCTCAAGGGACCAAAAACAAATAAATAAACTGCCTTAAAAAAACAACAACAAGACTCTGAGTTTAGTAACATTCTAGGACAGGGGCAACAGAGCAGATGTCAAACTTTGGGGGTGGTTGGAGAGATGGCTCAATGCTTAAGAGCATGGGCTGCTACTTGAGTTCAGTTCCCACCACCCAACTAACTTGACTACAGTTTCAGGGAATCCGATATCCTCTTCTGGCCTCCAGAGGCACTGCACATATGGTGCACATACATACATGTAGGCAAACAGTCACACATAAAAATAATCTTCAATAAAAAAGCCTTCTTCTGAAACCATATTCACTAGAGGCTATAAAATTGGAGTAATAATAAATATAAATAATACTGGTATTCTATCTAGTCCTCATCTATATGCCTATCTTACCCATGTATTACTATGTATTAATCCTCTAATATCTATCAGTCATCTATCACTAGTAATTATCTATCATTTATCAGTCATCTATGACTTATATATATTTATCATCTATCTATATACCTACCTACTTATCTATTTAACTTTGTGCAAGATTGCAAAAGGAAAGGCTTTTCAATGATCTTATTTTTAAATGAAAAGATTGCTTTAGAGTTCTCCATGAGTGACTCTTTATTTCCCTGAAATGCTTTGTTGTCAGTTTCTTTATTTCAGCAAATAATGGCTGTTTGGAAAAGAAATGAATGTGTTCCTGTAATTGGGTAGAGACCTAGTAAAAAGAACAGAATGTACTGGGGGAGACTTTGTGCTGTGTGATCAGAACTAGAGAAATGGTCCACCCTAAGAGAATAGACATAATTAAACAAAGAAAAAAAAAACAGTTGTAAAGAAATAAGGCCTAATTGGTCTCTCAGAACAAGTTTTTCTTTGCTGTCAATGTCTGCTCAGCTAAAGCACAGAGATATGTGGCTCAGGTGATGTCACCAAGCTCCAGGCAGCCCTGGTGATGGAGGTCCTCTCCATAGGTCCAATGCTCAGTTCTGCATCACATAGCAGATCCCCAATCTTGGAGTGGGGGAGCAAACAAGCTAAGAAGTTACACAATCCAACACAGCTCTAAAGGCAATGTGAAGTCATGCAGCTTGGCTCAACCCCAAGTATGGGCGGAACATGAATTTCTTCATCTGAAATAGAATCCAACAGTACAGAAAACAGAACAGAACTTTCAACTAAATGAGAGTGCTAACTTCGTGATGGATTAAATTTCCCATCTCCATGTGGACACATCTTCCCTTTGGCCTGGTATTTGAAGGAACTTCTGGTTGCATTCAGATTTCTACAAAAGGGACATGTAGATAGAAAGCCTTCAGGAGCATGCAAGAAGCATAATAACTTCTGGAATATTGTTTCCTTGTTATACCTGTAACAGTCTACTATAAGGACATATTCCTGCAGGAATTTTACCCAAGGAAATATAATATATATATATATATATATATATATACACATATGTATACAGAATACATGTGCATAATTTTAAGGATGTGTTATGTGTATGTATGCACATGTATACACATATGTGTATATATATTACTGCCCTTAAGCATGTAGCATAAAAAATAGTTACAACACAAGGATTCTAAAATTAATTCTAATGTATTCACTCTCCTTCAGGGACCTGGGACCTGGACTAGTGAGACCAAGGAAGACCTCAGGGCAGGGGGGAAGTGAAAGGGCAGAAGGGACAGAGGAGGTGGGCAAGAAAGGGAGGAGAGACACTGAGCACCTACTACCAGGCCAGCAGCTTTTTAAGACTTTGACATCTATGGGGAGTGTGGTGGTGTATGCCTATAATCCCAGCGCTCAGTAAACTGAGGCAGGGAGATTGTGTTCCGTTTGAGACCAGCCTGGTATACGTAGTGAGTTCTAAGTCAGCCTCAGCTACTGACTGAGACTGTCTCAAAGAACAAGCAAGCATGGACACCAGCAAAGCACAAGTGTGGAAACAACAGAACAAACTGATCAGTGGGGCTTAAAGATCAAACAAGGAATGCAGCAGCCCAACCAGGGTTTTGCAGGAGGAGTCTGGAAGCCAGAGGGCTGGCAGCATGACTCAGGTGACTGTTGAAGTGGCTTCTGTCCCGCCTCTGTCCAGCTGGGTTGGGTTTAGGGAGCAGCCGTATCCTCCTTCTCAGAAGTCTCAGGATAGAGAGTGACCACCATGCTTTGTATTCTGGCCACCTGCTCCTTTCACTTGGGTTCCCAGCACTCAGTGTGCAATTTAGCTCATGACATTTAAATGTTCGTTAAATTGAGGAGAGGTACAGATGGGGGCTGTGGCCACACCTTCTCGGCACCTGACTCTCTCTGCAACTTCTTCAATAAAGCCAAAGCATTGGATTAGGTGACTAATAAAGCCATTTGTAATCACATTTATGTTGTTTTCTGATTTTTAGGTTGGCATTCTGTGTTTTCCTCTGATTGTATAAATAAGCAGGATCAGGATCTATTCATTAATTAATTTTCTTTTTTTTATTTTTTTCACCACCACCCCCGGCTTAAAGACGGTTCTTAGCCGCCATGTGGGTGCTGGGAATCGAACCTGGGTCCTCTGCAAGAGCAGTCGGCACTGCTAACCCCTGAGCCATCTCTCCAGCCCCTCATTAATTAATTTTCAAAAAATATAACTACTGAGTACATACCAAGAAAATAAGGAAATAAGAGCTATCTTAAACTTAGTGTTTGAAAGACCTTGGTAATGGGATGGTTAATTTTGGGTGTTAGCGTCATTGGATTCAGATGCACCTAGGAGACTGGCAAAGCACACCTCTTGGGCATATCAGCCAGGCCTTTTCCAGAGAGGTTTAGCTGAGGGAAGAAGCTGTACCTGATTGTGAGTGACACTGTTCTATTCAGTGGGAACAAGGTGGAATGAAAGGTAAAAAGCCCTATAAGAGGTTTCAATCTCTCTCTCTCTCTCTCTCTCTCTCTCTCTCTCTCTCTCTCTCTCTCTTCCCCCCCCCTCGGCCTTCCATGTACACTGCTTTGCTGTCTTGTCCTCCCTACAGTGCCAGATTGACATGTCTAGCACTGTGAACCAGAACAAGTCTCTTCTTTAAATGATGGCTCTCAGAAATCTGGCCACAACAACGAAGCTGGTAGCTAGCACAGCCCCCTTCTCATTGGCTAACCTCCTCCTGTTGCCTCCAACCCTGCTTTCCTACTTACTTGTCGTAACTTATCTTGTTTTCAGAAGGGAAAAAAACCAATCCTTCCTGTTCTATTTGAGACACATACTGAGGAGGAGGAGGATCATTTGCTGATTTCACATCAGGAACTCAGCTCGGGGGAGGTGTACCTGAACAGATTCACCTGCACCTTATCCACACCTAGATCTAATTTGGATGATACCATGCTGGTCTTCAAGTCTACAGCACAAAATAGGGAGTGCATAAAGGAGGGGCTGGGTGTTTGTAGCATCTAGGAGGAAAGCAAAGTGTTGGAGTTACAAGAAAGCCAGTAGAAAATCATGGTTTCCAAAGATGGATGCCATCATTATTCCATCCTGCAAGGTCATCTTATGTAAAGTGGACAAGCCTCTCACTACATATGGGATCCATCTATCTTGTCCTTGGATCCATCTGACAGGGCTTGAGATTACAGTGAAGCAATGCTCTTTGATACCAAAGGTTGGGTCACAAAAGGTAATATATAACTCTTGCTTGGCCCCCCTGAAATACTGGTTCAGGGACATTGACTGTTATATTTTGAGGAAGCCTAATCCACATGAGGAAACTGTATTTCCGTATCCTAGCCAGCATCCCCAGCTGGGATTCAAACCCACAATCCCATCATCCCCTCAACAAGGAAATGTGGAAGGCTTTACATGGCTCCCATCACAGACACTGAGTTCCTGAAACCATTCAAAGGACTTTAGGCAAAAATTACTTATCCAACTTATCCAAGTCTATTCTATCCCAAGAACTACAATAAAAGCAATATAGTAATAAAGAAATGTTGTGGTGGGATTTTTTTGCATTATTATTTGTTTTGTATCCATGTGTGTATGTGTGGGTGTGCACATAGCATGGTACACATGTGTGGGTGTGGGTGTGCCATAGCGTAGGACACGTGTGCATGTGTGTGGGTGTGCACATAGTATGGGACACGTGTGTGGGAGGGTGGGTGTGCACATAGCATGGTACACATGTGTGTGCACATAGCATGGGACACATGTGTGCATGTGTGTGGGTGTGCACATAGCATGGGACACATGTGTGCATGCGTGTGGGTATGCACATAGCGTGGGACACATGTGGCAGTCAAAGACAACTTTCAGGAGTTGATTAACTCCTTCCACCCTGTGGGTCCCTGGACCATATTCCAGCTGTTAGATTTGGTGGTAAGTGCCTTCACCATAGAGCCATCCCACCAGTCCTATTGCTATTCATATAAAGGCTTCATATTCTTAGTCCATATGGTTAGGATTTCAACATATTTTGTTTCAGAGGGCAAGGCACAAAATTTATGAATACCAATTTAACTCAGACTGCTGAGGAGAGTGACCAATTATTTCTAGAGAAGTTGAATGGGTTCTGCATTACCTAGGACTGGGAATTTCACAGACATTTATTCTGTGTGTGACCAGGTATGGAACTCTGTAATAGTTTCCATCTGTTGCAAAAAGCTTCTTTGATGTGTGGTGTACAGTATACTCATCTGTAAATATAAAGATCTATATTTAGCATATAGCAAGAAATTACATATGTCTAGGGATAAGACAGAGGTAAGGTTTTCTCTAGGATATATGACCTTTCCAGCCATTTGTATTTGGCTATGTTTACAGTACCACACATGAGTTCCCTTCTAGTGAGAAGGCTTTAAGCCCAGTTAGATAGCTGTTGATTACCCCCAAGATAAAAGTCCCACTACCGAACTAATATAGTTTGCTGTGCCAGTTGGGGTTGACCATTGATTGATTTTCTTCTTTAACAGCTGGCATATAATGGAACCTCTACATCTAAGGCTCACGGAACATAGTGGAACAGGGAATAGAAAGAATACTAATGCATCTCTTTTTTTCCCACAATGTTTATTGATAGATACAAGTACATAAAATCAGGGCATAAACATGATTTGATAGATTAAGTAGACTTAATTTCAATACTATAATAAGGAAACAGTTCAAATTCTCACCATTTGTTTCACACCCACAAAAAACACTTCAAGGGCATTAATGATCCCTCAAATCTGATCAGTTTTGTGCAAGTAAACCATGTTTCTTTTTAAAAAGACTGTGCACTTGCCCAGGCTCAAGGATATTGAAATCTAGCACATAAAGCCCATTACTAGAGGTAGAAATACAGGCAATATACTATTACAGCAACAACCATCAATTACAGTTAAGGATTTTCTGTAACAACCAAATGGATAGTCTAATATTGTAACAACTCAAGTATTACTGAGCAAAGTGCATTTCTACAATGTTCAGTGTTTCTACTCAGTTTTCTAACTTTAAACAGCCTATGATAACTGGCAGCAGAGAAGGACCTTGCAATAGACTGCCTCTGCTTGAGGACCTATGATGTAATTATTGCATGCTGCTAATATACTATCTAAACATTAAAGATATTCCTAAAATATGTGATGATAGATTATAATTAAGACATTACATTACAAAAAACCTTATGGAGAAGGAAATCTATACTTACTGTGCTTCTGCTTTAAATATTGTGCCCCCAAATGAAATCCAGTAAGCACACATCCTGTCATGATCCCCCTGCATTGGCCTCCATGATACTGCCGAGGTAATCCAACAATGTCAGTCCATCTTTTGAGGAGGGCTGAATTTCCATTAGCTGCTTAGTTCACAATCTGAGTATCTCAACAGTCCTCAGTCCACATTGGAAGGATAAAAAGTTAAAAAGCTGTATCTCATGTCTTTGAAGAGTGCCTAAAACAGTGGCATCTACAGAGCATATGCGCCTGTCTGTGAGAATTGTAGACAGGCCAAACAATGGTGCTCTCTCTTTTTTTTTTCCTTTTGTCTTTTTACTAAGATCTCAAGTTTTGTGTTTGCATTACAGGTTCTCTGGTCTTATTATTTATTTCTGGTTGTACTTTCCTTCTGGATGCTTAAGGCCATACAGATAGCCCAGGTTAACCAAGGTTTTGTTTTGTTGAGGTCACTGCTGGTGGGAATGCAAACTTGTACAACCACTATGGAGACCAGTATGGAGAACCCCTAAAAGACTCAAAATGACTTCGCAGGCTTGGAAAAAAAGTCCATAAATTCATTTGGAAAGACAAAAGACCCCAAATAGCCAAAATAACCCTGAGTGAAAAGAGCAACACAGGGGGGATCTCTATAACAGACTTCAAACTGTACTACAGGGCTATAGTCATAAAAACAGCCTGGTACTAGCACAAAAAAAGACCTGTTGACCAATGGAAAAAAACTGAAGATCCAAACCTGAGCACATACAATTTCAGCAATCTCATATTTGACAAGGGGTCCAAGAAGCCACAATGGAGAAAAAACAGCATCTTCAGCAAGTGGTGTTGGCAAAACTGGATCACCACTTGTAGAAGAATGAAATTAAATCCCTATCTCTTGCCCTGTACAAAAGTCAACTCCAGATGGATTAAAGACTTCAACGTGAAACCCCAAACTCTGAAGGAGATAGAAGAAAAAGTTGTCAGGAGACTACAAGACATAGGCGTAGGAAAAGACTTCCTAAATCAGACAGCAGCTGCACAAGAATTAAGGTCGATGATTGACAAATGGGACCTCATTAAACTCAAAAGCTTCTGTACATCTAAAGAAACAATCAAGGAAGTGAAGAGAAATCCCACAGAGTGGGAGGAAACCTTCACTGCAGAAACATCTGACAAAGCATTGATTTCCAGAATATATAAACTACTCAAAAAACAAAGAAGAAAACAAATGACCCACTCAACAGCTGGAGCAAAGAGCTGAATAGAGACTTCACAAGTGAGGAATTAGAGATGGCTGAGAAACATATTAAGAAGTATTCAACATCACTAATCATTAAGGAAATGCAAATTAAAACCACTTTAAGATATCATCTTCCTCCAATAAGACTGGCTAGGATCAAGAAAACAAATGATACCAAGTGCTGGAGAGGTTGTGGGGAAAGAGGAACACTCATCCACTGCTGGTGGGAATGCAAACTCCTGCAGCCACTATGGAAAGCACTGTGGAGAACCCTTGGAAGACTTGGAATGAACATGCCACCTGACCCAGACATACCACTCCTGGGCATGTACCCACAAGACTCACCCCACCGCAGAGATACATGCATGGCCATGTTTATTTCAGATCTCTTCACAATAGCAAGAACCTGGAACCAACCCAAATGCCCCTCAACTGATGAGTGGATAGAGAAAATGTGGTACATCTACACAATGGAGTTCTATGCAGCAGTAAAGAAAGATGACATCATGAGCTTTGCAGGAAAATGGCTGGAGCTAGGGGACATCATGCTGAGTGAAGTAACACAGTCCCAGAAAAACAAACCACGAATGGTATCCCTCATCTGTGGATGCTAGTGCCAATTACCTAGTTGTAAGTATTTCTTGTGCATGGCCCCTTGAGCTTTTGTCCAAGTAGTTGGGAGTGATGCATATTGGAAACAACAACAACAACAACAACAACACAACAACAGAAAGGACTGTATCAAAGAACTGACTGAAACAGTGAACTTCTGCTCAAAACAGTCAACTTCCACATGGAGAATTTTGAGAAAGACTGAGAAAGAGATGAAAAGCGTGTTTGGCAGAATACATGAGCTCTGGTGGGGTGGGGGGATAGGGTGGGGGACACGGGTCTAGATTTGATAATCTTGTACAAAATATATATATTATATATATTATATATATTTAACATATATATTTATTTATATATATATTTAATTATATATATTTAATATATATATATTATTGCTGGGTATACACCCATCAGACTCTTCCTACAGCATAGACACATGTACAGCCATATTTGTTGCTGCTCTCTTCACAATAGCAAAGAGCTGGAACCAACCAGGGGCCCCACAACTGATGAGTGGATACAGAAATTGTGGTACATCTACACAACCACAATGGAGTGCTATGCAGCAGTAAAGAAAGATGACATCATGAAATTTGCAGGTAAATGGATGGAACTAGATGATTTTATGCTAAGTGAAGTAACACACACCCAGAAAAATAAAAGGTGAATGGTATCCCTCATCTGTGGATGCTAGTACCAACTACCTAGGTGTAAGACAAAATGAGCAACATTAATATTATACTACTCACGATCTAAAGACAACTGTACTCTTGTATTGGGAATCTCTACACAGGTTCTAGAGCTGATCTAACACGTATTCTCAGACCTTGGACTTTTAGTATATTATGAAGGACATGTGTGCATCTTTTAGAGTAATATGGGATTAAAATGGAAAGAAGTGAATCAAGAAATATGCTATGGAAATAACGGACAATTTGTTTCCAAAGGATACAATGTTAATATAGGTGCAATGTAACAGGCTGGTGCAACTTAGCCTTTCTGGGTGCTTAACGACCATATCTGAAGTCCCTACCAATTTGACCAAGGGACCTGGGGACAACTTTGTTCCTTGCCCTCAGAAGTCAACCAAGTCTTAGGGGATTATATGTGGGGGCATCTCTTGAAAAGTCCTGCAGATGTGGGTCTGCTCATCCTTCAGAAAAGGAAGCCTGGTCTAGCAAGACCTGATTTTGTCCTCATGTGGATGGAACTGGTGGATGAGGAGCTGAAAGAAGCAAGGGGCTCCCACCCTTCCCCCCCAAAAAAACCCCGAGAGACCCCCTGAGGATCAGATCCTCAACTGACCTAATGCATCTCTTAACTCTCACTAGCAAAGCTTCCTCATGCAACAAAGGGCGATGAACACAGAAAGCTACACCTGCCCAATGTGTAGAGAATAATAGACTGTAGAGTGCCTGACCCTGGATAGGACTCCCATATTAAACCTCACTCAACAGAGCTCAGCAACCATTCTAGAAGAGGGGCTAGAAATATTGTAAGAGCCAGGGGTGGTTCATGATCACAAAGAAACAGAGTCTTCCAGGCTTCTAGGAACTTGCTCATGAACTTACAGCAATGGTGACAGTGCGAACGAGATCTGTACAAACCCAGTAAGACAAAACAGAACAGAACTAGGAGGATGGGCGGGAGACTTCATCCTTAGCCAAAGAACTCTTGGCAGCTGTTCACTATTGGGTGAAGGAGAGTTGGTTTGCTTTAAGGGAGTGATGCTAGATAGGCTGAACAGGCTCCAGTAGATGAACTCACACTGAAGACATTTGGGGACACCAACTGGACTCAATAGGCTTTGCCGTTTATGACAGAATGCATGGAATCCAGTGAGTGGGCTATGAGGGGTGCAGATAGGCACGAAGGGATCTAAATATGATTAATATGTATGGAATGCACAAAAATTCAATAAAAACTATATTAAGAATAGGCATTACCAATCTACTGCTGACCAGATCTTTGTTGCTGACAAGAAGTAAATATTTGAACCAGTTAGACTACAGTGTCATCTAGTCTGTTGACAACATCCACAGTTATGGGGAGAAGCAAAATCCTCATCAACCTCTCCCTGTCATGAGTGGATGTTCCCACTTGTCCTCACCGATTCCCCCCACCCAGTCAACGGCACAGCTTTGAAATGATCTGCTGAGAGACATTATTTGGAGAAACAGGATGGCTATTTTACAATAAAAGTAAAAGATCTATTCCAGGCAAACAAGATGCAGTCCTGTGCCACATAAATGTTCACGAAAATGGGACCATTTCAGTGAGACACACTATCCAGTGACTATAAGTATTTGAAAGATTTCGAAGGGGTACTCATAATGTTTTAGGATAGCAAGCTCCTGCTCAGTTATCCAAGAACCCCAGACATCTTGGCTCCATTTTTTAGTAGGAGATATTTGGCTCCTGCCTAGCTCTCTGAAAGTAATGTTGCCCATCTCTAAAATAAGAGGCCTCTTTGCCCCCATCCCCTTGCATGGTGAAAGCCTGGCCCAGTGTCTTGGGAAAATGTCAACTATCCATCATGAGATGTTTAGAAGCCTAGAATCTGTTATTTTCCCAAAATGATGTAGCCTAGGATGAAAACAACTATTTCTTCACACGATGGTGCCCGAAGGAGGTTGTAATGGAAGTTTGACAAGTAGGGCAGTCTGTGATCCGTCATTTCAACTAGACATTTCCTGTGGGTCTTCTCTTTTTTTCTATGGGAATTTTCTTGAAAGCTCCTCTTGAAGAGAGTCCTTTCTTCCCAGGGGGCAGCTCTTAATTGTCCCTCCCAGCTGATGGAGAGCTCTGGTTTTGTGATTAGTGGCCAGTCAACTTTATCTCATGGTAAAAATAGCAATTAAACTTGCCTAATTTTACCCCCTAAACTAAACCAACTAGTTTATTAGCTTTGGTTACCCAAAATAATATTTAAATTTGTTTTTTTCCACAACTATGTTGGTATCTAATTATGCACTTGTAATGAGGAATGTTTCTAAGGAAGAATATTTTCAGAGTTTATGATGAATGAAATGATCTTTGCTTTACTTGTTTAGTTCAAATGTATTTCCTTCTCCCACTGTCTGTCTGTCTGTCTGTTCCAGAGAACAACACAGAAGATGAACAAAGAATGGATTTATCTACACAGCCCAGTGTTTACTTCTTAGCTGCTTCCTGGAGCCAACTTGCCTGTTTATTCCTTCTTCTAGACAAAGAAGGTTAAGTTCACAATGCCTGGCAAGGAGTTGGTGCTTCACAGGTGCTACAATGTCTTCTTTTCCTTAATTACATTATATCCCAACTTCATGAACTCATTCTTACCTGTGAATCACCGCCTAAAGTCGCACTTCATATTTTCTGCAGCTTTGTTCCCAGGGGACCTTCTTGATAGCTGTTACCTGGTCTTCAGGTAGCACTTGTAGAACTTAAGTTCCTCAATTGAGCCTTCCTCAAAGGGAGCCCAGGTCCACATACCTTTATATCTCTCCAATTACCCATGTTTCTTGGAAAGCTGCCCTGGCTACCACTGTGCCAGAGTATTCCAGAGGGCAATCAGCCATTGTCTGAGGTCCACTGGGTGGCCAGGCCACCTGCTTTTCTAGGGGTATGGGAATGTAGCAGTCTCCTAACAACTTTGAAACCTGGGCACCCTGGGAATTCACTCATCTGGTTCTATATAGGTCATCGGTCCTTCCCATGGGAGAGCATAATTGCTTCTAAGGAATGCTTGGGTAGAACACTTTCCACATTTATCCCTCTGAAAGACTATGTTATATGTGACAACATTCCAATTTTGAGGCATGACTTGTGCCAATCCACACAGGCAATTAGAGCTGACACATTCCATGGGCTATTGGTCAAGCTCTCAAAGGAACCCACAAAGGAAAACTACCAATGAAAGGAATCCGCTGGAGGCATGTATGGGGCCTCAGAGTGGCGGCTCTTACTAAACTTGTCTTGCTGGGCTCCTCTACTGTCTTAGCTGTTTCTTTTGTCTAAAGCCCAAGTCTGGGTGGAAAAATGCTGGCTTGTTGGATGCTAGGTTGTGCAGTTCAACGTGACTGCTGGCAGTGGGGCAGTACCTGCTTATGGTCCATTGAGGCTGCACCTGCAAATCACAGTGACTCCAAAGAACAGAGTCATAACTAGGAAAGATGGTACACACCTGTCATGCCAGCGAATGGTAGACTGAGGTAGGAGGATCTGAAGTTCAGAGGGTCTGGGTACGTAGTGAGACTATGCAACCCCTCACCCAATAGGCTGGGTATGGTGGTGCAGGCCTGTAATCCCAGATTAAGACAGGAAGATCAGGAATTCAAGACCATTAGCTACATAGAGAGTTAGAGGGAAGCCTAGGTGACATGAGACCTAGTTCACAAACAAACAAACAAACAACAAACAAACAAATGACTTCGAGTCCTCTCCAGTGATGCCATTCTTGGTGAACCTGAGCACAGCTCTCATCCCATGGAAGCAGGGAAGGTACAGACAGGACAGGGCAGTCTCTAATCTTCCTGCTTCCCTTCTGTGCCTATGCACTCACCTCCACCTGCACACTGGTACACAAGTTCCTGGAGTGTGATGCCACCTCCTCTTCCTTTGTACAAATATGATGAACTTACACAGCTCTCCCAGACAACAAATCTGCTCTTTTGAATGTTTGTGCTTTTGGGCAACAGCAAACAGCAGCTGCCAAAAGGAAGTTGGTTCTATGGATAGTTTTTGGAAACTCCCATGTTTCTAGGGGCTTGTTTCTGATCGCTGACTTGTATTCATTTCCCCAATACCTGTGGAGGTTTAATGACAGGGTTGGAGTCAATGAACCCTTTGAATTCATGCAACTAAGCATAGGAAACACTGTATAAAAATAAAATGTGAAAGGGCTGGAGAGATGGCTTAGTGGTTAAGAGCACTGGCTCCCTTGCAGAGGACCTGGGTTCCATTCCCAACATCCACATAGTGGCTGACAACCATCTGTAACTCCAGTTCCAAGGGATCTGATGCCCTATTCTGGCCACCATGGGCACTGCACACATGGGCAAACTTACATACATGCAGTCAAAACTCACACATATGAAAATAAATTAATTTTTAAAAATTATTAATAGCTGGGGAGATGGGTCAATTAGTTAAGTGCTTGCTTTGCAAGCACAAGGACCTGAGTTCAGTCTCAAAAACTTGTATTTTTTAAATTTTTTATTTTTTTATTTTTTTTTTTATATGTATGAGTGTACTGTCTGCATGTAGGTTGGTGCACCCATGTCATGCAGTGCTGCAGAGGTCAGAAGAGGGCATCAGATTCCCCTGAAACTGGAGTTAAAGATGGTTCTTAGCTGCCATGTGGGTGCTGGGAATTGAACCCGGGTCCTCTGCAAGAGCAGTCGGTGCTCTTAACCACTGAGCCATCTCTCCAGCCCTGAGAACTTGTATTTTAAAATAGTTGAGCATGGTGGTGCACAAACCCAGAACTAGGGACATGGCGACTGATGGATGGACCCATGGGACTTGCTGGCCAGGCAGCCCAGACTATTTGATGTGTGTTCCAGGCCAGTGAGAGACTCTGTTTTCCACCTCTCCCCTCAAAAGATCAGACAGTGCCAGAGAGCTGGTACCTGAGGTTGGGCTTTGGCCTCCACATACACATGCATACATATGCATGTGCATATCCAAATGCACAAATACACACACACACACACACACACACACACACAAGTATTAAGAGAGACAAGGCAGCCTACAGAATGGTGAAAATTTCAGCCAGGTTAATCTTTCTGACAAGGGATTAATATCCAGTATATATAAAGAACTTGAAAAGTAAACACCAAAAGAGCTAATAATCCAGTTAATAAATGGCAAAGGAACTGAGTAGACATCTCTCAAAAAACAAGTACAAAGAACCAGTAAATGTGTGAAAAACTTAAATTTTCTTAGTCATTAGGGAAATGCTAATTAAAACTACATTTTCTATATTCACTTAGAATGGTTAACATCAAAACAAACAGTAAATGCTATGGGATAAAGAGGAGCCCTGTTTCAGTGCTGGAGGGAATATAAACAAGTACAGCCACCATGGACATTGGCACAGAGGTGAAATTGCTGTATGACCCAGCTGTAACACTCCAAAGGAATCTAGTTCCATGTGTGGCCAGAGATACCAGCACACCCATGTTTACTGTAGAACTATTCACAATAGCCAGGTTATGGAATCAAGTTAGTGTCTGCCAAGAGGTGATATGGCTAAAACTACATAGCACATGTGCACAAAATATTTTTCATCCATAAGGAAATTGTGTGATTTACAGGAAAATGAATGGAACCAGAGAGCACCACATTAAGTGAAATAGAGTCAGAAAAATAGCCCTGCAAAACCTACAAGAAACTTTATAAAATGAGAAGGAAGATCATTTGATGGGAGGAGGACGACCATCCAGAGGGAGGAGGAGGAAGATAATGGGGATGGATATGAAGATGAAGATGAATAATGAACTCTACAAAGACTGTGAAAATCCATCCCATAATAAACTCATTATTTTGTATGTTTAATAGATACAAACATGCAGCACTTCTAAGTCAGCACATGTAGGTGTTTCTACAAGCAAGTGCTGTTTAATTGGAGGCTTCGCGAGGTCAACACTGAATGATAGAAATGAGTCAGTGAAGAACTGTCCGTAATTGTCACTTTGGGTGAGTTAAAAGCTTATGATGAGTTTTAACGTATTCTTTTCTTATTTGGGGGGTATTTTTTTGAGAAAGGGTCTCCCTGTAGCTCCAGCTGGCCTAGAACTCACTTTGTTGACCAGGTTGGCCTTGAACTCACAGAGATCACCTGCCTCTGCCTCCTACATGCTGGTATTAGAGGTGCATGCCAAGCCTGGCTTAACATATTCTTAAATGCACAATAGAAGTGAAATCATTGTTTCTCTTAGTCAACTTTTCAGGATTTGTAGGAAAAGGATAGTCTGTGGGTTTTCTCTTCACTTTCTCCATTGTTTTTCTTGCTGTACAGAAGCTTTTTAGTTTAATGAGGTCCCACTTGTTGATGACTGACCTTAATTCCTATGCAACTGAAGTCCGATTTAGAAAGTCCTTTCCTACACCTGTATCTAGTAGGTTACTGCCGATGTTTTCTTCTAACACTTTCAGAGTTTCACATTGAGGTCTTTGATCCACTTGGAGTTGACTTTCATACAAGGTAAGAGATAAGGTTCTGGTCTCAGTCTTCTATAGGTAGTGATCCAGTTTAAAAAAAAATTTTTTTTTATTTCGTATGTGTATGAATGTACTGTCTGCATGCAGGTTTGTGCACCCGTGTCGTGCAATGCCATGGAGGTCAGAAGAGGGTCCCGGATTCCCCTGGAACTGGAGTTCTCCTGGAATTGGAGTTTCAGACGGTTCTTGGCCACCATGTGGGTGCTGGGGATCGAACCCAGGTCTTCTGCAAGAGCAGTCAGCGCTCTTAACCGCTAGGCCATCTCTCCACCCCAGTAGTGATCCAGTTTTGCCAGCACCTTTTGCTGAAATTGCTTTCTTTCCTCAAGTGGCTGAAATTGCATGTACTCATGTTTGGCTCTTCAATTATGCTCCATTGATCTACTAGTCTATTTTTTGTGCCAGTACCATGCTGTCTTTATGACTATAGCTCTGTAATATTGTTTGAAATCTCCTCCCCTGCATTGCTTTTTGTGCTCAGGGCTACTTTGGCTATCTGGGATCTTGTGTGCTTTCACATGAATTTTAGGATATTTTTTTCTAATTCTGTGAAGAATGTCATAGGGATTTTGATTGGAATTGCTTTGAATCTATATATTGCTTTCAGTAGGCTGGTCATTTTCACAATATTAATTCTTCTAATCCATGAGTATGGGAGGTCCTTCCATATTCTGCTGTCTTCCTCATTCTCCTTCTTTAGAGATTTAAATTTTTCATTGTAGAGATCTTTAATGTCTTTAGTTGGGTATATTCCAAGATACTTTACTTTAAGCTATTGTGAATGGAAGGGTTTTCATGTACTCTTTCTTTACTTCTTGTTATTTGTATATAGAAAGGCTAATGATATTTGTAGATTTATTTTATGGAGAATTCATAGATCTTAGAGAGAATCCCAAGACTGTCATATATCTAGACTACACCTACGGCTCAGACAACAGAACACAAGAGATAAAGAGGACAGTAATGAATCTCTCAACTCTCACTAAGGAAGCCCTTCAGGCAACGGAGAGGGCCAGGAACTCAAAAGGGCACAAATGGCCAAACCATGGTGATTAGGAATCTGTACAGCGTGGGTCCTCAAACAAGAATCACCCGGGGCTCAGGGACCATTGTGGAAGAAGGTGCAGAAAGATTATAAGAGCCAGGGAGGAGGTGTACATGGAAATAGAGTCCTGCAAGCTCCCAGGACTCTGTTCATGTGACCCTACAGCGGTGGCATCAGCATGCATGAGACCCATGCAAATATAAGTAGACAACAACCAAGCATAGAACTGCAGAAATGGGCAGCAGGTTTGAATCTAAGCAGAAGAAATATTGGTAGCTGATTACTTCTGGGTGAGGAAGAGCTGATCCTCTTAAAGTGAGTGACTCTGGATAGGATGACTAGACCTCAATGGATGAACTCGCACTAAGGAACATCTAGGGATACTAACGACTCAGTGGGCCTTCACACAAGTGAGAGAGCATTGAATTCCAGTGGGACTGTGGAAGGTGCCAGTGGGGAAGGGGATAGAAAGGGGGATTATGATTAAGATTAATTGAGATGTTCTGTATGAAATACACAAAAATCCAATAAAAATAGAAGAAAAAAGTATAATGTGAAGGAATAATCAATATACTATATGGGTGCTATTTTTAAATTCATATTCTTTCTATTATTCATTTTCTTTTTTTAACTTTTTAAATTTTATTTTTTTTTATGTGTATGAATGTACTGTCTGCATGTAGGTTTGTGCACCAGTGTAATGCAATGCCGTGGAGGTCAGAAGAAGAGGGTGTTGGATTCCCCTGGAACTGTAGTCAAAGACAGTTCTCAGCTGCTATGTGGGTGCTGGGGATCAAACCTGGGTCCTCTGCAAGAGCAGTAGGCACTCTTAACGGCTAGTCCATCTCTCCAGCCCCTATTATACATTTTCTACTTTTCTTAATGGAATGTCATGGGTGTTTTACTAATTTGGTCAGATTACTGCAGAACATGGAAAAGCTGTTGGTACATTGATGCTTAGCATGTTGCCATTATTCATCTATTTATGCAAATATATTTATATAAATATTTAAACATTTCAATAAATATATATGTATATAATGCAAACTTTTAGAAACTTGTACATAATGCAAAGTTTTAGAAACTTTAGTTGTGCTGCCAACTTTGTAGAAAACTTTCCTAGATTGGAGATCTCCCAAGATCACCTGAAGCATAGGTAACAACTGGGTGCTTCAGCCAGGCGGATTGTTTGATTGGATTTCGTTCTCTTTGTTGATCTCTGGCCCAATTGGCTGGTGTGGCTGTGGGGGCGGAGTTATCCTCCCAGCTGGTATAAAAGGTGGGTTTGTGTGAGTCTAAATCGGAGTTCTCCCAAGACCCCACCTGAAAGCCCAAACAGAACCCCTCCACCCCCCCGCCAACTGGGATTACCAAAGGAAGGAGTGTCCAAGTGGATTCTTTGAGAACTTTCAGAATAGAAAGGGAAGAGTGAGTTGGACTTCCAATAGAAAGCCTAGAGCTTAGAGAAGTCAACACTCCATAAGCAAGGAGGAAAGGAGAAAAACAAATCAATCAAACAAACAGCGGCGAAGGCATCTGAAGAAGGCAAGCAAAGCAAGCCTTCAACACAGGGAAGAGGCATTTTAGATTCACATTCAAATACAGGCAAGGAGAAGTGAATCTAATATGCCAGGAACACGAAGAAGAGATAATATGGGAAAGGTGCAGGATAATCCCACACCAAGCTCTACCACCCCTGTGGAAGATTCCTACAGTGGGATCCCCATGGGGATGGCCCAGGACACAGAAATAAGAAGTACAATTGTGAACATACTTAAAGAAGTACACGATTATAAAGAGCAAATCAAAGAATTAAGAAAAGAGAATGAAGAACTCAAGAAGGATCTAGAGAGAGAGAATGACCAACTCCGGAAGGAAGTGGAAACACTGAAAAGATCCCATGTTGAAAAAGATAAGGAAACCAACCAGCAAAGCAAAGAGCTACCGGAAGAGATTGAGAAGCTCCAAAAGGAAGTGGAAATACTAAAGAAATCAGAAGAGGAAATGATAAAGGAAATCAAACACTCATCCAATCAAGAGGAAAGGAATGGAAAAAGCCTCAGAAGCAGAATGGAGGAAGCAGAACAAAGAATATCAGACCTGGAAGATAACACAGAACAACTAAAAACCTCAAGTAAAGTTTATGAAAAATTTAAAAATACACAAAAGTGGAACAACCAGGAACTGTGGGACACTATGAAAAGATCAAACCTCCACATCATAGGAGTAGAGGAAGGAGAAGAATCCCAAGAGAATGGTATTGATCAGATCTTCAACAGAATAATAGATGAAAACTTCCCCAAACTAAAAAAGGACAAACCAATACCAATACAAGAAGCACATAGAACTCCAAACAGACAAGATCAGAAAAGAAATTCTCCACGCCACATCATAGTTAAAATGCTAGACACCCAAAACAAAGACAAAATCCTTAAAGCGACAAGAGAAAAACAACAAGTGACCTATAAGGGGAAACCTATCAGAATTACAACTGACTTCTCAATGCAAACTATGAAAGCAAGAAGAACCTGGAGCAAAGCATTCCCAGTGTTAAGGGACAATAGATGCCAACCCAGGTTACTATACCCAGCAAAAATGTCAATTATAGTTGAAGGAGAGAGAAAAACCTTCCATGACATAAACAAGTTGAAAGAATACATGTCCGGAAAACCAACCCTTCAGAGAATACTTGAAGCAATTCAAAGAACAGAAGAAAGGAGCAACCAACCCCAGGCACCTAGAAGGAGAAATCAATAAAAGCATAACTGCAGAAGTAGAAACCTAAATCAAAACCGCAGATGGATAATAAGGCAAAAGGAAGCAACACAAACCTATCAGTCATAACCTTAAATATTAATGGACTAAATTCCCCAATCAAAAGACATAGACTGGGAGACTGGATTAGGAAACAGAATCCATCGATATGCTGTCTACAAGAAACACATCTTACCTTCAAGGACAGGCACCACCTTAAAGTGAAGGGATGGAAAAAAATATTCCAAGCAAATGGTACCAAAAAGAAAGCAGGTGTTGCTATTTTAATATCGGATAAAATAGACTTCAAAGTAAAAGAAATCAGAAGAGACAAAGAAGGCCATTACATTTTCATCAAAGGAACAATCCACCAAGAAGATTTCACAATTATGAATATATATGCCCCAAATTCTGGTGCACCAAACTTTATAAAGACAATTCTCCAGGACCACAAGTCACAGACTAACCCCAGCACACTCATAGTGGGAGATTTCAATACCCCACTGAGTCCTTTGGATAGGTCAACAGGACAAAAAATAAACAGAGAGACATCTGAACTGAACGATATGATACACCAAATGGACCTCATAGACCTCTACCGAACATTCCATCCTAATACCAGAGAATACACTTTCTACTCAGCACCCCACGGAACATTCTCCAAAATCGACCACATCCTGGGACACAGAAGAAACCTCTACAAATACAAAAAGATTGAAATAATTTCATGCATCCTGTCAGACCACAGTGCAA
Source organism: Rhizomys pruinosus (assembly GCA_009823505.1). Lineage (NCBI taxonomy): Eukaryota > Metazoa > Chordata > Mammalia > Rodentia > Spalacidae > Rhizomys > Rhizomys pruinosus. The sequence goes on from VZQC01014540.1 coordinate 3,393,466, forward strand.
TGAAGCTCAACATCAACACCAGGACAAGCCCTCCTGCCTACAAGAACACATGGAGACTAAACAACACACTCTTGAATAATGAATGGGTCAAGGAAGAGATAAAGAAAGAAATAAAAACATTCCTGGAACTGAATGACAATGACAATACAACACAACAAAACTTATGGGATACCTTAAAAGCAGTCCTAAGAGGGAAATTTATAGCCCTGGGTGCCTACATTAGAAAAACAGAAAGAGCACAAGTGAATGATCTAACACTACAGCTAAAAGCACTTGAGAGGCAACAACAGATGAACCCTAAACGCAACAGACAGGAAGAAATAACAAAAATCAGAGCAGAAATCAATGAAATAGAAACAAAGAAAACAATACAAAAAATCAATGAAGCCAAAAGTTGGTTCTTTGAAAGAATAAACAAGATAGACAGACCTCTAGCCCAGTTAACAAAAAGAAAGAAGGAACAACTCCAAATCAATACAATCTGTGATGAAAAGGGAAATATCACAACGGACAAGGAAAAGATCAAGAAAATTATATGGGAATATTACAAGAACCTATATTCTACCAAGTTTGAAAATCTAGAAGAAATGGATGAATATCTGAAATCTTGGGAATCACCAAAGCTTGGCCAAGAGGAGACCAGCAGCTTAAACAGACCCATAACATATGAAGAAATAGAGGATGTAGTAAGAAGCCTCCCAACTAAAAAAAGCCCAGGCCCAGACGGTTTCACAGCAGAATTCTATAAAACATTTCAAAAAGACCTACAACCATTATTTCTGAAACTGTTTAGAAGTATACAATCAGAGGGAACTCTCCCAAATTCCTTCTATGAAGCCAACATCACTCTATTACCAAAACCAGGCAAAGATACAACTAAAAAGGAGAATTATAGACCCATCTCCCTCATGAACACAGATGCCAAAATTCTAAACAGAATACTGGCAAATCGCATACAGACCCACATCAAGAAGATCATCCATCATGACCAAGTTGGATTCATACCAGAGATGCAGGGATGGTTCAACATACGAAAATCAATAAACATCATCAAACACATAAACGGAATCAAAGACAAAAACCACACCATCATCTCAATTGATGCTGAAAAAGCCTTTGACAAAATCCAGCATCCCTTCATGCTTAAAGTCCTAGAAGGAATTGGATTGGAGGGATCATTCCTCAATGTAATCAAAGCCATATACAGGAAACCCACAGCCAATATCATCCTAAATGGGGAAATGACAGAAACATTCCCTTTAAAGGTAGGAACTCGGCAAGGCTGCCCCCTATCACCACTCCTCTTCAATATAGTGCTTGAAACACTTGCTAGAGCAATAAGGCAAGAAAAGGATATTAAAGGAGTACTAATTGGAAAAGAGGAAGTCAAACTATCCCTATTTGCTGATGATATGATTGTTTACTTAAGGGATGCAAAAAACTCCACCAGAAAACTCCTAGAAACGATTAACAGCTTCAGCAAAGTGGCAGGATACAAAATTAACCTTAGAAAATCAATGGCCTTTCTTTACACCAAGAACAAGCAACTGGAGAAAGAATTCAAAGAGACCTTCCCACTCACAATAGCCTCAAAAACAATAAGATACCTAGGAACAAACCTAACCAAAGACACCAAAGACCTCTACAACAAAAATTTTAAACCCTTAAAGAAAGAAATTGAAGAAGACCTCAGAAGATGGAAAAACCTCCCATGCTCATGGATTGGGAAAATTAACATTGTAAAAATGTCCATTTTACCAAAACTCTTGTATAGATTTAATGCAATCCCAATCAAAATCCCCAAGAGTTTCTTCACAGGCTTGGAAACAAAAGTTCTTAAATTCATTTGGAAAAACAAAAGACCCCGAATAGCCAAATCAATCCTGAGTGAAAAGAGCTACACAGGAGGGATCTCTATACCAGATTTTAAACTATACTACAGGGCTATAGTCATAAAAACAGCCTGGTACTGGCACAAAAACAGACCTGTTGACCAATGGAACAAAACTGAAGATCCAAATCTGAGCACATACAATTTCAGCCATCTTATATTTGACAAGGGGGCCAAGAAGCCACAATGGAGAAAAGACAGCATCTTCAGCAAGTGGTGTTGGCAAAACTGGATCACCACTTGTAGAAGAATGAAATTAAACCCCTACCTCTCGCCCTGTACAAAAGTCAACTCCAGATGGATTAAAGACCTCAGTGTGAAACCCCAAACTCTGAAGGTGTTAGAAGAAAAAGTTGGCAGCAGACTATAAGACATAGGCATAGGAAAAGACTTCCTAAATCAGACAGCAGCTGCGCAAGAATTAAGGTTGACAATTGACAAATGGGACCTCATTACACTCAAAAACTTCTGTACATCAAAAGAAACAATAAAGGAAGTGAAGAGAAAACCCACAGAGTGGGAGGAAACATTCACTGCAGAAACATCTGACAAAGCATTGATTTCTAGAATATATAAACTACTCAAAAAACAAGAAAGAAAACAAATGACCCACTCAACAGATGGAGCAAAGAGCTGAATAGAGACTTCAGAAGTGAGGAATTAGAGATGGCTGAGAAACATATTAAGAAGTGTTCAACATCACTAATCATTAAGAAAATGCAAATCAAGACCACTTTAAGATATCATCTTACTCCAATAAGACTGGCTAGGATCAAGAAAACAAATGATATCAAGTGCTGGAGAGGTTGTAGGGACAGAGGAACACTCATCCACTGCTGGTGGGAATGTAAACTCGTACAGCCACTATGGAAAGCAGTGTGGAGAACCCCTAGAAGACTTGGAATGAACTTGCCACCTGACCCAGCCACACCACTCCTAGGCATGTACCCACAAGACTCATCCTACCACAGAGATAAATGCATGGCCATGTTTATTTCAGCTTTCTTCACAATAGCAAGGAGCTGGAACCAACCCAAATGCCCCTCAACTGACAAGTGGATAGACAAAATGTGGTACATCTACACAATGGAGTTCTATGCAGCAGTAAAGAAAGATGACATCATGAGCTTTGCAGGAAAATAGCTGGAGCTAGAAGATATCATGCTGAGTGAAGTAACACAGTCCCAGAAAAACAAACAACGAATGGTATCTCTCATCTGTGGATGCTAGTGCCAATTACCTAGTTGTAAGTATTTCTTATGCATGGCCCCTTGAGCTTTTGTCCACATAGTTGGGAGTGATGCATATTGGAAACAACAACAACAATAACAGAAAGGACTGCATCAAAAAACTGACTGAAATGGTGAACTTCTGCTTAAAACAGTCAACTTTCACATGGAGAATTTTGAGAAAGAATGGGAAAGAGATGAAAAGCATGTTTGGCAGAATACATGAACTCTGTTGGGGTGGGGGGTTAGGGTGGGGGACACGGGTCTAGATTTTATTAGTAACATAATCTTGTACAAAATATATAATAATAATAATAATAATAATAAAAACTTTCTTTCCCAGTTTACTGTGTTGAGGTGGCATTGTACAGAAAATGAATAGCCAGATTGATCTAGAAAGATTAAATTTCATTTTTTCCATTTGTATAAAGATAACACACTGTATTTCAAATGTAAGTCTTACCTATGTGGGTTTTATTACAGAAACTAATAAAGTATTCTCTAAATAATGGAAAAAATGTGTAAGTAGGAATTGTATTCATCAGTAGAATAAGATACTACATTAAAAATCACATATGATAAAGCAACTAGAAGTTATTAAATCCAGGACAATCCATTATATGTGGGACAATTAAAGTCTATTAGTTTTTAAAGATATTCAAATTTAAAAGCAAATAATTTTTTGGACAGCCTGCTGAAAAGATGGGAAATATTTACCAAAGGATCATCTGTATTTTAGATAAAAATATAAAATATACCCTTCATGTGTTCTCTGTGACCTCATATAGTAAAGACCATAGAGTAATTCCTCTTATAGTCAACTGCTAAATAAAATATAAATCTTTCCTGATGTGGTTAAGAGGCTTCTCTTGATGAGATTAGGAGCATAAACCAGAGATGATCCTGGCTGCTAAGGAGCTCCAGAGATGAATTTCACAGTTTACCCTAAACATTTCCTAGGCCTCAGTTCAGTCTTCTCCTCCTGTGCTGTAACTTAGCCTGTATTCTACTCCTCACCTCCTTCTTCTCTCCTCTCTTGTCACTTAGCCTTATATTCTAGTCTTCTTTTTGCTGCAACTTGAGCTTTTTGAATTTAGGGAAAGCATGAATACTAAACCAATAAAAGGAAAAAAATAATGTTAGCAAAAAGGAGTGCAGTATAAAGTTGAGTCTCCATATCATAATTTACAAATTAGATCATTTTATTAAAGAGCCTTGCTTCAGTTTTACTGATTCATAATTCATTCTTTTTTTTTTTTTTTCTTTTGGTCTTCTCGAGACGGGGTCTCCCTGTAGCCCCAGCTGTCCTGGAACTCACTCTGTAGACCAGGCTGGCCTTGAACTCACAAAGATCCGCCTGCCTCTTCCTCCGGAGTGCTAGGATTAAAGGCGTGCAAGACCACGCCTAGCTCATAATTC